>JAUCMX010000003.1:20202002-20574502 GCA_033459395.1 Hemibagrus guttatus
CACAGAGGATTTTTGAGGTTTTTTTTCTCCACTTGAGTTTTCACAGTTCGATGCTTATAGCTGAGCACTTATGAGTGTTAGTTAATGATCTGATTTGATTGTTCATACCTAGCTAAATGTGAATATTTGGACAGAAATGAGCTTTGAAGTTCCGTGAGGTGGCCTATGTGTTTATACCGTCTAATAGAGAAGAAAAAGTAATGTTATATCTACATCCTAAAATAAAATGGTAAGTGCTTCAAAAAAGTATCATTTGCATGCTTAACGAAGACCGGTACAATTTAGGATGAATGCCAGTTAGAAAAATGCATGTTTTTTATTAGATTTTTAAAAAAAATTCACTTACTTAGGCTACTTTATATATTTCACATTATGTGTTGGTGTATCAGGTGACTTTCTACATGTTTTCAGCCATGAAAATAAAGGCATTTTACCTGCGAACAGTTCAACAGTGCCTGGTTTTAAAATCTCTGCTCTGGCAACAGAGGGATGAACCAGTTTTCCCTGTTTTTGCTGGCTTAATTTTCTTCACTTTCCAGTGCACCTGTGGATTTTTATTCAGATACTAGATGTATGCTTTGCACTACATTTTCAGACTTCAGAAAAGAGTTGACAAACATCTATTATGAGTTTCTGAAAGTGGGGTGCAAATTGATGATGAGGTAAAAACAGGAAAGGATGTAATAACCTTAGTGAGGTAAATGAAGACAAAATATAATCACAAGAAGAGGAAGGAGGAATAGTGAAGGTGATGAGGAAAACACACAGGGAAAGATCACAGAATGGAAGGACAGAGATTAATAGGAGGACACTAAGAAAGAGGGAGAGGAAGACGGAGTGAGTTTGAAAGCAGGAGAAAAGGATGAGCAAGTGACAAGGCAAGGAAATAAAGGAAGGCTGTTAGAGAAAGCTTGATGGAAGAAAGGGAGGGAAAGGGCACTGAGGACAAAGACAGATACATTAGTCGGGACTTGACTGTGACCTTAGCTTTCACACGCACACACACACACACACACACACACACACACACACACACACAGACACACACACACACACACACACACACACACACACACACACACACACACACACACACACACACACACACACACAAGTAAAAATCAGAATGTGAAACTTGGGAGTCCCTTTCTAATGAGACTCTCTCATGAGAACATGTCTCTCATGAGAACATTTTGGACCGTAACCCTCCAGTTAACATGGATTCATTAACAGAGTGCTGGGTTGGGATCAGTATCAGATATAATAGGTTTAATTGTGTTCTCTCTATGCATGAAATACCTACCATCATCCACCCACTGTCAATAAAATCTAATGACTAAACATTAGCTGCTGATGGCCTGATCTTTAAAAAAAAAAACAGCAACAAAAAAAAAAGGATCCATTAAGCAAGAAGGCTATCTCTTTTTCTGTCAAGTGCTTTTGCATTTTCATTATACAACCAATACATGGACTAAGTGGGTCAATTTAAATGTGTGACATTGCACCAATTACAATGATCACAAATGCAGTTATTGTCAAGGCAATGCAGGTGCAATAGCCATTATTATAGTCCTAGACAGTAAATGCACCGTGCTGAGTACTGCGTTCCAGCATGTGTCATCCAGATCCACGGAGGCCACAAAGTGAAGGCATCAGACCTCTGGAGTGATATGCACTGTAGACAGCAAGGCAAGGCAGCGTCCTAATTTAGCATTATCTCTCTGGGGCTGTGGATGTACAGCAGACGGAGTGTAGCCTGTCATGGGCAGCCTGGTGTGACAAGTAAAGATTGAACTGATTTGTGTGCTGTCTCTCTGCATTTTGCTAGCTTGGGAGACAAAAGCCATCACTGCATAAACGTTCCAAACAACACCGAGCTGTTGAAGTTGAAAGGATGAGGAAAGGATGTAAGCTGAAAAGGTAGAGTGAGAAAAAAAAACACTTTCAGTGGCTATGTAACACCCTCAACAACATCGTCTATCAATTAGCCATGAATCACTAGCGCTCAGAGGCAGGGACAGAGGACAGACGGGACACTGCTTTAGGGGCAAAAGGAGGATTGTTAGTGAGGTATAATGGCAAAGAAAGGCATGAATGGGTGCTTTATATGGGGAGCCAGCACTGCACACAGTCACTTTACTGACAAATAGTCTTCTGTGTCTGCACTGGAGTGTGCATGTTCGAATGAGAGTGGACAGGATAAAGAAATTTCTTCATGGACGCTGCTATAAACAGAGTCTTGTGATTTCTTACCAAATCCAGTGTTGCACCTTTAGCAAGAAATCTTCCTTCTATTCCTATCCTGAAGGAACAGAGCAGTACAATACTTCAGACCACACTGTACCCTTACACAGTTTTTAGTGTAACTCTGTGAAAAAAGTTTTTAGTCAAACATTAAAATATTAAACACCAATTTAGAACTTAGACTGTGAAATTACTTGTCCACTTTTACTCTGTGAGGTTCCAACGATTTTTTTTAGCTTTATTCACATTAAGGGATGATCACAATAACTTTTTTGCTAAACTCTATAAGCAATTACATGCTCTATATGTCCTCTTCGTTAAAAAGACTGTTTAACGATATACCTGCAATTAAAGTAAATTATCATGATGTGCTTATGGCAGAAATCAATAGAAACAAGACATTTCTTTCTGTCCATTAGTGCATTTCATGATAGTGTTTCATGAGTTGGCTGTGAAACCATACAGTGTAGTATATGTGTACAAAAACCAAGCCTTACAGGGAGTCTAGATGTATCTGGTTTTCATCTTTGGTTTTTAACAGGGTGCTACAGAAAAAGATCAACTGACACATATATACTTTAGAGGTTATTAAAACCAAATAACTTAAAACAGCAGAATGAAATTACCGAAATACTGACCTGCTCCCATGTTGCTTTTAGCAAACCAAGAGGTTTTTTAGGTTTACATACACACACACACACACACACACAAAAAAACACACACACACACACACACATATATATATATATATATATATGTATATATATAAAAGAGCCATAATTCAGTTTAGTAGCAAATGTCATTCCACATCTCTAATCTGATTGTGTTGGGTAATTTGATTGTTCTGCTCTTTCATTTGTTCAGCTGAAACAATTTCATAATCTGTTGCTCATCCTGCCCTGAGGCGTTTTATTATTTGTCTTATCTTTCTATTTGGACAATGCAGAGAAACCTCACATTAGTGGTATGACAGATATATCACACAGGTTAAAAAGGTTAGTGCTTCATGTGTTATTGAATTTAATGTCTGGGGAATGGCTTGAATCTTCTGACATCTGAGGTCTCCTGAACTGAGCAAACACAATCCATGACTAAAAGTAATCTTTAATAATGTCATATCACAAACAGTGTTATTAACAACTTTACACACATTATGAACTATTGCATTTGGGGTTAAATCACTGCTTTATCACTCGTATGCCTTACAAGTGCTGTAAGTGTACAGGTCAGTCTTGCTTTGCTTTGCTAACAGAAATAAGAGAACTACATGTGGTACAGTCTTTATCTCTCTAGCTCTAAACACCTCCCTGTTCCCTGGTGCATAACTGTGCTAAATCATGCCCCTACCTGCTAGATCTTGACATACAGTGTCAATATGTTTGTCCACTTCTCAATTCTGCTGAAACTTGGCAAGGCCTAGTATACAACTCCATCACAAGACACTTTGTGTACTATGTTGAGGTGATGTTTTTGACAGTGCCATAACTGCCACTTTGATCTAGATATCTTTATCTGTGTTTATTCCTTGCCATCATTTTTATTTTGATGTTGTTCTTGTGGGGGCCCCAGTGGCTTAGTGGTTAGCACGTTTGCCCACACCTCCAGGGTTGGGGGTTTGATTCCCGCCTCCGCCGTGTGTGTGGAGTTTGCATGTTTCCCCCCCGTGCCTCGGGGGTTTCCTCCAGACTCCGGTTTCCTCCCCCCGTCCAAAGACATGCATGGTAGGTTGATTGGCATCTCTAAATTGTCCGTAGTGTGTGATTGCGTGAGTGAATGAGGTGTGTGTGTGCCCTGGATGGGTTGGCACTCCGTCCAGGGTGTATCCTGCCTTGATGCCCAAAGACGCCTGAGATAGGCACAGGCTCCCCGTGACCCGAGTTAGTTCGAAAAAGCGGAGACAATGAATGTTGTTCTTGTTGCTATAAATCAGTTAGGTTTCAGTCCTTTAAACAAACTGCAACTGGATTTTCCACAGCCCTTTTTACCTAATTTGCCTAACTACTGATGTCACTTTGGCTTGGAAAGGTTACGCTGATGTGCGTTTCTCCACGTTCCACTTTTGCTTCAATTTTCACTGGTTTCTCAAAGTGTGAAAAATTCTAATTTTAACCAAAATGACCTCTTGGCCTCTTGGCTTCTTAATAAAAACTATATTGGATGAGAAATAATATTTCAGAGGAAGTGGAAAATATTTTAATTCAATAAAGGTCCATATTGTAAATAATGTGTCATAATCAATTTAAAGAGGAGGAATTCAGCCAAAAAAATTACTCAAGTGTGAGCTAAAGAGCTATGTTTAAATGCACAAGTATTAAAATATTAACTGATGAAATTGTTAAAGTCATGGTTTCATGTTAAAAGAAACTTATCTATTACTTATATAAAACTATAAGAAGATGAATTGTGTTTTAAATGACTTTCACCATTCTGCCTGACATTTCTTTCAGTCTTTTTAAGTTTGCTGGTTGACTAACACAATCCTGTGAACTGCTGATGCACAGTATGCATGACTAAAACAACATACTGCTACTAAGATACTAAGGAATTAATTAGAAGTAAGATAGATATAACATACAAATATATGCAAAATATGACACTTTTCAATTCTTTAGTTTACAATATCTAGATAAAAACTGATTTGATTATTATTACGCCCTGGTCTATACTACTTTGGTTCGGACATTTTATTAACCACAGCAAGGTCATTTGTAATTATTGTGCTTACTATATATGTCTAGCATATGCACAATCCGGGAGTATATCTGAGGCTAATCACAACCTAGCATTTTATTCCCTCCTGATTTGCTTGTTTGATAAAATAGCAGTGTTGAGAAAGTTCAGCAGCATTTGGACAAAAGCCACTGACTCGCTATTTTATTAAAGTTCCTGAAGGAAGCATACACGTTCCAGCTTACCATTTTGGCAAGGAGTAGGTCACTCATCAAACTTATTACGGCCAAAGAATCTTCAAGAAGCATGAATAATGTTAATTAAGTATCAGTTCAAATTTACATTAAGTGCTGCTTCCATTAGTGCCTGTTGTCGTTGACAAGACCTAAGTTATTTACTTAATTTATTGCTGATTAACTTCTGACCACAGGCTCCTGAGTGGCACAGCAGTAAGGTATTTAAAAGAGTCCAGCAAAATTGGAGAGAAATAAAAAATTTCCTCTTACACTTGTCCTTCAGATAGACATTGGCCAGTGATTTACACACATGAACACAATAATGACGATTTGATTAAAAAGGTGTGCTAGCTTTATGTATCTCGGATTAAGCAATTTTTAGGATTATGGCTAATTTGGGAAAAAATAAGAGTAAACTGTTGACCATGTAAAGCACACATGCACACTTATAATGGTCCTAAGCTGGAAGTTTTGCTTCTAAGGGTCAAGAAACAGACTACAGAGGTAGGATACAAGTGTAGGGTGAGTTAAATAGAAAAAACAAAGCACCAAACATTTAACAGTTCTAAAGGGCAAGTGAGTATGAAAGGTCAAGGACAAACAAAAACAGGCGACACAGAAAATAGGGCACAAAAAAGGGACATTCAAAAGTAATGGAACACACACACAGACATCGCTAAATTCCAAACTGTAATAAAAAAATAAATAAATAAATAAAGCACAGGTCAAAAACAGGCAACAAGTTAGTTGCCTGCTCCAAAAATGAGAAAGTTCAAATCCAGAAAGCACAGTGGAAACACAAAGCTTAACAGTGCCACTTTTTTTCAGAGCCTCTTTCAGTGCAAAGAAGGGCTTAAAAAGAGGAAAACCAAACTAAAGGGGAACAGGTCAGCTCAAGTCCAGTGATTAAGAACGTTGGGAGTTGTAATTTGAAGCGGCTATATTTGTTGGCTGACTCGAGGCAGGATTTGTGACATTGTGCACTGTGACATTAAGTTAACCCAAAACAGTCACATTGTCAGTGTTAGCTTTGTATTGTATTACCATACAAATAATGATTTAATATGAACTGAAGGAGGGCATTTACAGACTGAAATTAAAAGTTCATAAGTTGAAAAAAAAGATACATGATTTTAAACAGATAAAGAAACGCTAACCTCACATATGAGTTAAATACGTTAAATAAATAACAAGTTCAACGTTCCTACATGTTCCTCCCATAAATATTAATGAATAAGCATTTCTAAATCATCTAAATCCAGTTAAACCTTTCGGCATAGCCCTGAAGGTTTTTTTTTTTTAAATTATTATTATTATAATTTTTTTTTTTTTTTTTTTTACAAAAATGCTTTATCGTGTAATTTAAAAAGAGATCATGCTAGCTGCTCCCGGGTATCATGGGTAATCACAGTTGTTTATCTGCAGTAAGGAAAACGTCTCTAAGTATGGCCTCTGTGACACTGACACTGCAGTGAGTGGAAGTAGTGTATATAGTATACGACTGCTATAAATGACAAATAAATCACGGGACATAAAAATGGTTAATATCACAACAGCTAAGACGCTATCAATTTATGTCTTGGCTGTGACGCCTCAGCGCAACAGCTTTTAGTGCCTAGTGCCAATCAATTAGTGAAACATATTCGGTATACTGCAGAGTTAATGTATGTCAGTGTGTATTTGTTTTACCATCATTCACTTGCATTTCTCCATTAACTCAGAAATGTCTCCCATTGCAATATAACACATGGAACGCATTTATGTGTTTTCCAGTCTCCGAAACAGCTTGGCTGTAGTGAATACAGCGTGTTGATTTGTGGTTCTTCTTTCGCTCGACAGGCTGCTGCCATAAACCTACAGTGATCATATATTTCTGCTACTCTCTTGGGGGAGATAGGCATTTTAAAAAACCCAAAAAAACAAAAAACAAAAAAATTATAATATATATATATATATATAATATATATATATAATATATATATATATATATATATATATATATATATATATATATTATATATATATATATATATAACATCGAGCTGCGACAGTCTATATATATATATATATATATATATAGACTGTCACAGTTCGATGTTTCACACAGAATCAGGGAAGCCTTACTGAATGCTCAGCAGGAGGTTTCATGTAAAGAGAGACTAACTGATCCTTACATATTTAACCGAAACCATACAGCAGGAGTAAATCAATAAACATAAGAGCTGCTATGTATAGTAATGTTATTGTTATATGTAATTGCTTTACACTATGCAGATGAAAGAGAATAAAAAACATTCTGTATTTTCAGATCCTTCTTTCAACCAGGATGTTAAAAAATTTCCTAACGCTTATTTTTTGCAAGCTATGTTCTAGTCAAATCTTTTCTCTGTTCACAAGTGAGATGAATAGCATCCTAAAAAAAACAGTTTTTACAGGAAATAAAAAGTGAAGTATTGTATTTAGTAGCAGTGTGCTAATGCAGATCCATGCACTAGGTTCATCACACTTGTTTCAGGTGGGCTGCTCACTTTGGCAGCATCGTTTGTATTTGCTGTGCCTTGCCCCTATATGCTCTTATATTCAACAATTTTTAACAGCTAAGCAAATACTTACTGTAAGATTTTCGGTCTTCTCAGTCTAGAGGGGGGTTAACAAGATCTGCTAATTGACTGCTAATTGACTGCATCAATAGCAGGCTAAAAAATAGCCATAGTAATTTTCCATGGAGTGCAGCTTTTGGGAAGAGACGGTGCACCAGCTGCAGCAAAACTTGACGCCTGGCTCTCGTGCTAACAAAGAAATTGGACGAGAGTAGAAATGTGGAGATTCTTAGCAATGCAAATAACAGGGAGCCGTCCCCAAAGCAATCAGTGCAGCTAGATCCTTCACTCTAAAATTGTTTGAAGAAAAAAAAAAGACATGAAAAAGGCTCTGCAATGTTCTAGTAAAGTGCAAGCATGATAATGCTGATCTCAAATCAGTGAAGATATTCAAATACTTCAGTGCCTAATTAATTTATTTTTTCTGTTACAATTCCCTACTGTATAAGAAGCCTGACACTTCCACCCTCGCTAACAACTCATCCACACATGCAAAGGCAAAGCAGCGCTATCATGATATTAGCAACACATCATTACAAACACACCAGAAACACATCTTCATACATATTCTCTCTCTCTCTCTCTCTCTCTCTCTCTCTTTTAACTAGCTACAGTTATGAGCAGAACGCTATAGGGACCTACAGAAATGAAAACTACTCCTAATAAGTATTAAGCAAATAATGATGCATCATGTCAAAATATTTTCAGCATATAGCTTTCTAACTAGACCAAAAAGCATGGAACATTGTTTTCACTGACACGGCACTCATCCTTACTGATGTTCAAATACTTCAGTGCCTAATTTTTTTATTTTTTTATTTTTTTACAATTCCCAACTGGACAAGAAGCCTGACAGTTCCACCCTCATAACAACTCATCAAAACATGCAAAGGCAAAGCAGTGCTATCATAATATGATCTCTTTTCTCTCTCTCTCTCTCTCTCCCCTCTCTCTCTCTCTCTCTCTCTCTCTCTCTCTCACACACACACACACATATACTGTCTCTCCCTCTCTCTCTCTCTCTCTCTCTCTCTCTCTCTCTCTCTCTCTCTCTCTCTCTCTCTCCCCCACACCACACAAACACACAGACACACACACATATACTCTCTCTCCCTCTCTCTTTTTCTTTCTTTTGCCCTCTCTCTCTCTCTCTCTCTCTTCTCTCTCCCCTTCTCTCTCTCTCCCCCTTCTCTCTCTCTCTCTCTCTCTCTCACACACACACAGACACACACACATATACTGTCTCTCCCTCTCTCTCTTTCTTTCTTTTGCTCTCTCTCTCTCTCTCTCTCTCTCTCTCTCTCTCTCTCCCCCAAACACACACACACACACCACACACACACACACACACACACACACATATACTGTCTCTCCCTCTCTCTCTTTCTTTCTTTTGCTCCCTCTCTCTCACTCTCTCTCTCTCTCTCTCTCTTGCCCTCTGTCTTTTTTTCCCCCCCCCCCCCCCTCTCTCTCTCTCTCTCTCTCTTGCTCTCTCTCTCTCTCTCTCTTGCCCTCTGTCTTTGTTTCTTTTGCTCCCTCTCTCTCTCTCTCTCTCTCTCTCTTGCTCTCTCTCTCTCTCTCGCCCCCCCTCTTTTCTTTCTTTTGCTCTCTCTCTCTCTCTCTCTCTCTCTCTCTCTCTCTCTCTCTCTCTCTCTCCCCATGAGCAGAACAGTATAAGGACCTACAGAAATGAAAACTACTCTGTGAAAAAAACGCATTAAACAAATAATGAGCATCATGTCAAAATATTTTCAGCTTATAGCTTTCGAATAACTAGACCACAACGCATGGGATACAGTGAGTTCACTGACACAGCATTCATCTTTATTGCATATGGCGGGAAAAAAAAACATAATATCCACTGTGCACTTTCTCCATTGTTTTTTCTAGTTAAAGGTTATGTTACAATGATTTAAATGAATAGAAGAGCCTACATTTCAATGCCATGAACCATAATTTGATAAAAATGATCAAATTGTGTTTTATGGCTCAATTATTTACAATAATGTTGTAAGAATATTTCAGCAGTGTAATCAGGAAGCAGATTATTTGGTTCACACCTCACACTAAAATCTCAGAATGGTTCTTATTTCTCCTCACAAATATCTATTTTGGGGGTGAACGAGAGAGTGGCAGAGTGTGAATATATTTTTGTAGTGTATTGGTAATGAACTCATGAAAGCAAACGTAATCCTTCAGCCAGCTTCAAGTAATATATATTGCCATTTCAAGTGCTAGTCATGGGTGAGTGAGCAGGCAAAGCAAATTTCCCCAAATAAGTCTGAACATGTGCTGATGTGCCATGGTGATGGAATAGCATCCATCTCATTCAGAAAAGTCATTTAACCCTATAATGGAAAGGAATTGGCATATAAATTCAACATGAGCCTCTCGTCTGAGATGAAGCCGCAGTGAAAGAGCAGCAGGCTTTTTTTTTTTCTCATAGCTTTTTTCGATTAATGCAGAATAACAATAAATGGTAACGAAATAAAAACTAATTCATTAATTGGTTAGGTCAGGTCAAATAAATATTCCTTTGCAAACTGCCTGTCATTTTATTTTGTGGTTTCATTGATGAATCAGAGGTAAGACATGATAAAGTCTTTAGCTAAACTAAACAATTACAGCCGATGGAGTATTTCAAGGACGGGCCATACTTATTAGCTAATACACACTCTGTGTCCTTGTCTGTGTGTGTGTGTGTGTGTGTGTGTGTGTGTGTGTGTGTGTGTGTGTGTGTGTTGTGTGTGAAATGGAGATTTGAAAATGTGAAGCCAGCAGACAGGAGGCTTGCATGAGATATGCCATCAAAGCCGTCACTATTTTCATTGCTGTAATTACAGGCCAGACTTCTATAATGTTGACAGCATGGCACTAATTCTCTGTAATGGTGTTAAGCATTTTTAAACCTGCTAGAGATAATGAACAAGACGTCATCAGTTTTCTGTGCAGAAAGAAGCCATGCCCCATATCTCTGGCAGAAAAAAGGCACAAAATTACAGGTACAAATAAGCTGCTCCTTCACCATGACAAGTGGGTGAGAAATAGGCACTTTATTAAACTGCACACAGCGTGGATGAATGATGAGAGCTCATTGAAGCACTATATGCATTTATACATACAGTATATCATAAATATCACACATTTTAAATATGCAATTAAATTACACTATGGAAATCAGTATGGGGCATTTGATAAATGGTGGAATATAAGGGCTGAGCTTTTGCATTCATATTCAGGCTGACAAGCACATGAACATATTCTTAATTGTAAGTCCAATGTAATTACTGTTGTACTACACTAGCTATATGACTTAAAGTGGAAACACTGCCTTATGATATGCTCTAATAGGAAAACATGATAATAACATGTTTATAACAAATGTCTAGAAAAAGAATATCGCATCTACAACTAAACTTCCAAGCAGTTCACTGAATGATTAATGTGTTTATTAAAAAAGTTCCAAAGCATAAATTTATGCAAAATAATATAATCTCCATCCCGAGCTCTGTGTGGAGTTTCAAATCTTCTCTCCATTGTCTATGTGGCTTTGAATTTACATTAGAGAAATTTAGAAACTGGATTTATGAATCTTCTCTCCTTTCTTTCTTTCTTTCTTTCTTTCTTTCTTTCTTTCTTTCTTTCTTTCTTTCTTTCTTTCTTTCTTTCTTTCTTTCTTTTTTTTGCAGAATCTCTCAAGCTCTGTCATTAGCATCTCTGTTCGTTTATGCAGTGTTTAGGCAGTGAGAAAAAACTAAATATAAGTTAAGGCTTTGTGCTGTTTGCCATTTTGAGTTCTCTGAAAATCAAACAGAAAGGAAAAACCTCCCACACAGTGTGTACAGTAATTGCGCTCCAGTGTACTACCTATTAAGGCAGGGAGATGCATCACAAATATGTGTTAAAAATATATAAGGAGGGGGCACGATGACTTTGTGTTTGTCTCGCTCCTCTGTGGTTGGGGGTGTGATTTCTGCTTACACCCTATGTGTCTGGAGTTGTTTTCCCCCTGCTTTAGGGGTTTTCTCGGTTTTTTTTCCCATCTACTCCAGTTTCCTTCCCAATCCAAAGACTGGCATCTTTAAATTGTCTGTATTGTGTGAATGGATGTGTGAATGTATCTGCAGTTGTGTCCTGTGATGGTGTACCTCTTCATTCAGGGTGTCCTCCAACTTGTGCCTGTGGCATAAGTGATCCAAAAAATATATGGATGCAATACACTAGGAATGTAAAATGGAACATTTGTTCAATATCTTTTTAATACAAAACCTGCATTAAAATCATTTAAAAAATGTTCTGATTATATAAAATGATTAAATAATATTGATTAATCTGCTTAATAAACCAATGATGAATGATAAGAATTTGCATTTAACTGAGTGAAAACAGACTTTCCTCAGACTAACGTCAGTATAATATCAGCTTTTTAGTCACTCTGATTTGAGTACATGATCTCTGTACATGTAGTGAGTTTCAGGTTTATAAATCACACTGGGTGTAAAATTTGCATTGACGCCGCCTTGTATTTTGCATGTTGAGATAGAAACACCTTAAGTCAAACATGGAAACCTAGACAGTTCCTATTTTGCACATTTGAAACCACATAATTCTCTGTAGAGCCAGTTTATATATTTCAGTCTGAATGTACTGAAAATGTCTTACATTAAAGAGAACTCCAGTTAAGCTGTAATAATATGGGCCACATCAAATCCTCTACTTAAGAAGTAAGTGACATAAACTCTTATCATAAGTCTTCCATGTTGATAATTTCCTTATTTCTCTCGCCCTCCGCTCCTCACGTGCCCTCTCTATTCCAGGCAAATCCAGCATGAATATTCAGCATCAAAGTTATTTTTAATTATTCCTTTACATGTGTAAAGAAATCTTACATTCTGCTGCTACACTGTCCCCTTATACTGAATAAGCTGGCAGATAAAAAAAAAAAAAAAGTGGAAGTAGATTTTAGTTTCTCTCCTCTTCCAGCAAAGGGATAGACTCCAATAATAAAGAAACCATAATGAGATCTTTGTATCCCAAAGGCCATTCTTTCTTTCTTTCCTTTTTTTTGCTTATGATTTCTCATTTGGAATTAAGAGCAAATCTATGTGACACGGTGCAACATTTCAGAGACCCACAGAGATTGCTGTCCTAACAAAAATGATTGCATAGCTCAACTTTGGCTGCACAGAAGCTGCATACCATCAGCGCTTGTGATGGAGCTGAGCTACAGCATGGCTGATACAGCAATACTCAGACAGGATTCATTAGAACTGTAGCTCAAGGCTTGATTATCTGCAGTCACATTCTTAGATTTTTTTTTAAATCTTAAAAGTTTTCAGTGCCAGCAGGAGAACTGTATGTGTCGTAATGTCATGATCATCAGGACCATAAAGCAGGCAATTTTCTCATCAAGGTCAATGACTCGAGACCAGCATCACACGACTGGAGCCATTTTATGCCCACCATTTTAAGAGCTGTATAAGTCCCAGAAGACTTATAGAAGCATCCAGCATGACTCAGTCTCAGTGGTATCTCTCAAGTACTGTTCTCAGGAAACAACAAATTCAAGGAATTACAAGCAAATTCTAATTAACTAAGCTTCTGAGAAGGCAGCATGGTGGCACAGCAGATAGCATTGAAGTCTTACAGCTCCAGGGTTCCAGATTCTATCCTACACTTACTAAGTTACTGTCTGTGCAGAGTTTCTGTGCATATTCTCTCTATATCCATGTGAGTTGCCTCAGGGTCTTACAGTTTACCCCTGCCTTCCAAAAACAGTGTTCTATCCAGGGTGTATTTTCGCTCTAGATTCTCCATATGTCGGTTTGATAAAACAGTTACAGAAAGTGAGTGAGTGAGTGAAAGAGTGAGGGAGGGAGTGAGGGAGGGAGGGAGTGAGTGACTGAAGGAGGGAGTGAGGGAGGATGGGCGGAAGGGAGTGAGTTTAGGTAGGGAGGGAGGGAGTGAGGAAGGGAGTGAGGGAGGATGGGCGGAAGGGAGTGAGTTTAGATAGGGAGGGAGGGAGTGAGGAAGGAAGTGAGGGAGGATGGGCGGAAGGGAGTGAGTTTAGATAGGGAGGGAGGGAGTGAGGAAGGAAGTGAGGGAGGATGGGCGGAAGGGAGTGAGTTTAGATAGGGAGGGAGGGAGTGAGGAAGGAAGTGAGGGAGGATGGGCGGAAGGGAATGAGTTTAGGTAGGGAGGGAGGGAGGGAGGGAGTGAGGAAGGGAAGGAGTGAGTGAGGGAGGGAAGAAGTGAGTGAGTGAATGAGAGAGTGAGGGAGGGGGGGTGAAGGAGGGAGGGAGGGAGTGAAGGACGGAGTGAGGGAAGGACGGAGGGAGTGAGGGATGGGAGAGACTGATTGAGTGAGTGAGTGAGTGAGTATTAAGCTAGTAAGCTACACAGACCTCATATCACCGGCTGCCAATATGAAAATTACATATAACGTCTGAAACTAACAGGTGAAGAATAAAACATCTGAAACTAACAGGTCAAGAATAAATGACCTTTACTCATACATTACTGAGCCATCACACATTACTGAGGTCTTTTCATGTCAAGTGGTAAATATACAATAATAAAGCAACCTCAACCTTATTTATTTACCTATCCTTAAATGCTCTTACACAAATGAAGAGCAGCTAAAGCTGTAAAAGGGGACACATTAGTCGCACATTGTGGCATTTAGAGATAAAGCAGCTTCAAGCTACGACACAGTGGCTAGTCTAAACAGATTTGTTTGATATAATTAGAAATGCCAAGCGCCCCTATATAAAGTCAAAAGTAAGATTGTTAATAAATGATAAACATGTAAGCTAAGACTTTTTTATTAAAAACTAGAAAAGACATTAGTGGAAAAACATATTGTATATTGTGTTTCTAAAAAAAATGCTTGAGAAAATCTTAGATGCAGGTATTTTCAGGTAGTGGATTTATTTTTTATAAGCTTGCCTACTGTGTAAAAAAAACACAAACAAAACAAAAAAACAAAAAACAGGCTGTTAATCATAATGCACATAAGCAGAGCGTTGCTTTCAGCTGCTCCCTGTTCAGGGTCATCACAGTGGACCAACTGGTCTGCACAACAACCTGGCAAATGTCCTACACTGGATGCCCTTCCTGACACAAATTTTTCTGGGCTTGGAACTGATACTGCATCCAGTGGCTGGGGCTCGAACCCAGGCCTTCCGCATGACAGGTGAGAAACCTACCACTGAGCCACCACATGTAAGCAGAGTATAGACAGCACTAAATATAGCAGAGTGAAAAGTTGCAGCTTAGACACAGACCATGGGCTGCCATCATTACCCAGGCTCATCAGGGATTACCTTTTTTAATTACTTCCTCTTGCTCATATCGACATCTTTCTCACTCCGCTTCAGCTTTCTGGAGCGGCGTCCAATTAGAATCAATGGCATTAATCTGTACAATGTTTGCACGATAAGCTACGGTGAAGCATTTACAGGCCTTTGTAATCTACTTTCGGTGAATAGATAAGGCTTATTGCTTTGGGAAATAATCTTTGATGGCTCACTGGCTGCTTGTCAGGTTATCTGGAATAAAATTGGCATACACACACACACACACACACACACACACACACACACACACACACACACAAATGCCGTGACTGAACAAACAAAAATAAATAAATAAATGGATAAGTCTATTTGCAAAACCTTCAAATGGTATTGGGATGGAAATGGAATGGAATGACTGTATGGACAGTGGATAGTATTTATAAAAAACTGCTAAATGGTTACTCATATCTGGTGTCAGGCTGGTCATCACTGGAAATGCCAATAGAAAGCAAACACAGAATATTATTGTTGATCATAATCATAGTAATCATTATGATATAGAGCTGTTATTCTTGATTTCTGGATTTATTACTGCATATTATTTGACTTGGTGTATATTTGCTCACACTTTCATGGCTACATAATAGCCCCTGACATTGCTTTGATAACAAAATGTCAGACAAAAGCAACCATTTTTCTGATGTACAGTAATTGGCCACCATAGTGATAAATGCATGCAGGACTCAGACTAGATGAAACCAGAACCGTTATTGAAGATTGCTTGACAATGATGCATTATGAACATAATCAATGACAGTTGTCAATAACTCCTTACACCAATGTATTTCCAGAGCTATCTGATAAAGCATCTGTTTACAGCTAAAGATGATTCGGTTCAATGGCAATGAAGATGCAGCTGGAAATCTTCACAGTGTTCCAGCACATCTCAAATGTTTCTCAATCCAAGGTATCAAACCCAGTGATGCCTGCTCATGATATTAAATTAGGCAGCTAAAATTGAATATCTATCAAAGATGCATAGTTATTAGTGTCAATGCAGATTTCACTGATCACACACACACACACACCCCACACACACACACACACACACACACACACACACACAGACACAGAGCTGCATTTATGATTTATTATTTTGTTTAAGCATCTCATGCCTGCAATGGCCCTGGTTTCTTGCCATATTTCCTCTACATTCCATAGATGCTAAACTAAAAAGTTGTAATTAGATTTGTACACGAAACTGTAATTTATATTTTGACTGGATGTGTGTTTCTTTTTAGTTTCACCACCTAAAGTACCTTCAGAAAAATATAGATGATTGAGTTAATAAATCACCTTATTCATGTTCATTAAACCTTCAATAGTATTTCATTTGTGTCTTCTCAGTCGCTGCTCATGATGTGTTATGGATGCAACAGTAAAGGAGGCTGAAAAGAATTATACATACATACGAGGGCATGAAGCCTTTATTATCACCACACATACATTACAGCACAGTGGAATTCTTTTCTTTGCATATCCCAGCTGAGGAAGTTGGGGTCAGAGCGCAGGGGCAGCTATGATACAGCACTCCTGGAGCAGAGAGAGTTAAGGGCCTTGCTCAATTGCCCAACAGTGGAGCTTGGTGGTACTGGAGTTTGAACCCCAATCCTCCGGTCAACAACCCAGAGCCTTAACCACTTGAGCCACCACTGCCACCACTGGTTTTTTGACCTTAATGCACAAAAAACCAAAGGTCATTTTAATCTGCGTAATTATGTGACACAAATGAAATCAGAAATCAGCCACGAGCCTCATTTCTTTATAAACTACACGGCTGAAGGTTTGTGGACATCTCGACATCACACCCATTTGTGCTTCCTTTCCAGACCTCATTCCTTTCCAGACCTCATTTGCTGTTCTAATAACTCCAACTCTTCTGTGAAAGCTTTCCACTAGATCTTGTAGTGTGCTTGTGAGGATTTGTGATCATTCAGACACAAGAGCATTAGTGATGTCATGTGCTGATGTCAGGTGAGGTGACCTGGGGTGCAGTCTGCATTCCAATAAATCCCAATGTTGTTCAGTGGGATGATGTCAGGGCTCTGTGTAGGTCACTCAAGTTCATCCACATACCATGTCCTCGTGGACCTCATTTTGTTTACAGGGAACATGCAGGAACATGTTTGGGCTAGATCCCTTAGTTCCACTGAAGGAAATGTTAATGCTACAGTATGCGAAGACATCCTATACAATTGGGGCAACAATTTGAGACACACATATGGGTGTGAGGATCAGGAGTCCACATATTTTTGTCCAGTCTTTCTCTGAACACCATTTGTGGTGCTGTTGCAGCTTGGTTTCATTTATTTGCAGCAAATAGTCTGGTAAGATTCGGATGGCAAAAACAAATCTTTATATTGATGTATTTTTATCGTTGACAGGCTTAGCCCTATTACTATAATTGCTACCACTATTACTACTACAAAGAAAAATAATATAATCAAATAAACAGTGTTACTCCTGGTTTGGTTTGACAGTAGAGATCTGGACAGGTTCAACAGTCAGGCAGCTGATTATAAAGTCTCTTATGGGAAAGAATGACTTGGCATTGGCATGACGGTCCTCAGTAAAACACAGGTGTATTAGTCTGCTGCTGGAGGTGCTTCTCTGTTTAACCAGTGACTAATACTTTGCTGAGGATCATTTGTTCACACACACCTTCCAGTAAATGCAGCATGGCTTTTATAACAGAGCTACAGTTGAAACTTAGCTCTAACTACTACTTGCTGTGGGGGCATGGTACTTTAAGGTTAAACATGCTTTATAAATCAATTAAACTTAAATCTAATTAAAGACAACAAATGAGCTGCGATGACATAAGAGCAACAAGATGATGAGAAAATTGTTTAAATACACTGATGCAACTGCTTGATGCACTAAATAAATTCGCTTAATGGACTTTGCTAATGAAAACCTCATATGACAAAAGTTAAAGTGTTTCATCTGTGTACTAAAATGACAGATGAACTGAAAATCATCATGTTGTGAATGCAATCAGGTTACCGGGGACAAAAATGGGTGAATAAAAATGACATTAGACAAAGAAGCGGAGCATGTATCAGTAAGAAACACAAGCCTTACTTTTAATGTGTCCTCAGAAGATTTTTAATAAAACTGCGTTAGTATCAACTGCCCTGATGTCAGTGAATCACAACTGTCAGTGTCAGTTGGTACTAATGCATTTTTATTAAAAATGTATCACATATAGCAGAAAGGTTATAACTGGATACAGATTCAATAATGTAAGGTTTGCTCTCACTATTATTATTATTTTTATATTCCTATATATTTTACCTCATGCTGAGTGTATAGACTGTAGATCTACTGCCACTCTGTCCAGGAGAAAGCAGTTACTGGGGATGAATATTTTGCTTCATAGATAAAATCAAAACATAGATATAAAAATGAAAAATTTGTTTTTGTTCTAAAGGGCTGCAAGTAAATAATATAATCTCAGCTGTTGCATTAAATAAAATAAATTCATTTATAAGGTCCTTTTATTTTGAACAACAGCAATACTACTACTACTACTACTACTACTACTACTACTACTAATAATAATAATAATAATAATAATACTATAATCAAGAACATTGCAAGTACCTTTGTAAGGCATTATTTAAATAAATAACTGAAAAATGTCATTTATAAACTACATCATTTTATCACATGTTTACCATAAAGTGAAGCAACAGATACTTAAAAAAGGAGTTGGTGAAATGAAAAGTCTTACTTTTCATGAGTTCATCTCTAAATATTAAAATATGTTGCGTGGAAAATGTCAACGCTTCTGCAAATCCTATCAGTATTGTGGATTAATAAGATAAAAGTGGACTGGGAACACATCAGTGCCTTTTTATAGCACATAAGCTGTTTACCCACCAATCAGCACCCTCTATTAGTCATTTTTAAAATGGCTGCCAGGCAACTGTGCACTTGAAATGAGATTCTACTCCCCAAGCCCTGCACACATAGAGCTGTGCAATCACCTTATTTTGGTTGCATGTTTGTGTTTGTAGCAGAACTCAAGGGAAGCATAGTGCTGAAGATGTGTTGTGGCGGATGTGCAGTTTACATATTGGCATGACACTGCTAATGTTCTCCTCTCTGTCCAATTCTGCCAAATTTGGGAAGTTTTGGTTACAGACTGCTCTGTGTTTATGTTTTTCTTTACTTCCTGTCTCATAGTGTGCATCTGTTGTATAATTTTAAAAAATCATATAATACAATTAAGTCAGAATAATTTTTGATTCAGTGTCAGCAAATACACAATTTGGCCAAATGTTTGTGGACATCTGACCACTCATGTCTAGTCCCCCTTTGCTGTCTACTGTTAAGGCTTTCTACTAGATTTTGGAGTGGTGCTGTGAGGATTTGTCCATTAAGCTAAAAGTGCATTAGTGAGGTCAGGCACTGATTTCAGGTGAGGTGACTCAAGGCTTAGTCTCTGTTCCAATTCAATCCAAAGGTGTTCAGTGGGGGTGAGGTCAGGGCTCTGTGCAGACTGCTCAAATTCTTCTACTTCAGCTTTGGCAAACCATAGGTACATCCCAATCATATCAGTGTGTTCATACTGAAAATTCCAACATGAAGTCAAGTCAAGTCAAGTCAAGAAGCTTTTATTGTCATTCCTCCCACATATAGCTGACGCAGTACATAGTGAAATGAGACAACGTTTCTCCAGGACCCCGGTGCTACATTAAAACAACACACAACATGTAATTACAAAAAAAATGAAACAACAACACAGAGCTAGGACAGAAGTTTGTCCTAGCTACATAAAGTGCAAAGTGTGCAAACAGTGCAAAGACAAGACAGTGCAAAGACAAAGTACAACAACACAAAATCAACACAAGACAGAATACAAAAACATGTGCAAGACGCAATGTGATGTGCATTACATATATGTTTGTAACTATATACATAGCAGCATGACCATTGTAGTGTGCAGAAATCTGTTAGCAGCAGTTAAAAATAGTGCAAATAAGTAATAATATATAACAGTGGTTGAGGTAGTGCAAGTAGAAGGTACATTGTATTGAGAGTCTGTTCACACAGGTGGTTGGGTGTGTATGTAAGAGAGAGAGCTGGTGTAGTTCAGTTCTGGGTGTTGAGGAGCCTGATGGCTTGTGGAAAGAAACTGTTTTACATTGTCGCACTGAATTACGATCATTTGATGTACTTTGCCATCATCTGGGAACTGATTTATACTTTCAGAAAGTAAAAAATGCTCCAAATGTCGCTAGACAGGTAAGAGCATAACACATATTATTGGTGGTACATAGTGTGTAGTATGGATTTGGGCGACAGCTCATGTCTTAATAGAGCTAGCACTGTGCACAGGTGCATTGTCATGCTGAAAAAGGACCTTGTTGTTGGGCCACGTAGTTCCACTGAAGGAAATTTTAATGCTACCGCATACAAAGACATATTATACAACTGTGTGCTTCCAACTTTGTGGCAAAGGTTTGGGAAAGAAAAAAAATACATCTGGGTGTGATGATCAAGAGTCCACATATTTTTGGCCAGCATTCTAAGTCCATTTATGGTGCTGTTGCAGCTTGGCTCCGGAACATTTATTAACAGGAAATACTTTGTGGCAACAGTTTGAGGATGACCCACATGTGGGTGTGATGGTCAGATATCCACATAGTTCTGTCTTTATAGTGTATACTGTATACATCAATTATAAAAATATGTATTTTTTTTGGATGTAACTGAATATATCTGAAACACTGATTTGGAAGAAGAGTTAATGTTTATTCTAACTGACAATGACAGAAAAGGCAAATGATAATACAGTATGAATAATAAACCTTGACACTGTCATGTGTAGAGCAGATGAATGTATTTGTTCAGCTGTTCAATTATTTATGTTTTCCTAAAATGGTGCGTTTGACAACAAGGGACAAATGAACAATATAATTTATTATCTGGATAAATGTGAGAATGTACTCTCCAACATGGCATGTAGCCCAGATCGAAACTGTTCAGATAGTGCTACAAGGTAAACATTCTGATGAACACACTGCTGAAATAGCCCAGTTGTGTTCACAGTGACTCCATATATACATCCATATATACATATAATATTATATATATTTTTGGGGCAGTGGTGGCTCAAGTGATTAAGGCTCTGGGTTGTTGATCGGAGGATCGGGGTTCAAGCCCCAATACCACCAAGCTCCACTGTTGGGCAATTGAGCAAGGCCCTTAACCCTCTCTCCTCCAGGAGCGCTGTATGTATGTGTAGCGATAATAAAGGTTTCATGCCCTCTACTACTACACATATATATAAATATACACACAATGAGTACACATTTCTCTCCATGAGTCCATTTTTGAGACCTTGCACCTACAAAACCAATTCAACTGAATATTTTCGTTGCATCATTAATAAATATAGTTAACTGATGTTAAATACATACAGATTTAATGCTAATTATGTGGAACATTCAATGTTAGATTTTATTTTTCCTTTAAGGATCTCAAAACATTGACCATTTACCATGACAGACCACCATATGGGCCACGTCAGTGCATCTTCTTACGTGGGATAATCAGCTAAAAGCAAGGGCACTAGCTGAGATGGAGATAAAGGGCAGAGTTAATATCAGAGAGTTCTGGATTTATATGTTGATTGACTTATCTTCCCTTTTTGTTATGTAAAAAAAGAAAAAGGATACTATCTATCTATCTATCTATCTATCTATCTATCTATCTATCTATCTATCTATCTATCTATCTATCTATCTATCTATCTATCTATCTATCTATCTATCTATCTATCTAAGACTAAATCAAGACATGCATAATTACTTTTCTGCCTCTAGTACTACCTAGTTCAGTATACTATAGGTAAGATAAGCAAACTAATAAACAAGCTAATCTAATCAGCTAGAGCTCAATCCCCCGGAATAATCGCACCTGTATTTACTTCAGTGTTCATGAACTAATTAACTACGGCAGAGAGAAGAGAAATAATTTTAAAGCAATATCAGAAATAAACACCAGGATGTCTTGAGGAAGCAGATGTCCTGCCCAGCAGACAGAATAAAAGTAACTGAAAACTAATGACAGATTTTGGGGAAATCCATAAACAATTATGAGGTATGAATTTTTATTAAATGGTTTTGTGAATATTTTTGTGTACGATCACAGTTTAGATCAACATCATTTATCATTTCAAACACGGGACAATGTTTTAAGAGGACAGAACTTCTTATTCATTTTGTGTTATCACAATTTAAAGTGCCCTCATAATGACCTGAGAAGCAGTAAACAGAGTGATTAAGTTAAGATAACAAATTCTGAAAATATATATCCGAGAATATTTTCCCTAAGTTTAGGGCTCTAGTAGATAGAGAAGCTATTTATCTCTTAAAGAATTTCAGCTTGTACATAAGCCAATATTAAATAAATATTTGTCGCTTTCCTTTGTAGCAGCCCTCTTGCAGCTATGTTCCTCATGATATACAGAGTGAAGCTGAAGATTGAAGTCGGAAATGAAGTAGGTAGTATTTAATCAAGCCCGAAAATAGTGAGGGCAGTAGCATGTAACAAATAGCCTTTCCGTGTTGTGCGGCGGTAAGTCACCCTGTAATGGGCTGAGACAGGGACTTCTGTGGGCCGACTGGTTCGCTTGGCTGCTCTGCCACAGCCCGCCTGTCTTTATCAAGGGCCAGACTTTCCACATAATCCCCACCAATCAATTACCCTTCATGGAGAAAGTCAATCAGGTAGCTACCGGAGGCTATTCTGGACCAGCCAGAATGAGGGAGAGGCATTTAAGTGTGACCCGCCCTTAATGCTGTGTGGATTTTTAATGGGCCTTCAAAAGTACAAAGAAGCTGAGTGCTATGAAGAAGACTTGTGCAGAATCAGAATAATATCCAAAGGGTCGAAGAAATGCTGAAAATAATGTTCAACTGAAATATAACAGTGAAGTGAAACTGAAAAATGACAAAATGACAAAATTTATGGGAGAATACGACAAAACTAAAATTATTATAATCCATCCAGCCATTTTCTGTACTGAATATCCTGCACAGGGTTGCTGGGAGTCTGTTTATCCCAGGGGACTCAGGGCACAAGGCAGGATGCACCATACACTAGGTGCCAGTTCCTAATAGCACAATCACACACACACTCACACACCCATTCACACAATACAAACAATTTAGAAATGCCAATCAGCGTACAGTGCATGTCTTTCGACTAGGAGGAAACTGGAGTATCAATTTATATAAATAAATTCTGTCTTCTTCAATTGACTGTTCTGTAGTATGAGCTTATGTAAACCTATAGTCTCTTTATGTCACTTTTTTATATCAAAGATCTGCTTACCTTAGCACACTGTTGAATTCAGAGGTCACCTACAGCAGATTTATCCTTCTCAGTGGAATATTTTTTTTTGACTTTTAATGTGCCTACATTTTGCTTTTAGACTGAAGTAGGCTTTGGTGTTTTTAGTGGTAGCATGTGCATCCAGCACAGCTCTTCCCTCAAGCTTTCCCATCTTTGCTAGGCATATGCTGCATGTAGCTGAATGAGTGTCTCCCATGGTTGGCTTAAGCCAGGCGGATTAATTTAAATTTTTTTAGTCAGTCTGTCCAACTCAGAAACTTCACTTCCCAGAACCCACTATAGCCATAGCCGACTACAATCCTCAAGCACCGGCATGTTCCCACTCACATGAACGCGAATTGTCACGCCTCTTCCCAATCACCCTGTATACACACTGACTTTCACGCTGACTCTTTGCAAAGTAACGCTCAGTGTACCATTACCAAGCCTTTTGTTTGATTGTTTGCTAATCTGCTTTTTTGATCTCGCTTTGCTTTCTGGTTTCTGTATTTTAGATTTTGCTCTAGACCTGTTGTTTGCTGATCGCCTGACTTACTGCTTGTTCCTGTTTACAAATCTGCTTCATGTTTTGGATTTGTTTGACAGTTTTAATAAATCTTTAAACTGCACCTGCATCCGTCTCTGACTCAGAGACATCATTTGAGGCAGTCATTATTATTAAACAAAGTAAAATGTTTGAACTTCTATATGTCAAGCCTAGTATTCCCACCATCCTCTTCCTCCGACTCACCTCCTATATTAGCATTTTAAATTGTTAAGTAAGCACATATTATTATTAAAGTTAGCATTGTTAACAACTAGCCAAAGAGACTAATGAATGAACATTGTAGCGAAGTTATTAGAAAAGCAACTAATGAGAATAATGATTATGAAATTATGTCACAAGTAACAGCCCATGGTCTGCTAGAACACTGCAGTGGACTAATGTTGCCTTTATTGCCATTGGATACTAGTGTTGGATAGCATGTATTAAAGTCATGAAATATTCAGTAGGTGCTTAAAAAATTTGCTTTAAGGCATCATCATGGGAAGAATCACCATAAACCTGATAAGTATAAAGTGGTTACTGAAAAGGAATGAGAGTGAGAGAGTATAATTACTTATTCATAGGATCCTAATCTTATCAACACAGTGATGGGCAGATTTAGCATTTAGTCTGCTAAATGTGGCTAATCTTGTGAGCTACAGTTTCAAGCAAAGTCTGACTCATTCATTAAGAATACTCTCATAAAATACTACTAGAATTCTTTCCACTGTAAGGCACATTTCTAAGTATTTTGCACTGTACAGGGTAATCTGCAGTGCCTGAGGCTACATTGATTAATGCTGTTTGACTGAAATATCAATTTGTTTTAATTCAGAGTATCTGGAAGGTGCAGATATTTTTCAGTGTGAACTTTCAAAGTCAGCAGACTATAAAAGTTATCCAAATACAGATAAAGTTTGGTTATGTTACCCACCCACCTCTACCCCTCTCTTCTGCTTTTTACAAAACTGGCACAAAACTGAGAAGTTGATCAATGGACCCTTACTGTTGCCGACACCCTTTGGGAAAGGTGCCATATTCATTCTACCGACACTCTAAGTGCTAATCTAATGATGGCAGAGAGGGAAATTATAGCTTGGTGGTTGTCACAGCAGCTTGAACCTGGAAGAGTTCCACCTTTGTAAAGGAAGTGTGAAAGTCTGAAACTAATTCTTGTTACATGTCATTAGGCAGAGTGAAAATGAGAATCAAGGCACAGAGGGTACAAGGGGATGGAGGGCTGAAAGTGAAATGATGTGCGCATATTGCACCACCTCTAGCAAATAACACATTGAGGTTTTATTGTTTGATTGAACATTATGTGCTGGTCTTGGGACCAACACAAGTGCAGAAATAAACTTTGATCGAGTTTTGTTTTCGCATTACTTACTATAGTAAATGGTGAGACAGAGCTATACATTTTAAAGAACTGAAGCAAATAATTGCATTTCTTACCTTGTGTAGACTCACATACATGAATAATTGAAACAGCTGGAAAAAGGCACATATTCTTAATTTGGGCTAGATAGTAAGTGCTTAATGCTACATATTGGTCAAATAAGTTGAAGCTGTTATTTGTCAAGATGAAAGGAAGTCTATAGTAACTCGATTAAGCGCTCTTTATTTACAATAGTAAGTAGTAAAGCATCTCAGACTGCACAACACTTCAAACCATGAAGTGGGTGAGCTACAACAACAGAAGACTACTTCAGGTTCCATTGCTATCAGTCAAGAACAAGAAACTGAGGCTGTCATGAGCATAGCCTCACCCCAACTGGACAGATGGTCATTTTCCTGTCTTAACCTGTCCAGTGTGGGTGAGCCTGTACCCATTATAACTTCAGGAATAGAACTCAATGCGGTCTTCTGCTGTTGTAGCCCATCCACCTCTAGGTTTGATGTTTTGTGCATGCTGAGATGCCTTTCTGCTCATCATTACTTTCTTTATTAATAAGCATTTGTAGTATTAATAAGCAGTAATAAACATTGTTAAATTGCTACATCTTACTAAACAGATATAAAAATGTAAAGTACATTAACCACTAACTAATGATAGTAAACCTAACTTTGAATATTAATTCATAATTTGTCAATTATATGTTGACCAACTTCTTTTTGCTGAAGCCTGACTTCAGTGGACTTGTTCCAGGCTCTCTTTAGGAATATGATTATGTATTTTGTTACTTCTAGCTATGTTAAGCATATACCTTAATGAATCATTAATTACTTCTCTTTGAATAGACTATATCACCATATTATTAATGGTCTTCTTTGTAATACATAAACCTTAAGCCGTTTTTCCCACTTAGTAAAAAGCATTAAAGAGATATTTTATACAAGTGTTTTTGTATAAATGTAAAATATAACTGCTAATACTTAATAATGATGCATTAGAATGATAAATGGCCATCACTTAACCATTTAAAAACCTTAATGCCTGCTCTTTGTTACAATTTTTATTGTAAAGTATATTCTACTTTGTAGGGAAAATAATATCCTCATATGTTACAGACAATGGAATGGAATGGAATGTTAATAATTACTATCATTAGTTAGTGGTTATTTAACTTATTTTAATGGTTTAGTAATTCTCAGTACTGAGTACTAAATATTTAACATTTAATAGTTAAATTAATATTTGTTGATGTAGGTCTATTAATATTTAAATAATGCTTAATTAAATAGTAAAGAATATGTTAGTTATCATTAATTAATTTTTTTGTAATGCTTACTACTCTAAACCATTTAGTAATACTGATTAAACCTACTGATGAATAAATGAGTTCATTTTTATTTTTTACCTTTTCATTGTAATTGCATAGCTCTCAGGAATTGCACTGAGGAATGATTCTTCATTTAGAGGTAAAGTTACCAACTTCCATGAGATTTTGAAGGTTTCAATCAGGTAATACTTCAGAACTGTTCCTCATCCTAAGAGTTCAAGACAAGCAGTCATCTTTGTTACAGTATGCCTTCCATCTCAGCTCTTGCAGGTTTCCCATGGTGCAGCACAATGTCTCTAATAGAAGCAGTGTGTCTCAAACTCAAACTCAGACAGCCATTGTGTGTCTCCTGATGATACGGGTGTCTCCTGATGATATGTCTGTCTCGTTCTAGTCTTTTTTTCCCTCCTCATTCCCTTCTCATTCTCTTCTTTGCCCGTTTCTCATCTTTCCGTGTGTTTATGTGTCCCTGGCTGCCTCATTTCCACTCATATGTGTTCATTCTAGCTGTCTTTTTCTCTCCCTTTCTCTCTTCCTCTCTCCAGGGTGGTCATATGGTTGACAGGCAGACAGAGGGGGCTGAGATTTCTCTCAAAGGGACCCAGAGACATGATGGACAGTGCACGGCTAAAACCCTAGATCACAGCCAAGACAGAGACACACAGAGAATAAAGAAGAAGAGATGGAGAGAATGCAGAGAGACAGTGATGGAGTTTGAGGTGAAATATGTGAATTTTTCTTGAGCTGCACTGACATGTTTATTTGTGGTTTCAGATAGCAGTCAGGTTTTTTCCCCCAGTCAGCACTACCTAATGAACCTTGGGTGAAGTTGATCACAACCACCGTAGTGTACAAGGCATGCAAATTGAAAATGGAAAATAAGAGAGTAACAAACGATGTGTGGTTAGTTAGTTTTGGTACTGTGTTTAGTGCACATTAATTGTACATGATAAAGCAGATATTTTCTCTCTACTCATAGCTATAACTGATTAAATCGTTTAAAAACAGGCTTGCTCAGCTTTCTTAACACACAAGCAAGTTCATTAAGTTTACTTCAGTGAAGAGATGTTTGACTTGTTCTTACTTTAAATATTAGGTTTTACTATTAAACAATTCAGATGAATCAAGACATTTTTCCACAACCACTTCAGTAAACTTGCCTAATAGTTTGTATAGTTTCGCTATAATTTTTTTGTTATCAATTTACTAAGTCTTGTATAAACAGACTTTATAATGACATCCGGTCATTATTCTGTTAAAGTTAAAGAAATCTATGTGTGGCAAGATGGTAGAGTCTAAAGGTAAACACTCTTTGACGGATACTCCATCTTCTCTGGAGTATTTCATTAATTTAATGTTAAGTACTTTATCCTGGTCAGGATAAACCCTGGGGCAATTTGACCTAATTACATGTTTTTTTGGAGGTAAAAGGAAGTGAGTGAGCCTAATGGAAAGCCACATGAACATGTACAGAAACTTTACACAGACAGTCACCTGAGCTCAGTATCGAACCTGGAGCCAGGAGCTATGAGGTAGCAGTTTTAGCCACCTCATTCTCATAAACGCATACTATCCAAACCACCATATTGTGCTTCTTCAGAAAAAAATAAGATTTCAGTCAGCACTGTTTGCCTTAAAGGTTTGTTTAAGATGGCAAAGTTTCTAGGAACAGAGTATTAATGGCCTGACAACTGCAATTCACCAAACTTCCTGATCTCATACCAGTTTGAAAGAATTCTATAATTTGAGCCTCAAATGACCTGAACAAAGTCAAGAGGCTAAGGAGTGATCTGGCAGCTAATGAATGTCAGATTTGATTAAGCACATGATTGTGTCTTGGTTCAAGATTAACATAAATCAGAGCTGAAGCATTGGTAAAAAAAAAAAAAAAAAAAAAAAAAAAAAAAATCAACAGATTTTTAGAAACATCTGATTGGGCAATCTCTCGTACTGATTATGGGAAGCTCTGATTAACTTTGAGCTCAGAAGCTCAGATTGAGTGAACTAACTCACTTATTTCACTTTTCCTTCTCTTTCATTCCTTCTCTCTCTCTCTCTCTCTCTCTCTCTCTCTCTCTCTCTCTCTCTCTCTCTCTCTCTCTCTCTCTCTCTCTCTCTCTCCCTCTTAATTTCAATTTCAAAGTCCTTTACTGGCATGATTGTTAGCATCCAATATTGCCAAAGCGTCAAGATAGAAAGGAATTTAAAATGCAATCTAATAAATGAAAGTAAGTTAAAATAAAATTACAAACAGTGACAAATTTTAAAATGCCAGTGTAGGACAAAACTACACTAAATGAGGGTTAAGGGAGGGCAATTATTTACATATACAAAATTATTTTCAAATAACAGCTGTTCGTAAAAAAAATGATGATTGAAACTGTCCAGTGAAAATGTTCTCTATCTATCTATCTATCTATCTATCTATCTATCTATCTATCTATCTATCTATCTATCTATCTATCTATCTATCTATCTATCTATCATTTTCAAATACCAGCTGTTTGCTATAAAAGCACATGAATATCGATAGATATGCTGTACAAAATTACATTTGCGGCTAGTCTGCAGACACGTCCATCAGTTTTCTTTCTGTAACCTTAATTACAATATTTAGTTTGGTTGTATTCATCCATCCACTTTGTTTTCAATCACAGGACTTCAGCATGTAGAAACATTTAATTTCTGGCAGCTTCATTTACATCAATATGTCTGCAGGTCTGACAAATGAGATGTGCTATTCAGCATTGATGTGCCATTAGTATAAAAGTCTGCTCCCAGCAGATCTGCAATCATCCCTTCACAGGCTCCTAGATTTACACTCAAACCATAGCATTCAGTCAATATTCTTCTGCTTTCAACTAGAGATTATTTATATGTTGGATCTGTCAACTGCATTTAATTTGTTTTGGTGATGATCAGTGAGTAAAATGTCTGTTTAATAATGAGCAGTAAAAGAAGAGCAAAATGATCTTGATTAATTTTGGTGAATAATACACTCAGTCAAAGTAACCACCTTTCTTCTCAGAGGAGGAGCATGACTGTGTGATTCAGAAAGCTTTTATCACACATTGTCATTTAAATGCATTACGTCTCCGCCACGTCCTCCTTAATGGGGAATGTAGAAGGGCCTCCGATTAGCTTCATGCTCCACTAGCAACACATTTGGTTTTATCAAGAGCCAGCTATTTTTCATCTGCACTTTTGGTTCATTCATTATCTCAAACAATAACAAATCATGCAAATGAGAAGGCAAAGCTCAATTCAGCATATTTGGAAAAATTGCTATTCTGATTGGCTCCAAGTTGTTTGAAATGTAAGAAGATGTGTGTCTTTTTTTTTTCCTGATGAATTTTTGTGTGTACTTTTCTATGTCAATAATTGGAACGCATGCTATTCTTGTTTAAAGTAAAGCGGGCGTGAAAAATTGATACTAAACTAATGACACTACTTTGATCATTTAACTCCTGGTTTTTAAATGAGCATGAATGTAATTTGTTTTGCATGCACACTGAAACTGAATGATGAACAAGCAAGCAGACTCCATTCAGCGGTGTTGTTTTTCAGGGGTTGGGCTTGGCCCCTTAGTTCCAGTGAAAGGAACTCTTAATGCTTCAGCATACCAAGACATTTTGGACAATTTCATGCTCCCAACTTTGTGGGAACAGTTTGGGGATGTCCCCTTCCTGTTCCAACATGACTGTGCACCAGTGCACAAAGCAAGGTCCATAAAGACATGGATGAGTGAGTTTGGTGTGGAGGAACTTCACAGAAGTTCTGACCTCAACCTGACAGAACACCTTTGGGATGAATTAGAGTGGAGAATGTGAGCCAGGCCTTCTTGTCCAACATCAGTGCCTGACCTCTAAAATGCACTTCTGGAGAAATGGTCAAATATTTCCATTAACACACTTCTAAACTTTTTGGAAAGCCTTCCCAGAAGAGTTGAAGCTGTTATAGTGGCAAAGGGCGGGCCAACTCCATATTAAATTCATGTGCATGTAAAGCCAGACATCCCAAAACTTTTGCCAATATAGTGTAGATGTATAATAATCTTTGTTTAGTTCTGTGAATAGTTAACAGGTTTTAGACTCCTAAATGGTTTTACTTTAAAAGACCTCTCTGACAGGGAAATACTTTATTTTTTAAGACAGATGTTCTACATTCAACATTTTTTAAAGAGCGGATCAGATTCCCTATAGAACAGAACTGCTTTTAATTAGCAAAGTTAAATAACGGACGATGATAAGAGATTACAGTGCTAACATCTACTTGATTAAACATTTGAACATTTGGTGAAATTGTACAATGTTTTTATTATTATTTTTTTTTATAAATGCATTTGCTTTTTATACTTGTTATTCCCCTATGTATTTTCACACTGTGTATTGATTACTAGATGACCTACACTATAGCAGAAGAAAATAAGGCTCATTAAACCATGCAGTGGGTTGGTAAATTCTGAAATGCTGTAAACTGAAACCAGTGATCTACTTAAACCATGGTTAGTTAATGCTTTCGGCTGCTCCCTGTTCGGGGTCGCCACAGCGGACCAACTGCTCCGCACATCAACTTGGCAAATGTTTTACACCGGATGCCCTTCCTGACGCAACCCTCCCATTTTTCCAGGCTTGGGACCGGCACTGCATCCAGTGGCTGGGGTTGAGACATTGGCTGGGGTTGAGACATTGGCTGGGAATCGAACCCGGGCCTTCCGCATGATAGGCGACAAACCTACCACTGAGCCACCAATGCCCCTATCTACTTAAACCATGGTATGGAAAAAATAATCAATATAAACTGTGATTCATGACCATTTTAAGGGCCTTGTTTTCTTGCTGCCTCAATTTCTCATAGAGTTTACTCATGCTTTAATGAGCTTTATTTCCTTGTTCCTGTGTTAATTTTGTTTTCTTTGACTATGGGTTTGTGCACTCTTATTTTGCCTCATGTCTGTGCTCTTACCAGTGGTTGGAACTATGACGTTTTCTATTAATAAAGAACAAGGTGCTTGTGTTTTGCCTCATCAGCTCATATGTAACTTGCTCTAGGAACATTATTTTTGTGTTGTGATGTTATGTAGAGACTAATTATCTAAAAATATGTCAGCCACTTATGTTCAATATTCTGATAATGAGGCTGTCTGGTTTAGTGTAGTAGTAGTAGTCCAATGCATCCCCCGGAACCTTAAGAACCACACATTTATGGAATATAAACTGCTACAGACTAGTTGTACTCACTGTAATAAACATGTTTCAAATGTCTGTCCACAGTGGGATGCCATCTGTTCTTCTGTAAGCCTGGACAAGAGGATACTGTGCCATGTCTAATCCATTCGCCATTACAGGTCACTTCACTAAGGTTTTCATTGACTATCATTTTCAAAATAATGATCTCCACTATTTCTACATCACTCCAGTAACCATCTGCTATATCTACAACTTCCTCTGCACCTGTGGCATCTTCCACTATCGATCGCTGTCTGGTTCCTCAAGCATCTGTGTTGATATTTTCTATCGAACACTGGCACAAATAATTGCATCAGCCCTTCTACCTACCTTCTAATATATGAAATAATCTAATAATAACATCATTCATGCATTAAACCGAGGACAATTAAACAAAGAGGCTGAAGAGGTTGACATGGTAGAACGTGTCAAGTGTTTTGGACTCACTTGAAAATCAGTTTAAAATCAGTTTAAATCGGGGGTGTTCAGTCTTATCTGCAATGTGGGTGAAGGTTTTCAATGTAACCGAGCAGAAGCCACACCTGATTCTACTGAAAGCTAGGATCAACTTATTAAACAGGTGAAATCAGGTGTGGCTCCTGCTTGATTGGTATGATAACCTGTGGGAAAAATTGGAGTTAAATCATTAAAGCACTGCTGTCTGGTTGCTAGTGATGGAAAGAGAAGAAAACATATTGACCTGACTAACAGAACTGCTACTGCAATAATAATTCACTTGATTAAATGTAAAAGTAGTATCAAGGAAATTCCTCAAGTAAAAGTAACATCTACAGTTCACACAACTTAACTGAAAATATTCTATTTTATAGTTTGTTCTGATGTTAACTGACTATGTGAACACTAGTACAATTATAAACAGAATATAAAGAAAGGTAACATTATCTGGCTAGCTCACTTTAGTTAACTATCTATCTAAGAGGCTTGTTAACATTATCCTGAGTGTTACCTATATACAGGCTACAACATCTCTTAGACAAATTCACTAAGCTAGCTAATGACTTACCTGCGCTGATCTCCATGATTTTTGGCTCACATAATTTGGAGATCATTATTAAAATGTTTCCTTTGAAGCATTTAAAACTGAAGATCTTAGACATTGTTGCTGCTTACCAGGCATTTGGCGTCTGAAGTGTACACGTTTGATTTGGTCTCAAATTTGAATTATGTAAAATATACACAAATTGTTTTTATAACTGGCTTATAGTCTTCCAGAGTTACATCTTCTTCTTATAATAATAATAATAATAATAATAATAATAATAATAATAATAATAATAATAATAATAATAAACATTAGTATCATTATTATTATTATTATTATTATTATTATTATTATTATTATTATTATTATGGTAATCACAAATATAATTAGTGAATATGAATTTTTAAAAACTCAGGTGAAAATACTATGCTTTAATTATCCTCAAAAAGTAGGTATATAGTGGTCCAAATTCTGTAGAAACAGTACATTAGTTGAGAACAGTAGTTCATTACCTTCCACCCCTGCTGCTTGCTGATACACAACATTAGCATTGATGCAGGCTCTTTCCTGTTAAAGCCTTTTCCCTCTGCTCCAGAATGTAATCTGTTTATGCATAATCTACCTTAGGTGGGTTAATTATGTTTATTTATGTATGTGTTCAGACTTTTAGGTGCATGTGGCATGTAACTGGTGTAATGTATGTAATATGCAATATGTATACCAGTATATACTATACAGAAATATAATAGAGTAATTTCAGTGTCTAAATCAGTGGAGAAGAATTTAAAAACAGGCACAAAAATAACTTTGAGTGGTTGTTTCATTTATCATTTATCAATGTCTTAATAAAACTGGCCTCAATGTACAATGTACTAACTTCCTTCTAAATATCTCTGCATTCAGAATGGGTCATTAACTTTTCTTATTATTATTATTATTGCTATTTTCTAAATCCATATATTTGGATTGATGATAGTCTCGTTAAAGCAAACATCATCATTCATTTTTACAAAGTACCACACTCCGAGGCTTCCTTTTCACCTTCTCAGGAGAAACTAAATCTGGACTGTATCTTAAACTGGGATTAAAATAACAGATATAGACAGACAGGCAGACATACAGACAGACATACAGGTCGATAGATAGATAGATAGATAGATAGATAGATAGATAGATAGATAGATAGATAGATAGATAGATAGATAGATAGATAGATAGATAGATAGATAGATAGACTGATTGATTGTATCTATCTATAGATAGATAGATAGACAGACAGACAGACAGGTCGATAGATAGATAGATAGATAGATAGATAGATAGATAGATAGATAGATAGATAGATAGATAGATAGATAGATAGATAGATAGATAGATAGACTGATTGATTGTATCTATCTATAGATAGATAGATAGACAGACAGACAGACAGACATACAGGTCGATAGATAGATAGATAGATAGATAGATAGATAGATAGATAGATAGATAGATAGATAGATAGATAGATTGATTGACAGATAGATAGATAGATAGATAGATAGATAGATAGATAGATAGATAGATAGATAGATAGATAGATAGATAGATAGACTGATTGATTGTATCTATCTATAGATAGATAGATAGACAGACAGACATACAGGTCGATAGATAGATAGATAGATAGATAGATAGATAGATAGATAGATAGATAGATAGATAGATAGATAGACTGATTGATTGTATCTATCTATAGATAGACAGACAGACAGACAGACAGATAGATAGATAGATAGATAGAAGAACCCTTCTTACTTGTCACATATTTGCCATTGTTGGCAGTTGGGGTCAGAGTGCAGGGTCAGCAATGATGCAGCTCCCCTGAAGTGGTGACGGTTAAGTACCTTGCTCAAGGGCCCAACAGTGGAAGCAGTGGGCCCGATCAACAATCCAGAGCCTTAACCACTTGCGCCACCACTGCCCTATAGATAGATGATGTCAGTGTGAAATCATCGATAAAGTAGACTGAGTATCTGCTACACATCCCTGTATTTTTGTGAGTCCATTCCTCAAGAGGCCATAAAAATGTTAAGAAATATCTTGAAGTTAAAAAACCATCTTTCTCAACCATATGGTTGCATTGAAATATAACAAATGTGCTCTAAAATGTATTTAAAACATTCACATTATTTTTATTTATTAAACACCATGTTCATGTGTTCATGTGTATGGAATATATTTATTATACCTTCAGTATGAATGTAAAGAATGTACCTTTGAGCATCAGAAGTAACAGACTTGTGATATTCAGGTTTTAAAAGAGACCAAAGAAAACCCGCAATGTTTTTATTAATAATATTCACATCCACACATGCTCAGGTGGGGAGAAAGAAAATCACATACATTTCTAATGTGATTATGAAATGCATCTTCTTCTTGTGTTTTTGCATCTGATCACATATTACTTACATGAAGTGAAAAACACCTGAAGAAGAATTTCACTATATTGCACATGTGAATGCAAGTAAATGCATATGATATCATGTGAGTTATATGTAATTCCATGTGAAAAATGTGAAAAAACACACACTCTGTATGTGACTCAGGGATTAAGTGTAACAGAAACTGCTGAAGGGCAGTAAGGTGGCCCAGCAAGCTGCATGGCCTCTTCATAGCTTCAGGGTCCTCAGTTTGATCCTGAGCTTGGGTTACTGTCTGTGTGGAGTTTTAGATGTTCTCCCTATGTATGTGTGTGTGTGTGCGTGTGCGAATGTGTGTGTGTGTGAGAGAGAGAGAGAGAGAGAGAGAGAGAGAGAGAGAGAGAGAGAGAGAGAGAGAGAGAGAGAGAGAGAATTTGTTCCTGCCTCATTTCTAACTTTGACCAGGATGTTTCTTCTAAAAAGGAACGAATATATGATCTAAGTCTGCTTAATAGAAACGATGCGCATTTCTGTTTAAATGGTGTTGACAAAGAAAATCACATACATTTCTAATGTGATTATGAAATGCATCTTCTTCTTGTGTTTTTGCATCTGATCACATATTACTTACATGAAGTGAAAAACACCTGAAGAAGAATTTCACTATATTGCACATGTGAATGCAAGTAAATGCATATGATATCATGTGAGTTATATGTAATTCCATGTGAAAAATGTGAAAAAACACACACTCTGTATGTGACTCTGGAATGCTGATGCAAATGTAGGTCAGTTTATTAGAAACAGCTTTAGCGGAATATCCAAAATGATTTCTAGCAAAAACAGGGTTAGAACAGGGTTAGAATAGCTTGGTCGAATAAAAGGCTGTGCAAAATCATGTTCAGAAAGTCAGAAAACAGGAAAATCTGGATCAAACATGCAGGTTCGGTAACATCATGAACAGCTAGAACTGAATGATTACCTAGTAAAGTGAGTCATAAGTGCTTATAGCCAGTACTAAACAGAACGTACTAATTAAAAACGGATAAAACAATCAGGGAGGGAGGAAGTGCAGGTGGTTGCTGGGAAGATGATTCAGGTGCTGTCTTGTTTGTAGGTGGTGGTGAGCCATGTAAAAATGAGTCTGTGATGGCTGTGAATGTGACAGTATGTGTAAAATTTACGCGTTGCTTTTTTGTATAGGATAGAACTTACACTTGAATCCTTTCAGGTCTCAATTATTCATATTTAAATACATAACTCAGTAACTAAAATGAAAAAATACAGTAATTGCTGTGAAACTAATAGGAAATGTATAGTGTTACAGGTAGGAGAGAAAGTCTAGACCTGAGCATGGCTTATAAAAATTGATAGGAGAACTCATTATTCACAACCCATAAGCACCACAAAGCAGGAAAATTCACTTTTTCTCTTTGCTAAGTATCATTGCTCTTTCTGAATCCACCAGTCCACTAATCCCTAATCAACAGAAGATTTGAATTTTCACAAATACAGTGCATTCATGTCATACACAAATAAAATATTGCAGCCTCTCATGAGTATACACTGGGTAAATCTCACTGCAGGCACACATAAGCTATAAATCCCACACTCCCACTACCTCAGTAATGATTGGTTGGAAGATAGGCTGGTGAATAATGACCGGTCAGATTCAGTTGTTTATCCTCAAGGACAAGACCATAGATTTGTTTGTCCAGATAATATATGGAACTCAGATGGAGATCAAGAACTATGTGGCTGACAGGTGAATGATTTCAATGTTTTCTGTCCATTCACACCAGCAGTGTTTTTTAGATACTAGTCAAATGCTCTGGAAGCTATTTTTTCATGAATGACAATTTATTTACAGGAAGAAATTGCAATATACCAAATCAAACACATGGCTAATCAAAGTAATGCTTCAAAAAATTGAATTTAATTCTCTTTAGCTCTTGAAAGCAGCAACCCTTTTACATACCTCTGATACTGTTATGTGCCAGACAATAGCACATCTGTTCTTAAACTCAACCATTAATTCAATATAAGCTTTATGACGTCTCCTAATATTGCAAAATGTAATTACCTTCCTAATCATTTTTGACTTATTTGCCTTAAAATTATGTAAAGATTTGTGTGTAATGAATTGTGAACGTGTGTGTGTTAATTAAAAGATAAGTGTCGTGGCAGTGAGCTGAGATCTCTTTGCATGTGCGTTGAATGTCAGACTGACTGCGTTCTCTACACACACTAACATGAAATATGAAAATATGAATGGAGTAAACGGATAGGGTATATAGTGAACGCAAGAATGCAAAGCGAACAGACAGAAAGCTGAATACTATAGTGCTGATACTGTATCATAAAAAGCGCAACGTGGAAAAAGTGATTTGCTCAGTTAAGGAGATTCACTTCACAAGTCAAAGAAATGGCATGTTTTTCCTCCTGATATACTTCGTGTTTGTTGAAATAGTGCCTTTCGTTTGCAAGGTGAAATCGATTCTTCTGTAAACTATAGAATTTATCCCGCATCTGCTGTCTGCAGTCTAATCATTAATAAAGACACATGAGACAATTCCACTAGCAGACATACCGTACAAGCATATTGTGCCATGCTTCACAGACGAGGTTTAGGGGTTATATATCACATGAATTGTTTTCATTTCACTGCTCAGCTCAGGTTCACCTTTGCCTCATTTATCCTGCAGAACCATTTTTATTCAGCAGAATGTAAACTGGGCTTTTTTTATTTGAATTTATTAAACTGGTCTTTATTTGCTTTGACACATTGAAAGCCCTAATGCTGAACAGAGCCACATATGCAAATGACACATCTGTAACAAGCTTTAGACCGTTTGCTTGCACCCTTGTGCATTGATTCAATGAGACACAGTTGACCAAATCATCAGTAAGGTTCATATCTCGTATGCAAAAGGCCAATCTGTTACAGAATGCATTTTATATGCATATGAATTTTAATTCTTTGGCATCCAAATAATTGCATAGTATACTAAAGATCTCTTTAGAGCACACACACAAACAGACACACACATACAGAAATAACACAAACTGATGGATAATGCAAATGTCCTGTCGTAAATATTTTCATTTTTTTTAATATATGCATGTCAGCAGGTAGATATTTATCTCATTTGTCTCCTGCAGTGGAGAAAGACTGGTGCTCAATCTCATAAATGAAATTACAGTGCTGCTTGGATAATGAGAAAACTGACTGTGCTGTGTGATCAAGTACCAACAGAGGTTCATGAGCATCATTGCTCCATCTCTCAAATGTTCCACCGGGATTGGACAAAGAGAAACAGAGAATGCCTGTGGGTGGAAAACCATGCCAGATGTTCGAACATTATGGCTTGGTGTTTTCCTCTATTTAAGGCTTCAGCATGTCTCATGCACACACCACTGTAGCTATAAAATAAATTTCTTCCTGTTCCAAAATCACTCTCTGCAAAAGGTCAAAAGTCACAGGCAGCATCAGCAACTCTCACTAGTATTATACAGGTGAGAAACAGACAACGTAGCACTTTCTTGTTGAAGGAGAGAGGGAGAGAGAGAAAGAAACATGATAAAGAAGGGGAAAATAGAATCAGCAGTTTGGGCCGTAATCTTCTCCGCTTAGTGACATGCTGGGATTTGGCTCGTGCTAGTGAGAGAGAGAAACAGTGAGTAATGTGAACAGCATGATCATGTTTCAGCGCATGTCTCTCTGCTGGCACGGAGAACTGAGCTCCATCTGTTGGCAACGACAGTGACAATGAGAGCGAGTGTGCATATCTACCGCTCTAATCTTATAACACCTCTTACCAAAGACATCACAGCCACTCTCTCTCTCTCTCTCTCTCTGTCTCTTCTCTCTCTCTCTCTCTCTCTCTCTCTCTCTCCCTCACACACACACACACACACACACACACACACACACACACACACACACACACATGCAAGAACAAAAAGTCTCACCCAGCACGCCCACACATTGGCATTCTATGCTATACATACCACTCTTTCATAAGGCTAGAAAACCTGAAAATCTGACGAATGCAAATATGTTAAAGCTGTGTGAATGATGGCTGGTGTTATACTCTTGACATCAGCACTGATTTAATACTAGTAATAACATAGTCATTAAAGATCACTTCTAAGAATACATCATTTTTATTTTATCCTTCAATGCATTCAAAATATGACTTTTTAAAAAATAATTATTTTCATATTAAAATTCGCTTGACTTCATTACTGGCAATCATTAGTACTATACAACAGAGCTCCATTTCTAAGGAATATGCCTTCAGACATTCAGATATTCATTTTGCTCAAATCATCCATTACAATTTGTTAATAAGTTTTATCACTCAGTGCTACTCAGAGCTGCAGCATTAGACTTCTTTTCTCGACAAATTCACTCTCCACATTTCTTCAGCTCTGAGATTCTCTGCATGAATGTAATTGTTCTATTCCTTCAATTATATGATGTCCTTAGGCTAGGGTCTGGTGCATTCATTATGAATTGTTATGAGGATCATTGAGTAAGTCCTTGCCATATGTAGGGAAGGTGTATATCAGTATGAGTATGGATTTTTCTGAGGTGATTTTTAAAAAAAAAAAATATATATATAAATAAATATAAACAAATGAATAAAAGAATCAGGCATAGTGGGCTGAGAAGGATAATTTATTCACAGACAGTACAAATATTAGACCAAACAATTAGAATCCACATGGCACGTGTTAACACTGAAGACACACCGCCCACATTTAAAGGATAGGCCTGCACTAAAAGATGTCTGACCAGATGTCTCGATCTAGGCAGCAAAGCTGTTCCAGGAGGTGACTCTTTCTGACTATCTCTTTGCAGAATAAGATAAAAGCGGCCCAGATGGCTGCGGATTTCCACATTGCTCTCATTTTTTTTTCTCTGCATTCCATTGCACTCGATGTGAAAAGTTCAGGGTTGACCAGAAGTCATCAAACACCTTCATGTAAACCACTGCCAAGCATGTGTAATGATATTTATTTCACACATAACCTTAGCATATTTTTAGCATATTTTTCAGTGGTATTTTATGTGGGTCAAAATCAGGTTTCATAAGACTTCACAATATACCAGGCTTAACAGGAAATATTGATCCAGTACTCTTTCAGGTAGCTCACAGGAGATATATATGTGTGTGTGCGTGTGTGTGTGTGTGTGTGTGTGTGTGTGTGTGTGTGTGTGTATCCTTGTGACTCACCAAGATGTTAGCAGCAGATCCTGTAAATTGTGAGGTGGAGCCTCCATAGGTCTTTTTTTCCGCAAATACTCGATCAGATTAAGAAGTAGGGAATTTGGAGGCTGAGTCAACACCTCAAACCATTCCTGAATAATTTTTGCAGTGTGACAGGGCGCATTATCCTGCTGAAGGAGGCCACTGCTATTACAGAATAACTTTGCCAATGTAGGGCTGTACTGGGTGTGCAACAACATCTAAGTAGATAGTAAGTGTCAAAGTAATATCCACATAAATTCCAGGACCCAAGCTTTCTCAGCAGAACATTCCTCAGAGCACCACACTGTTTCCTACAGCTTGGTTTGTTCTCATAGTGCATCCTGGTGCCATCTCTTCCCAAAGTAAGCAATGCACATGCACCCTGCTGTCCACATTACATGATTCATCAAACCAGGCCATCATTTTCCATTGCTCCCTGGTCCTGCCTATTTTATGTGGCTTTGGTGATGAACAGGGGTCAGCATGGGCACTCTGACTGTGCTGTGGCTATGCAGCCAGATAGGCAGCAAGCTGTGATGCACTGTGTGTTCTGACACCTTTCTATCATTGCCAGCATTAACATTTCTCAGTAATTTGTCCTACAGAAGCTCTTTTGTGGGATCAAACTAGATGGACTATCCTCTCCCTACACACATGAGTGAACCTTGTGTGCCGATGACCTTTTGCCAGTTCACCGCTTATCCTTCCTTGAACCATTTTAGGTACTAACCACTGCATTCTAGGAACATCCCACCAGACCTGCCATTTTAGAGATGCTCTGACCTACTTGTCTAGCCATCACAATTTACCCTTGTCAAAGTCCCTCAGATCGTTACTCATTTTTTCTGCTTCAAACACATCAACTTCAAGAACTGACTGTTGCTGCCTAATATATCTCACCCCTTGACAGGTGCTACAGTAATGACTAATAACTTCACCTGCCAGTAGTTGTAATGTTAATGTCATAATAACTCAAAAAGTAGTCGTTAAGGCCCAATATCGAGATGTATAGATGTTATTTTAGAATGATGGATTATGAGCTGTATGTTTCATGCCACAGGTGAAAATTTTAACAATATGTATATTTTATTTGTATTAATAATATATCCTGTGTTAGGGTTTAGTTTAGAACTGTGGCTGCTGGAAAACAAACACTACAATAATGTGCATTTTAAACTTATAATGTAAGTTAACCTAGTTATGATTTGAAGCATACATTTTATAATATAAATGATGTTTATAATACAGCAGCCATTATATCAATTAATAGAATGTGTTAATGTGAGTACCATTGTTAATGGCTGTTCCTATATCACTCAGAGGGTTTATGAATATATGCATTTATATTGCTATATTGATTTGGGGACTTTATAGTAAAGTGTTACCAGAAATCTCATTTCAACATTCACTCATCCATAAGCTAAAGGTATAGATAACACAGATAGAAAGAGACAGAGAGTCTTTAGCATCTACTTTCAGTTTGTCTAAATTGCTGATGGGTGCAGTAAGCAGACTGCTGGAGCCTCTGCTGATTTATTAAGAAGTGCAGAGACATCTCTTTCAAATAGCACCTGTGTTTCATTTGGATGGTGAAGCTGTTTCTAGGGAGACCGAGCAAATATACCAAAACCTCACTGAACATATAACAAAGAAAATAAACAATGAAGCACTTAATAATATTAAAACTAGAAACATCAATCACGTATTTAATATATTCATAGTTAGATATTCAAGTCCCAGCACAGCCACTGTTAACCCTGTCTGCTGTTAACCCTCTCTGCTGATCCTGCGCTCTGACCAGCTGGGATATGTGAAGAAATAATTTAATTGATCTGTAATGTACAGTCAATGTCCACTTTATTAGGAACACCTGTGCACCTGCAAATAACACCGCAATCTAATTAGCCAATCACATAGCAGCAGCTCAGTCCAAAACAATCACAAGGTCAGGTCAAAAGTGTAAGTTTTTGCTCACACCAAATATCAGAATAAAGAAAAAATGTGTTTTCTGTTACTTTAATTGATTGTAGCATGTATGTGTATACCAGATGGGCTGGTGTGAGTATTTCATAAACTGCTGAACTCCTGGGAATTTCACACTCAACCATCTCTAGAGGTTACACAGAATGTTGCAAAAAAAAAAAAAAAAACAATAAACATTGAGTGAGTGACAGTTCTGTGGGTGGAAACATCTTGTAGATTAGAGAGGTCAGAGGAAGATGGCCAGATTGGTTTGAGCTGCCTGGAAGGACGTATTTTAGTAACTCAAATAAACACCATCTTAATAAAGTGGATGATGATTATATATGACTTATATGAAGATTATATATGGATGATGAGTATATGTGACAGGTAAATGTGTCCTCTTCTAACATGCAACAACCAACCAAAGTCTAATACTCAATTTAGATATGATTGACACCTATGATTCTTCCAGTGCACAGTATGTACAGTATCATTTCTAAGCTGAAATCAATGTTTAACCAGTCATTATTAATGCAGGCAGTAATCATGTTTAATTATGGCACAAACTAGAAACTGTATGTTCAACTCTATGCTGCTCGTACACTAGCTCATTTCTGACAGTGTAATTACTGTGCACTGGCAGAATCACAGACAGGCAAGAAGGGGGAAAAAGCAATTTGTTGATTCTGCTTTGTTCGTGGAATTCTTTGTGAAGTCAGCATTCAAGGTCATATTTTTGTTTAACTATTAAACAAGTCCATCAGTTTTTTCCACGCTTAATCTCTTCTTTCTTTACATTTTCCATTAGGGCTGTATAACTTTGTATAATGTGTGAAAACTGGAGCAGCTCAGTGTCCCTTCAGATCTCTTTATTCATTTATGGGAGGACGGCCATCCAGTCTGCTCAGGCTGAGTCAGCAAACTCAGTTAAATAACTGACTTTCAATATAGTATTGCTATAATAACCAGACACACGCACACACACACACACACACACACACACACACACACACACACACACGCCCCACGCACACACACACACACACACACACACACACACACTGAGTACAGGTGTTTCATCTTCCTCGAGGTCCAGCACTCAGGACTTGGCAGAAATTACAAAGCAGAGGACAAGTTGAGGGCAGCTATGAAGGATATGTCCTCCTTATCACTTTAAACCCTTTCTCTTTTTCACACAATATTAGAGTTTAACCACCATAGCAGTAAGGATTTGGTACAGCAGCTTTTGAAGGTTGGGAAGGGGAAGTTAATGTTTTGTTGACAATGAACTTAAAGGATTAAAGTCCAAAAGGCTTTAGATGGGTTGATATCCAATAGTCCATGTCTTGAAAAATCCACTCCGAACTTAAATTTTATTTTCATGTGATTTTCAGTGGAGGTCAAGATGTATTTTCAAAATGAAATAATGAAATGATTTTATTTTTTTTTTATTTAAATGTCTTTCTTTAACATGTTATTCTTTATTCATTCAATGGTTAACAGTTTCACTTAATAGTTAATGGTTTCCCTTAACACCCAAAATGCTGATACTAGTGCCAGTGGCATTTAGCCCTTAATTCATCTCTACCTATAAATGCAGCAGAGTTTTTTCCTTTAATCTGTCCAGGTCTCTTACTGCCTCATCTGTTCACAATGTTCAAACAGATTAGCGTCCAATGCTAATACTACCTTCAATTCCACCAGCATAGGATGTAAACATGCTAAACCACGATTGTGATATAACTCAACTGCATCATACAGCTGCTTTCCACTCTGGGACTTTGAGCCAAATGTTTGTCTTAACTACATCTACATTGAATTTTAATTAATATAACTAATACTGAAAGTCACTGAAAAATGGACTAAGAAAAGAAGCCCTGGTTGTTTTTTTCTTGTTTTTATGAGCTAATAGCGAAACCTGACTGTTATCATTTATACTTGAGATCACAGAAATATTTTCCCTCCATTAAACATCATTGTAACTGTGCTATCAGAGTCCCCCTGTGCTGGCAGTGCAGCACACAACCACTATAACATCTCATGGGAAAGACAAAAAGTACAGAATCAACCAATAAATTAGCCAAAGAATCATTAAGCAGATCACAAATATTTCAATATAGACATATTTAATGTACTTCAAAGTAGTGCTTCCTTTAATATATCATTGTGTGCCTTAATATTATTTGGACATTTTATGTCTGCCATGTGTACAATATTTAGTTGCAGTCCAGTGACCAAACCCATTCCCCTTCCTTACTACTTTCAAACTCACACGGGAGAGCAACAACTGCTGGGACGAACTTATTTGCACATTAATATTGTTATTGTTTAATCAGCTGACCGACAAACATTCAGAACATTCTAGCAAAATGAGGAAAGATCAGGAGCTAATTCTCTAAACTAATTTAATGCTATTATGTTAAAACAAGTCAGCTTATAAAGCACCACAGCAAAATGATTTTTCCAGAAATGATTTTTGTGTTCCTCTGGATGAGAGGTTAATGTCTGTCTATTTGCTTGTTATTCTCTTCTGTAACTAAGTAGCAGGTGAATAGAGTGACATGGAAGACTGGTCCAGCATTATAATGCATAGTCAATCCCTGCTAAAATTTTTGAATCCAGGTTAATTACCTACAGGATTATACTGCCCCATAGTCATTAAAACGTAAGATGTTTCCTGCTGCTGACTTCCTTCAGCCCTATAATCCCTTCCTATATAAACAGTTTGTACTGGGTGCTGTAATGAATTGCCTAATTTGCTTTTGAGCTGTAAATGAATGACTCAATTACTGGACGAGTGTGAGTAACTCTGGTATGCTTGCTGAGAAGTTTGATGGGGCTCTCTAATGGAGCTCTAGGTTGGCAGTGTACAGTGTGATATTTTATCTAACCCAATGACAGCATGTTCAGGGTTTGCTCTAAAATGTCACTTCTGCAACGGATTCAACTAGAAGGCAACTCGTGCTCTTCAGTGGCTGCTATTCTAAAAGGCATACATGTCAGGGGTAAAAAAGTGCTTTGGGCTGTAATCTTCTAGAGAGCACCATAAATTTAAACATGTGCCCTTTAAAGTGATCAGATGAAAATAATGAATTATGTCTGAAGTGTGTAATTCCAACCTACCTAGCACCCAGATGGCATAGAACTTTCAGACAGACACTTACATCATAGCTCGGTTCAGCCCTTAACAACAGAATCAATATGCATGGAAGAGAGGTTTCTGGTAGATGTAGGCTTAATTGATTATACCCTCAGGAATGGTGCCTGCTGGACAGCCAAAAGCTGTCCCGAGTTCTTGTTTCAGGCTGAATTAATCTATGACAGGAGAATAATGTGTTGTTCATTTGATATCAGGCCTGACAAGAGCATTTCAGCCACTACTGCCATGTATCTTTCATCTTTTATTTCCCCTCCTTTATTTGGATGAAAAATGGCTGGTAAACACATTGTTCCAAAACATTAACCTTGATGGAAAACGATATATTTGGCACTCGTGTGGACAGCTGTTGTAAATTGTCAGGAATCTGATATAAAGTTTGCTGTAATTCCATTTGCTGGGTCACAAGCACTCAGCAGTCTTTCCCCTCCATACTTGAATGCTATTTTGCATGTATTAATTGAACTGTCCACCTCTCAGTAACTCGATGGCCATCTATCACAGTTTGCACTGCCACCACATTGTCCTATTCCGTGACTTTCAGAAGGCACTCCATCTCATTTTGTTTGTACCATGACACAGCTGTGATGTGCTCATGAAGCCCAGGCAGGAAGTGGCACAGCTCCATTAAGAGATTTAAATAATGCAGATACAACAACGTGCACTGTGCTACCATATGTGTCAGTGTTCGATAATTACTACCTCTCAATCACTATTCATGACAAATAACACCTCGTTAATGAGCTGCAGAGACAGAAAAGTTATGTATCATGGAGGCATGTCAATGTCATCCAAGCTCGATAACACCCAGATGCAGGCAAATTATCAATTCTTTCAGTAACAATCATACTGTGGACTAGCACAATATATTTTCAACTAGCTCTCATCTGGCTCTTTCTTCCACTCTATACACTTATATTCATAACTTGTGCCCAAGGCACCTCTCATAACTACAGCCGGCTTTTTGCAAAATTGAACCCGTCAATCACAGCTGAGTGCGATAAGGTGTGCACTAGCCTTGTGTGATGTTCTCCTAACACAAATTACAGTCAGAGTGCATTTACAAATTCATGACTAACATTTCTGAAAGTAACATAGTGTAGTGGGTTGGGGCTGCAATGTACTGATCCATACTAAAGACAATTTAATGTTAATAGCACACATTGTCTACGGTCATGGGGTGACAAAATATAATATTTAGACGCAACTTTAGATGCAAGTAAAACACACAAATTCCCTATAGATTAGACAGACTGTGTACCTTAAACAGTTAACTTTACCATCTTTCATTAATGTGCAATCATTATCTTCTCTTTAATGTCTTCAAAAAACTATACATCTACTGTATAGCCAGGAGAGGAGGCTGTGGAGGAGCATCACTGCAGGTAGAAGAGGAGATTGACCTCGGACTAGAGGATGTGACTTTCTGGATATTAGATGACATTTATTGGAATGCACTTCATGTCATGTGAACATTCAATTAGATGTGAGTCACTCTTCATCCCTATGTAATATGTTTGCTTTCCACTCTGCACACAAATCAATTGTCACTCCACTTCACTACACACCCACACCCACACACACACACACACACACATAAATCACTAGTCAGCTACACTATGTAGGATCAACATTTCACACATAAAATAAGGTTTGAACAAAATTAAACATTGCTAAACATTTAAGAAATAGTCAATCTGCGAAAAGGTTGCTAGCTTGCTTGCTAAGCTTTCTTCCCTTCTACAGTGAATATCAGTCATTTTTTTTTAGCTGTTGCTTATGTGCTATAGTGAAAGGGACACAAGCCATCACAACTAGCTCAGCTAGCTTGCAACAATTTAACTTCCACTTCTGAATTAACTCACACTAATAGATGAATTTCAGTGCTTGTCTAAACGAACGTTTTTACTAGCATACAAAAATGAAACTTATACACATGGTTTGTATTTGCCTAAAATTATCTCTGAAATAAAAGACACAAAACTCCACTAATTTGCAGCTGCTGACACAAGGAGCTTTTTTTACCCATAGAATGACTGTATGTGCAGGACATGTCAGTCTCAATAATGTTTTATTACATATTAAATTACATGCATATAAGCAAACACACAGGCAACTAAATGCTTAATGTCACTTGAAACTGCATCTTTCAGTGAAATTAAAATGAAATCTTTCTTTCTCTCTATTTACTTTTAGTTTAAAACTTTATGATTTTCTTCACTGATTATGAAAAAAAATTTTTAATTTTTTTTAAAACTGATATTTTATTGTTCACAGTATTGTCATATTGGTCATGTCCTAATCCTACATTAGCCTACATTAGCATACCAGACTGCAGCTTTTATACCAGATTGCTTGTTCATCTGTCAGATTTTACCACAGGTGGTCTGTCAAAACAGTAAAGAAGACATATATTAGATTGTAACCATAATAACTATGGGGGCACGGTGGCTTGGTGGTTAGCATGTTTGCCTCACACCTCCAGGGTTGGAGGTTTGATTCTTGCCTCCTCCGTGTGTGGAGTTTGCATATTTTCCTCTGGGTACTCCGGTTTCCTCCCCCAGTCCAAAGACATGCATGGTAGGTTGATTGGCATCTCTAAATTGTCCATAGTGTGTGATTGCGTGAGTGAATGAGAGAGTGTGTGTGCCCTGCGATGGGTTGGCACTCCATCCAGGATGTATCCTGCCTTGATGCCCAATGATGCCTGAGGCACAGGCTCCCCGTGGCCCGAGAATAGATCTGATAAGCGGTAGACAATGAATGAACAATAATAACTGTTTTCAGAGTTAAACATATACAAAATCTACAGCAGGTACAACCTAGAAACTGAATATTTTGTTGATTTTAAATAACAAAGCTGAAATTAGTTTTTGTTTATATTAGCTCTTATACCACAGTATTACCCATATATACAGTAGGATCTTTAAATCACTCTTAAAACATAAGTCAAGCAAGTGCTACTGTGCTATAAAATAAAAGATCCAGTCATGTTTCAATATGCAAATACAGGCCATGCAACACTAATTTACAGATACAACAGGCACGTGAAGGATTACTAATATCTGAGATCGTGTAGGGTTTGGGATGTTTCCTTTTTCACACAGGAATAATCTAATCTTGATTTCTTTAAATGCAACATCAGTGGCTGTTTTTTTCCTGTTGCCACATTCATCGTTTAAGTAGCTTCGTAAACACAACACCTACTTTGTCAAGCAAATGAACTTAATGTGATTGTGTACATTGTGCTAATGCATGTTAAAATAAGCTGAGAGTACATTAACAATTTGCGTGATATATTTAGCCACTCATAATGAGAAAGCACTGAAATGAAGCTCCACGCTCCAGTGAATGAAAGATGGTTATGAGAGGCATGAGAGAGTGAAACGTAAACCTAGGCCTGCATAATAAATAAAGATCATGGTTCCTTAACATAGTTTGAGATCATGTTTTTGTTACTTTTCTTCAGGAAATGTAATGAAGCTGCACTTTAATGTGGGTGTAGTCATGCTTCTGTGACATTTTATAGTATTTAATTCTGTGTTTGTGGAATCTACATGTAAAAAATTTATTATTCAGAATGGAAAATATGTGGGGAAAAAACAAGATTTTGTGACTTTTAACTGAATACAATGAAGATGTTTCATATGAAAGCTATTGTAGCAATTCTGCTGTGGTGATGGAGTCAGTCCTTAGAGCCAAAATGCTTGTTAACTGTGTTTTGTATTTTTAAAGTATGATTACAAATTGCTTATTGGCCACATCAATTAATTATTACAAGTTGATATATACTATATACTATAATACTTTCTTTTTCTTCTTTTTCAGCTTTTCCCTTCAGGGGTCGCCACAGCGAATCATCTCTTTCCACCTATCCCTATCTTCTGCATCCTCAACACTTGCACCCACTAGCTTCATATCCTCATTAATTCCATCCTTATACCTCCTCTTTGGCTTTCCTCTTTGCCTTCTGCCTGGCAGCTCCATGTCCAACATTCTCCTACCAATATACTCACTCTCCCTCCTCTGAACATGTCCAAACCATCTTAATCTGGTCTCCCTAACTTTGTCCCCCATATGTCCAACATGAGCTGTCCCTCTGATGTACTCGTTCCTAATCCTGTCCAATCTTGTCACTCCCAAAGAGAACCTCAACATCTTCAGCTCTGCTACCTCTAGCTCTAAACTCCTGTCTCTTCCTCAGTGACACTGTCTCTAAACCATACAGCATGGCCGGTCTCACCACTGTCCTGTACATCTTCCCCTTGATTCTCGCTGATTTTTTCCCACAAAAGAACTCCCGACACCTTTCTCCACCCATTCCAACCTGCCTGCACTTTGCTTCTTTACCTCTTTCCCACACTCTCCATTACTCTGGACTGTTGACCCCAAGTACTTAAACTCCTGTACCTTCTTCACCTCTTCACCCTGTAACCTTACTGTTACCCCTTCCCTCCCTTTCATTCACACACATGTACTCAGTCTTACTACGACTGACTTTCATTCCTCTTCTCTCCAGCGCAAACCTCCACCTCTCCAGGTTTTCCTCCACCTGCTCCCTGCTCTCACTACAGATCACAATGTCATCTGCAAACATCATTGTCCAAGGAGACTCCTGTCTGACCTCCTCTGACAACTGGTCCATTACTATAGCAAACAGAAAGGGGCTCAGAGCCGATCCCTGATGCAGTCCCACCTCGACTTTGAACTCCTCTGTCTGACCTACAGCACACCTCACCACTGTCCTGCTCCTCTCATACATGTCCTGCACCACTCTGACATACTTCTCTGCTACTCCTGACTTCCTCATACAGTACCACAGCTCTTCTCTTGGCACCCTGTCATACGCTTTCTCCAAATCTACAAACAGACAGTGCAACTCCCTCTGACCATCCCTATACTTCTCCATCAATATTCTCAGAGCAAAAATTGCATCTGTTGTGCTCTTTCTGGGCATGAAGCCATACTGCTGCTCACAAATTTCCACTACCTTCCTTAACCTAGCTTCCACTACTCTTTCCCATAGCTTCATTGTATGGCTCATCAACTTTATCCCCCTATAGTTGCTGCAACTCTGCACGTCACCCTTATTCTTAAAGATCGGCACTAACACACTTCTTCTCCATTCCTCAGGCATCCTCTCACTTGCTAAAACCCTGTTGAACAAACTAGTTAAAAATTCCACTGCTGCCTCTCCCAGACACTTCCAGACCTCCACCGGGATGTCGTCAGGACCAACTGCCTTTCCACTTTTCATCCTCTTCAAAGCCTTCCTGACTTCATCCTTTCTAATCTTATCTACTTTCTGTTCCACAGAGTTCACCCCTTCTACTCTTTTTTCCCTCTCATTTTCCTCATTCATCAGCTCCTCAAAGTACTCTTTCCATCTCCTCTGTACACTCTCCTCACTTGTGAGCACCCTTCCATCTCTATCCTTAATAACTCTAACTTGCTGCACATCCTTCCCATCTCGATCCCTCTGCCTAGCTAACCTGTACAAGTCCTTCTCTCCTTCTCTAGTGTCTAACCTAGTGTACAACTCGTCATATGCCTTCTGCTTGGCCTTAGACACCTCCCTCTTCACTCTGCGCTGTAACTTCTTGTATTCCTGTCTATTCTCTTCAGTCCTGTCCATGTCTCACTTCTTCTTGGCTAGCCTCTTCCTCTGGACACTATCCTGAACTTCCTCATTCCACCACCAAGTCTCCTTATCTTCTTTCCTCCTTTCAGATGACACACCCAGCACCTTTCTCCCTGTCTCCCTGATCACTTCTGCTGTAGTTTCCCAGTCATCTGGCAGCACTACCTGATCACCCAGAGCCTGCCTCAACTTCTGTCTAAATTCCTCACAAAATTCCTCCTTTTTCAGCTTCCACCACTTGGTTTTCTTCTCTGTCTTTGACCTCTTCTTCTTACAAACCATCAAAGTCATCCTACACACCACCATCCTATGCTGTCTGGCTACACTCTCTCCCACTACCACTTTACAGTCACTAATCTCTTTCAGATTGCCTCTTCTACATAGGATGTAGTCTACCTGTGTTCTCCTACCTCCACTCTTGTAAGTCACTCTATGCTCCTCCCTCTTCTGAAAATAAGTGTTAACCACAGCCATGTCCATCCTCTTGCTCCTCCCTCTTAGCAAAGTCCACTACCTTCTGTCCTTCTAGGTTCCTTTCCTTAACTCCAAACTTGCCCATCACCTCCTCATCACCTCTGTTCCCCTAACCAACATGTCCATTAAAATCTGCTCCTATCACCACTCTCTCACCCGTGGGAATACTCTCTATCACCTCATCTAATTCACTCCAGAATCTCTCTTTCTCCTCTAACTCACAACCTACCTGTGGGGCATAACCACTAACAACATTCAACATCACCCCTTCAATCTCTAACTTCAGACTCATCACCCTGTCTGACACTCTCTTCACCTCCAGAACATTCCTCACAAACTCCTCCTTCAGGACCACACCTACCCCATTTCTCTTACTATCCACACCATAATAAAACAGCTTGAATCCTTCTCCTATACTACGAGCCTTGCTACGCTTCCACTTGGTCTCATGTACACACTGTACATCCACCTTCCTTCTCTCCATCATATCAGCCAGCTCTCTACCTTTCCCTGTCATAATACCAACATTCAGAGTTCCTATTCTCAGTCCTACACTCTTACCTTTCCTCTGCTCTCTGTGTCTGTGCACTCTCCTCCCTCCTCTACTTCTTCGACCAACAGTAGCCCAATTTCCACCGGCACCCTGTAGGTCAACGGCGCCGATGGCGGTCGTTGTTAACCCGGGCCTCGACCGATCCGGTATGAAATTCAGAGTACTGACGATTCGCATGGTTAAATTTGGCAATGTTTTACGCCGGATGCCCTTCCTGACACAACCCTCTCTATTTATCTGGGCTTGGGACCGGCACAGAAGTCACTGGACTGTGACCCCATGGCTAGATTATATACTATAATATATGTTTGAGGTTAAATGTAGATTAGCTACTCTTCCTATATAGCTTGTCTTTTAGCTAGCAACCTTTCTCTGAAGGACAGCTATAATGCAACTGTGTTTTTGTTGTGTAGTAAATTAATTTGTAGAAAAAAAATTCATTCTTTTATATATTCATTCATTCATCTTCAGGTATCACTTTGTCCTGGTCAGGATTGCAGGATCGCATACCCAGTGCTGCTCATGGTCCTGTGTTGTCCGCTCAGCTCAGCGTCGTTGATGAAATGAATTGCTGTCATGGTGTACAGGATGTGGTTAGCTAAGAGGTAAGAGATTAAACTAAAGCACACATAAAGAAAAAAAACTGCTATCACAAAATTACTGCTGAGATTACATCTTTTTAATTATTCATTGATTGTAGAGCTGAGAATGACCTGAATCATGCCAATGCATTACAAAGTCTCCTACTTTCAGTGACTGACAACATCACAGGATTATGTTGACCCATGGGCCAACATCCAGTGCTCACATGTGTCCATATCAGTATATCCACTGGATGGCTTTGCATCTGATCTACAGATGTCCCTGCTTGGAGAAATATTGCTTATGAATGCATAGTGGATAATCTGAGGATATACTCTTACACTGCAAAGGCTTTGGATGCTGCACTAATATCATCTGGTGTCAGTATCAAATTATATACAAATATCATTCAGTTATGTATGAGGGTTGTCACATCAAGCACAAGATTTTTTAATTTCTGGAGGTTTGTGAAACTCAAGGAGACAATAATAAAAAACTGGTAAGCAAACGTAAGTAATAAAATGCATGTATAAATAAGCTGAGTTGTAAGAGCACATGAATAACTACTGAAGTGTTGGTGTATCTTTTCAAGGTCTTCGGTTTTGTCGTGCTGAATATCTGTAAATTACTACAGAAGCAAACAAAATCAGTCTTCCTTTCTGCTGTTTCAATATCACTTGGAGATTGCATGCATTTTTTTCACTCTTGTTCTCATTTCCTCTTTCCCTCTTCCACTTACTCCACTGTAGCTGTGAGTGGATGAGGGTGTTTTTCAGTTACTTGGATGTGTTCAGAATGCACAGTTCTCGTTCAAAGGTATTGCAGGGAAGGTAGGCACCACACTGATAGAATCCTCAGACCTGACACCTCAATGCTTCTGAGGTGATTAACTTCTGCATGCTGACCTACATGGCTCAGTTTAGCTCGGCAAGGCTGGATGTACAGAAATCACCACTGTTCACTATTAAGAAATGTACAGTGGAAAGTCCACTAACCAATTTTTCCTCTATAGATCATCATGGGATGTAAATATATAAATAGATATTGGAAAAAGAACCATATGTTTTGCTAACCTTGAGTGTTCCAGTCTAGTTGAAATATCTTAGGTCCTGTTTATGGGATTTCATTCATTTTATAACATAATCACTATAGAGTTTCTCTATAAAAATAGACTTGTCAAACTATCCACTGATCTAGGATTTCCTGAAAAGAAATCTATAGTATATGCAGCTATGCCCCTGCCAGGGTAATTTACAAACCCAGGCATCCTTCCAGGTGGTGTACTAACCCCCACCTACTCCCATCCCTGTTGCTTGAACAGGTAATCAAACAAGCTGTTACAGATTGAGGATAAAAACCATGTTCGGGCCAAAAGAAATGATCAATATCTGAAAAAGAGTTGTTACTCCTTTGCCAGTTCAAAAATGAACAACTCAACAACCTCAATGTCACATAGCAGCTTTACAAAAATATATTCTGGATATAATTTTTACATTTGTAAATTTATCCCAAACGATGATGGTGATGGTGGCAAGGAACATCTCCCTGAGACAATATAAAGAAAAAAGCTTGAGATAAACCAGGCTCACAAGGGAACCCATCTTCACCTAGATGACAACAAATATTTTCCCTTCTTTAACTGTGTACTTTATGGTCAAAAAGCACCATTACAGTCATTAGAGTTTTAACATAAAGTCTATTTTGTCAAAGTTATCAACTGTTTAGTGATGGAGACTGAAACAAAACTGTTTGAGGCAATTGAGATCCTAAAGTTATCATAATAATTACATTCCTAAGGGAACGTGGCATAACTGTTCATATCAAATGCAATCCAAAGCCTTCTTCATGGTTTCTAATTTTTAGCATCCACAGTAATTTCATGTATTTTATGTAAGCTGTCCATATGAACCCAACCTCAGCAGCAACTAGTGGTTCCTCAGGAACACCATGTATAGCATGTAATAGTAACAAAATTGAAATAGAAACATATCTCCACTGTCAGGAAAAGCAAACGCTTCTTCCTTCCTTTCCTAGACTATTTCCACTCTACTGTCATTGATAAAATCCTTAATATTTGAAGATATATCGCATCATCTCAGCTCCTACCCTCTCAAATCCCAGTGTAGTGTTTGGTCTATTGAGATGATCACTGTGCACCAAATTCAATTGAATGTGACCTTGGAATTGTATAGAAAAAAGAAGAGAGCTTTGTAGAGACACTTCAAGGCTATTGCGATCTACAGTGGTGTGAAAAAGTGTTGGCCCCCTTCCTGATTTCTTATTTTTTTTTGCATGTTTGTTACACTTTAATGTTTCAGATAATCAAACACATTTAAATATTAGTCAAAGATAACACGAGTAAACACATCATGCAGTTTTTAAATGAAGGTTTTTATTATTAATGGAAAACAAAACCCAAAAATCTACATGGCCCTGTGTGAAAAAGTATTTGCCCCCCTAAGCCTAATAACTGGTTGGGCCACCCTTAGCAGCAACAAGTGCAATCAAGCGTTTTCGATAACTTGCAATGAGTCTGTTACAGCGCTGTGGAGGAATTTTGGCCCACTCATCTTTGCAGAATTGTTGTAATTCAGCCACATTGGAGGGTTTTCAAGCATGAACCACCTTTTTAAGGTCATGCTACAGCATCTCAATTGGATTGAGGTCAGGACTTTGACTAGGCCACTCCAAAGTCTTCATTTTGTTTTTCTTCAGTCATTCAGAGGTGGACTTGCTGGTGTGTTTTGGATCATTGTCCTGCTGCAGAACCCAAGTTCGCGTCAGCTTACACAGCGCTGTAACAGACTTATTGCAAGTTATCGAAAACGCTTGATTGCAGTTGTTGCTGCTAAGGGTGGCCCAACCAGTTATTAGGCTTAGGGGGCAAACACTCTTTTTACACAGGGCCATGTAGTTTTGGATTTTGTTTTCCCTTAATAATAAAATCCTTCATTTAAAAACTGCATGATGTGTTTAGTTGTGTTATATTTGACTAATATTTAAATGTGTTTGATTATCTGAAACAAAATTAAAAAGTGTGGGGGAAACCCCAAACAAAAAGGCCCACCCCAAAAAAATAAAAAGGAAAAAATTTAAAAGGAAAAGGGGGGCCAACACTTTTTCACACCACTCTATGTAACATGTCAAATATCTGGTTTCTAAAGATGTATAATTAAGCGACTCTTTCTCTATCATAGTTCTTCTTTTCTTGCTGTGTTGTTTAGTACACTATAGCTGGCTGATGGATGTAATCATTTAATTCTTTACTGATGAACACAAGGCTAGGTCTGCTGTTCTATTAGCTAGTTTCTTCATAACCCCCATGTCAGTTTTCTGTTTCTGGAAGTGTTGAGCCATAATATTTAATTATGTGTTGCTGTCATCACTATCAAATATATGCATTTATTCGCTTTGTTCAATCACTGCAGGGTGTTTTTTTCTATGGACTATTGAATCATTTAATCTAACTATAATTTTACATGTTTGAGGTCAGTAATAAAAAGTAATGTTATTCTAAGAACCTAATTCCAATTTCATCAAAGTGACTGATCATGTGGATTAAAAAAAACCCAACTTATTAAAAATATTTATCTATCTATTAATTAATTAATTTATTTATTTATTTATTTATTTAAATGCTCCTGCTTAATTTTTTTTTTTTATCAACAATGTTTCTCTGTTCCTCAACCTCATATTTGAATTTGCTCAAAATGCTATTAAACTACTTTACATATTTTTGTTAAGATAATTTCAAACCCTTAATTTAGTATGATATTGCACCAAGGGCATTATCAAAGATTAGGAACCTTCAGGACCAACAATGATGCAGACAGCAGCATTGCTTATAAAACCGATGCACATCACACAGAATCACTGACAGCTCAGTATTAATATAGCTGCCTCAGGGAATGACTCTAGGGGTAGATTTACTTTATTACTTGGAAAATCTGAAGAGATATGTCCACGTCAATCCATCGAAGGTTGGTGTGTCATTGTGATTGAGACCTTGTTATAGATGCATAATGCTGCATATCATCAAGTATACTTACAACACAAACATAAAGAAAGTGACTTATGTGAACTGGTGACTGAGCTGTAAGCTTGTTAATCAAGGTCATGCTGTATATGCAAAATTAGCTTTTTAATTGACTATTAGTAATGTAAACATTGTCATTTTTATAATTTTATACCAGCTTTGTTACTATGCATAAGACACTGTATGTTTGTGTTTCAGGTTAAAACGCCACAGACATTTTTAAATTTCTTAACATTATATAATATATCATTAGAAAATTTATTCCTGAAAAAAATTTTCCTAAAATTGTATGTAGTCTGCAATTCAAATTCCAAAATCTTTCCCATTCCTTATTCTGACTATGCAGCCCTCATCTTACACAAACTTTAACACTTGATTAAAAACGTACATAAATATAAATATTTACAAATATTCATTCATTCATTGTCTACCGCTTATCCGATCTATTCTCGGGTCACGGGGAGCCTGTGCTTATCTCAGGTGTCATTGGGAATCAAGGCAGGATACACCCTGGACGGAGTGCCAACCCATCGCAGGGCGCGCACACACTCTCATTCACTCATGCAATCACACACTACAGACAATTTAGAGATGCCAATCAACCTACAATGCATGTTTTTGGACCAGGGGAGGAAACCGGAGTACCTGGAGGAAACCCCTGAGTCACAGGGAGAACATGCAAACTCCACACACACAGCAGAGGGAATCGAACCCCGATTCCTGGAGGTGTGAGGCAAACATGCTAACCACTAAGCCACCGTGCCAAATGTGACCTCTGTTTAAGGATTTTAGCAGCTGAAGATAACACCTTTACATTTTAAATGCTCATGAATAAGCACTTGGTGTGTCTCAGAGAGCAGAAATGTTTTTGATATCACCATTCACTATGAAGATATGAACATTTGTGTGAACAAAAACTTTTTTGTCTTCTTGGAACTTTTCTATGAGAATATCGTCCATATTAGGCTTGTTACGGGGGCAAGTGCCCCCGATGGACCACTAGGGGGCCTTCAGCAGGGGTTTTGTTTATTTAGTCATGTGTTTGTTCTAGCCATGCCTTTCCCTAATGTGTTCATGCCTGTCACCTGTTCCTAATGTGTCTGTAATCATGTTCCTTATTTATAGTGGCCGTCTGTCGTCGTTACTTTGCCAGTCTTCGTCTTTGTGTTACGTCTGTGTGCTGTATGTTCCTTTGTTTAATAAAACCCCTGTCCGCCGTCTAACTCCGCGTTGGGTCTGATTCCTTTACACCGGCTGCATCAGCTCTGTTCATCATCATCTTCAGCAGCGCTCTGTGACAAGGCTAGGCACGAACAGAAATACTTATGAGCCATTAACCACCAATAGAGTGTGACATGACAAAAGAATTCAATGCTGAACATGGACACAACAAAACAGGAGAAATTACCATTGTTTTTAGGTCTTTGGAAAACAGAGTTTAACATGTTTAGATTCTGCTGTTAATTTTTCAGTTGCTGCTGCAGTTTTATTATTTTATTACAGACATGTGGATGGCAGAAGTGGAAGACGTTTAAACTAAAAAAAAGTGAAACTTTCATTACAAAATAAATCCTGGACAATGCTTAATATAACAGGTTCATTATAACTTTAGATTAATATGCAAGGCGTTTTTTTAAGGTTGGCTTTTCTGTTTGCATGAAGCAATACACAGAGTGCTCTTTAATATACACCAGATTGTGTACTGACTATTTTCTGCTGGTCAGCAAAACTGGAACATCAAAACAGACTGAACCATATGTTTTATATACAGTTAGTGACATTATTTTTCACCATGTAACTTTTTCACTTCCATATGAAATAGTTCTGAATATGGAGAGAAAGTTAAAAAAATTTTGAGACTATAATATATATCTTTGCTACATGGTTATAAATGATTAAAAATCAGACTCTTGACATTTCTATTAGTATATGCGCAGGCGCTCAAGCTCTGATTTGACATGTGCTTTGTATAAAAAATTGATTCAATATCGTAGCTGATGCAGGGGAAAAAACTTTGCTTTGTTAATAATGAATGTGCTGGATGCATGCCTGCAATGTCTCCACAGTGGCCTACTTCCAGAGCCTTCTTCCAGAACCCAGCTGGCAAAAGGGCTTTTTCTGAGAAAAGCTTTCATTCGGAGGCAGTTTGTAGCTGGCAGTTGGGTGGTCAGTAGGGGATGGGTGACCTTGCTCAAAGGGGAGAAGAAACTGAATGGCAGAGTGATTTTATTGCCAGGCCTGTGCTGTGGTCTGCCAGATTCTTATCAATGCAATTGAACATTAGACAGCAGGGGACATGGATCCTGAATAACCCACAAGAGACAGTGGGCGCATGCTGAAGAGGTGGGACTGCAGGTGACGGGATCAGGCTGTGCTCTGTTTGTTGGCTTTCTGCTTGTCATCCACAGTAATGAAGTTAAATGAGCAGAGCAAGCCCACCAGGGGTGGAGCAATCATTTCTCCTGGATGAAAAAGGCAAACATGGACATCGCAGTGACAGGGAGAAGTGGAAAAACAGACGGCTTGCTCAATCAGTGGGTTCTTTTCTTATCTATTTTATTGTTTCTTCCCTGTATACATTATTACATTGAAAAGAAAAGTCACCTTTATATGCATAATAAGTTTGTTTTTAGCAGTAGAGATCTGATATGTCAGGAAAATGGCCTCTTTTGTTGCATAGACAAGAGACTTCAACCTGAATGTCAAGGAAGCTATTAGTGAAGCAGTAGAAGCAGTTGGGCATGTAGTAGGCGCAGGTAATAAAATGCAAATAAGATGCAGCCTTATTAGGGCCCCTCAATAGTCTTTGTCAAGACAAAGACAGACAAGGTTAAGACAGGCAAAAACTTAATAATTAACAAGGATCTAGATGGGCTAAGGCACAAAACAGACTAAATATAACAAAACACATATAATTAAAGATAATGATGCTTATGGCAGACAGTGCAGCTTGGATAGAAGACATTTGAACATTTGAGTTGCACATATGAAAGTAGCAAAAGAGTACAGATTCAGCTAAATTTAAGCAGAATCCATATAAAATGATTATAAAAATAGCTCTGAATATTGTACACAAACAGGCAAATAAAAATACTTTCAGTTTCAAATAATTCATATCTTCAGCAGGATTGAAAGGTTCATTGTTTAATCCTGAGGAGTTCATTTATGTCTACGTAGTATTTATAGAGTAATAAATTACGGAATTTATTTCTACATCTATATCTATTGTATAGTGGATAATGTGTGCCTATAAAACTATATGTCTTTATAATTAAATCAGCCTAAAGTAAAATATAGCCCTGAGAACATTTAAAACCTAATTGTGTCTTTATGGGTCTGTTCATAGTGTTGCAAGTGTTTCTAATCATCTATGCCAGGCCTTCTTCTTGAAATCCCTGAGAAATCTAAATCTAATTTAACATCCACAGTTTGTTTTTCTCCTTCTTTTTATTTTTCTTTTATTTTAAATCAATGTTCTTCAAAATAGCTTCTTGATCAAAAATTAAAAGCTGTATTAAATATCAGCCCACATTAGAATGAGTCATGGATTTTATCTCTTAATCCTGTTGCATAAATATTGCAGCATGCTATTTGTCACATGCATAACAAGGTGCAGATGTTTTCCATTGATTGTGACATCTGCCGTGAATTGAATGTTAACTGTATATGATAATCATTTCTCTTGTTTACTTGCTAATTTTACCAGGTGACATATTTCAGATGAATTCGCTCAGCTGAGTCTCTAGGAAGCTGTAAAATTGTCAGTGGAAAACGCACAGCAGGTGAATATAAATATTTCTTGAATGATACATGGTTAAGCTAATTTTGTTTAGTCACTCAGTGTTGCCCTCTCTCTCTCTCTCTCTCTCTCTCTCTCTCTCTCTCTCTCTCTCTCTCTCTCTCTCTCTCTCTCTCTCTCTCTCTCTCTCTCTCTCTCTCTCTCTCTCTCTCTCTCTCTCTCTCTCTCACTCTCTCTCTCTCACTCTCTTTCTCTGGGTTTTATATGTTGTGTATGTGACAAATTGGAGAGATAAAGCATGTTCTATAATAAGGATGTTCTGGGCTGTTCTGGAAATGCTACACTGTAAAAAGGCTATTTGAATTTAATTCACTTATTTAATGTCAAGTGGCTGTATAAACATAATTAATCTACATTTAGATATATGTTTGTAGCAAGGTACTACATTTTTTAGTGATATTAAATACACGATATTAAGCATGTGCAGTCAGAACCTCAAGCAAAACAGTGTGGAATTTATGCATTTATTTCTATTTTTCCATGACTATAAATGATAAATTATTTAATCGTTTAGGATCAGGTGAAAGTGATGTTTGTTTACTCATGATGTATGTGTATGAATATTAATATTTTTATTCTCTAATTATGTTTATATTATTATTTAATTGTATTAGTAGTAGTGTAAGTGTAAGTGTTTAATAGTATCATTATTATTTAGTTAAATTAAAAACAATTTAATTTTCAGTTCACATATTGTCATGCATAAAAAGTGCTTTAAGCGTCTACACGCAATGAAATTCTTGTTGAACAGCTGAGAAAAAAATTTATCATGTACAATTTAGAAGGTCAAATACTTTTTTCAGTGTACAGGTGGGAGCTTTATTGTTGATTATTATAAGGAGCTTTATATCATAGCAACAGGAAATGAATCCTTCATGTAAGAACAACACAACATCATTTTCTGTTTATGGATACACTTAATGCTGTAAAATATCTGCAAAACAGGTTTATTTATATTGGCACAGCTATAAATGGATCCCTTATCAACAATCTTTCTGTTAGTGCTTAGGTTGCATTAAATGGTGCAAAAGATCTGTTTAAAGAAAAAGGGTACCTGTTTTGTTCTACTAGCTTGGCATTTTGGCATTCCTGTGAGTATTTGTGAAAGATGGGCAGTTTATTCTAAATATTGTAAATTAATTAACACCTTCTAACCAATAAAAATAAGAATTGTCCTAATTGTTGTGTTGTTGCATAAGAGCTATTTTGTCAATTAAATCTGCAACTATAACCCATTTTACCTTGAAACAGAAACCACATTTAACACACTAATCCAGTCTGAAACACCCCCTGGACTTTTGCCTCGATCTAGCAAGATCAGGTCTGAATCCATCCTATGGACTTGTCCCAAAGCAAGGGGTACTAGGTGGAGCTGCTGATTAATATGCTGCAGTGTGATGCATTGTGTAACACCTGCAGCTGAAGCCAATTATTCAGCCAGGACACTGATTCTGTTTCAGTCAATAATGGTAGACTTCAAAAGCGAAAACATGACTGTTTATTCCAGTTTTACTTTAATATAGTCTAGACTATGTTTTATGAAGAAGAAGAAGAAGAAGAAGAAATAAAGAAAGAAAGAAAGAAAAAAAAGACACTGCCAAGGGACATGTTGCTCCAGTTTCAGAAAGAGCTATTTGGTTTTCTTGGAATAATTAAACAAATGTGTAGCATCTGTGCATATATGGTTCACTTGTCAAAAACAGACAATTAAAAATCAAGAAATCAAGTGAATCTGCCTGCCTGTCTGTGAACTTTAATTTACTGTTAATTCAGAAAGTGGGCACAATTACAAAAGTATATAAGCAATCAGTGGGTTTGGTTGTTTTTTATTTTATTTCAGAAAATACTTTGAAAGTGTACAGAACACCATTTCACAATACTGAAAACAATGCTTTATCCCACTTGTTCAGGTGCGTAATGTTAGCTACACTGCTCGCTGTTCAACAAGACGATGGATTCACTGAACTGAATAGGAAACTTATCCCATAACCACCTTGTTGCTATTTTCTGGGAATGATTTTGGATTATTCAGCAATCCAGGTTTAAGGAAGTGTAACACTCGCAAAATTCTGATTGCGAGAGCCATTTTTATTATCAAGAAGCGACCATCATAGATCATAGGGATTATTTGCCTTTGTTTTCAAAACCTGTAAGTGAGTAATATGCATAATCTTTTTCTCAAAATTAGTTACAAATATTCTGAAGCAGCGATCGATTTAAATAACGAATGCATTATTCAGGTATAGATGTATGTAACTGACACATACTTTGTGGTTAAAAAAAGTGTTGAAATGAGGAAAATACAACCATGGATTCGTGAGACTTCCTGTGTGAACTTTACTGATAGAGCGAATCCTTCATATGCAAGCGACAGATTTTTGAAGTAAAATAATTTAACCCATTTGACTACAGATTATGATTGGCCCAGGTCTGAAATTTAATGTGAAATTAAATTTAGTGGAACAAACCAAGTAAAACAAAAGTAATAGATTGCTTTCCGATTTCATCAGAAAACATGATGGAATCATTTCTCCCCACTTTCTGTAGCCTGTGTGTGCTGTAACTTACATGAATGCATGTGTATGTAGCGAATTCGTGCTAGAACAGGGAAGATAAACTATAATGAGGTAGCTTATGTGCAAGAAATGTGTAAACTGAATGTTATATGATTTTGTTTACCTAGAAAAGGCAGCTAGCAGCTATTCAAAGAAACCAGAAGACTTGCAGTAAAAGTAGTCTTTGCACATATTGGTGAGTAAAATACAAATGACTTTGGTCCTCCAATTTTCCTCCAGCTTTCACTAGAAGACATCATGTTCTATCAAAAACTGCTCAAGCTGTCCTAAAGGTAATGTGTGTTATAGATCATTACTTGATTTGAAATTTAGGAAATAAAATCTACTTATACCATGAACTTTATCTGTAAGGTGAATATAAAAGGGTTTTGTTTACTCTTCTGTGACCCGATTGGATCTATGTAATCTTTCAGTTAAGCATTTAACCTTTTTTTAAGTCTATTAAAATTATGCAGTAAATCTTCTGCACATTTTTGCACTTAGATCAATCTGATTGCTGACATAGGTTGCCCAGAAATAATATAATAAACATTTTTTAGAAAGTTTAAGGAGCAAAAGACTGTCCCTGAACTAAGAGCTGCATTTCAGTAAGACATGCTGACGAAGGAAAGATCTAAAAGCACACTTCAACTTAACTTCATTTAATTATCAGTAATAAATATGTAAATTGGCATTCTTTTTTTTGAGCGATATTAAGTCTGTAATGTTTAATAATTAATGGAATAATAATAGCATTATTGTCTTTTGGCTGCTTCCTGTTCTGGGTTGCCACAGCAGATCATCCGTTATGCCCATTTTTGATTTTTGCCACAGGTATTATGTCGGATGCCCCTCCAGACGCAACCCTCCCATTTTATCCTGATTTGGGACCAGCACTATAATAATAATAATAATAATAATAATAATAATAATAATAATAATAATAATAATAATAATAATAATAATAATAATAATAATAAAGAATTATACCTAAGTGTCCTGTATAAATCTTGCTCACATTGCTATACACAATTATATTATATAATAGGAAATCTATTGTTGTTTTTTCCCTCATGTTGGTGCAAAAGGTTGCACAATGATGATGTCTTTATAATTTAAATTAAAAAAAAGTGTATTAAAATATGGTTTTAATTTTTTATGGTTTTTAAAGTATGATTTTGTGATTTCAGTGGATTTCTATTATATTTTTATTCATACACACGTAAAAAAAATATATATATATTCAAGTTGTGTTCACAAGCTAGAATCTGACATGCCTCTAACATTCTGCTGATGCAGCTATTGTGAACTGATGGATTTTTAAAATGGTGCTGAAGGTCACCATTGGAAGTCTTGATGCAACACATGACATGACATGCACGATGTGAACTGGCCTCATGTGAAAGTGAAGTTATGCTTTGTAATGGCAAAAGGAACACTGGCACCTGCTGTTTACCAAGAACAAAGTCACACCTTAGGAAAAAAACAAAACGATTCAACCTTAGTACTCACCCCCTCACTGAATTTCCTTTGTGAGGATTAGCTACAGTTCTGAAGTATGTTTATGTCACTGCTCTAAATGGTTAGTGAAATTGACAGCTGTAAAGCTCAGACAGGAAGCTGTCTGTTCATTGTGTGGAGGATATGACTGGCAGCGTGACACTGTTTTTCTTCCCATTAGCACATTCTCTCTCTAATGTGAAACCCCCCCCCGTCTGTCTTTGGTTTAAGGATATAGATAACATAAATAGATGTCTATATTTGTATGCATGAGTGTATATACATATTAATTTGTATTCAGCAGAAAAAAAAACTCTGTCCCTTTTAAATCTCAACCATCCATTTGGCCAGTGGCCAATTAAATAAAAACATTTAAAAACTCTATTTAGCTCAGTGCATATAGAGTAAGTTCCAGAATTATTGCCATTCTTGATACTAATAGTTTACAAAGTTATATAAAAATGTTGTTAGGCTTCATTAGCATAATGTCTCACTGAAAATATGAGAGAAATTGGTGTAGATTAACGTAAATATATTCAGACATATTTGTTTTTGTTATTTAATATACACATTATAGCCACTTCAAATTTACATGCATAATGCCTTTTGGCTCTGTGCTTAAATTTACATACATAAATATGAACAAAAGTATACATCCATATGCATTAACAAAGATAAATTTACAAAATAAAAATGTTTTTAGAAGATAGTTTACTTGATGAATCACCTGTCTTCTCAGCAGATTCAGCGTCTTGGCTGATGTGATTAGATTCTCCATTCATGTTTCCTTCAGTGAAGTGTAATGCCCCAGTACTGATCGCAGAGAAGCAGCCCCATATCATAATGCTTCCACTTCCGTGACTGTAGTGTTCTTTGGGTCATTTACCCAAGCCCTGCTTTCTCTAAATATGAAAAGGTGAATTAATACCCATCTGACCAGAATATATTGTTCCTAATGAGTTCTGCTTTGTCTAAATGCTTTTAGGTGCACATTTCTGTACTTCTTTTTCAGTAGAGCTGTTTTGTGTGTGTTGATTGAGGTGAAGTTCATTGCTCATTGTTTTCTGTGTGTACATGTTGTTCTTGCTGTTTTCATGCCAGCCTACAACTCTTATTTGTGAGTGACTGCTGTGTTCATTTTACATTCCTTATCATTAGTTTGAGAGAGCATTGTGAACTCTTTCATGGAGCACATGTCCAGAGGACGATTAGATGTGATTCCATGAAATTTCTACCTGGATTTTATCAAATCATTGATACTGACAGGGATGGGATGTTTAAGGTCTTGACTATGACTTTTCCATTTAACAAGTATTATTTAATAATGTTATTAATGTTCCTAAATAATGTTGTAATCTAGTAAGCTTCTGCACTTTCACTATATAAACAGACACACACACCCATATGTAAGAATGTCATTCTTGTTCATAATTAGAAAGTCAAAGTCATTATGTTTGTAAATGTCAAGCGGATATACAGTATGCACTGAAAATATATTAAATAGCAAAATAAATGCCTTGATTTGTTACATTAATTGGCTAATCAGCACCTTTGAATTTAATATTTTGTGTAATATACCTTTGGCAAAGTGCCAGCACTGAATCTACTCCTGTAATGCTTTATATGATAAAGAATGGAAAGCAAAGAATCTTCAATATACTGTATAAGGACACACTCTCTGGACTTATGGTCAGAAGACTGGGCATATTAAAAGTTTGATGTTGTTATTATTAAGCCGTTTCTGTGTGGATTTGGATGTATTTCTTTGGATTGTGTCCAGCTGGAACCCAGCCTCAACCTCAATGTAACTTCCATTGCACATTCTTCACACTTTACTCAATAATATATTCTTGCTCATTTTACTCATATCAGTCATTGTATTCAAATGTATATATTCTTCTCATTTATTCCCATATTTTGTCTATTATTTTACCTTGTACAGACTCCCAGTTTATTGTAAAGTAGCTCACATTTATTTCCTTATTATTCTATTTTTGTGTTTTATTTTAATTAAGTTTTAAATTTTATTTTAAATACTTATTTAAATCTTTATCTCAGTGTCATACTACATGTCCTACTGTGTATGATTGTGTGTGTGACAAATAAAGTTTGATTTTAAAATGAATACATCGTGGACTACATTGCTCTGTATATTCCTACAATGGTCTCATGGCCTTTGGTGAAAAATACAGTCCCTTTGGTGAAAAATACAGTACCGTCATTGATTCTCTTCCATTCAACATTTGATCTTGGAGTTCTTCTTCTTTTATGCCAAATCCATCTTGAGGTTTGTTTGGCAAAAACAGCTCTATCATTGTCTCATTTGACCAACAAACCAAACTTCTCATGCTGTTTAGTGAACTCTAGATGTGTTTATTTGTGGTGAGATAAAAGAAGATATTCTTCTGGCAGACCTTTTAAAGAGTTTGTTGGCATGGTGCTCATGTCTAATTGTAGATATGGAAACATAGTGACCCCAAAATGCTAATGTTCGACTGTAATCCTTGAAGAAGGAGTTTTTGCCTTAACCATCTCCTTCATTGTGAGTAGGATGTACTTGTACTTGTGTCCTCTTCCAGGCTGTTTTATTACAGCCCTGTTTATTTGAAACTTCTTAATTATCCGTAAGCACCTTTGCATCACATCTCCAGGGTTGGGGGTTCGATTCCCGCCTCCGCCATGTGTGTGTGGAGTTGTGCATGTTCTCCCCGTGCCTTGGGGGTTTCCTCCAGGTACTCCGGTTTCCTCCCCCGGTCCAAAGACATGCATTGCAGGTTGATTGGCATCTCTAAATTGTCCATAGTGTGTGAATGGGTGAGTGAATGAGAGGGTGCGTGTGCCCTGTGATAGGTTGGCACTCCGTCCAGGGTGTATCCTGCCTTGATGCCCAATGACGCCTGAGAAAGGCACAGGCTCCCCGTGACCCGAGAATAGATCGGATAAGCGGTAGACAATGAATGAATGAATGAATAATTAATCGTAACAGTAGAATATCTTTTATACATAAATATATTTTATTCCTAAATATATAGCATCAAATATTATAATGTTTCCTGACATAATTGTTGCTGTTGTTGTTGATTTTGTATATGTATTTGTGTGTGTGTGTGTGTGTGTGTGTGCGCGTGTGTCTCACTATCTATGTATCTATCTGTGTATCTATCTATCTATCTATCTATCTATCTATCTATCTATCTATCTATCTATCTATCTATCTATCTATCTATCTATCTATCTATCTATCTATCTATCTATCTATCTATCTGCCACTGCTGGGCCCCTGAAGAATAAATTAAATAAAAATAAAGGTTGCATGTTTCTCATAATAAACAGTATGTTCATTTATTTCCTGAAGCTCATCATCCATCTTATTCAGATCACAACACTTGACCCCATTAATTTAGTTGCCATTAATATTTAATTTGATTATAGATCTTATCAACCATAATTGCAAACTGTTTATGATAGCTTGAGTCTAAATTGGTTAATTAATTGAAAGAATGGTGTGGCCATTATACAAAGAAGGACAAAATTAGACCAGAGTCATTTAATGTCACCTGCTCTCAGTGGGACAAATAATTACTGAAGAACACTGGCTGATATTAAGGACTACTAGATTTGGCAAGAGACAGAGACATGGTGAGTTAGTGTTTTGTACCCTGCAGAGACATAAACATGTCTGCTGTCCATGACTAAAGAAATGTAGTTTTAAGGATGGTTTTTTTGAGGCAAAGGTATCTCTGTGTGCCACAGTAGCATTATCTAGGGATGCCTGGTTGCATTTCTTTAGCTGGACAGGGTGGACATTCTTCACATGGCTCTCTTTGATGCTGGAGTCCTTTGGTACAGAGCTCCAGTGCAAGCAAAGACCATGTCTATTCCTGTCTCTTCATGTGAAGAAGAGTTTAACAGATATAATAGGAGAAAAGCAGGAAAAGGCTGCCTTTACTTTTAATGAGGGAAAAAATAGGTTTCTCAAATCAGATTCCCTCCATTTGGACTGGAGAGGAAGAGGTGGAGGAGGAGGAGGCCTGTCCTAGACGATAGCAGCAGAAAAAAGACAAGGATCCTGACTGTGGAAGAAAAAAGGTGGAGCTCAGGTGGAGATAGAGAGGTCAAAAATAGCACAGACTTGATCATGCACTCAGAAACAAATGGAGCTCTTTTTATGTCTGCTCTGCATTATTTCTCCATTTCAGAGAATTCTTGTCTCATTCCCAATATTTGCATCCTTTTCCCTTTTCCATCCGTCTTTAATCTCGCTCTACTTGTGTTTCTCTAGAACATGCTGTCACTTATATGTCACTTTTCTGCTACAGCTATTGACATAGACTGGCATAATATATAATTTATAGGTGAGTGAGTTATGTACCCTGTGTATTTCTGGTAAATTCTGGGAAACTGGCATAGCAAACTGAAGGACTCTAAAATGGAAACACTGCAAGGCTACACTTAAACATGAACAGATAATAAACGAGTCAAATTCCATAAACATGCTGTGCTTTGTTCATTATTCTCTGATTATCCTCAGAAAGACAAACAGCAGTATTTCCTTCCATGTCTGACTCCGTCCACTAGATGTTTCGACATCCACAGTATGATAGATTGTCCATTTCAGGCAATTATGTTTTACAAAATACAGAGAGGTGCTTTCATTAAACTACTGAGGAGCAGGGCTGTAAATTACAGCCTATTTGAATCCCATCATTACTACAACACGCTGTCCCGTTTCTGGTCAGCTGTTCCTGGAATTAGTGTTTGATAAGCAACACAGGCTGCAAATTGAAGCAAAGACAGACATGAATCAGCATATCATTATTCACACCAAAGCACCACTAGGCTTTTAACATGAAATAATAGAACATGTGGATAATGTTTGAGTAGTAGTGGAAAATTTGATTCCCTGAATTGCTTGAAGAATTCAAATCCTGGGCCCTGTCATTTCTCCTAATTTGTCAGAAACGCCCCTTCCAATATAAATTATTAATATCATTTAAGTCATTGTACATTGGAATTCAGAGACAAACGACATTCTGCATGTTGTACCTTCTTGGTTCACCTGCCTTCTTGCTCTCTGAGAGTTTTAGGCTAGTTTCAGTAATGCACACATCTCTGTTTCTACTTATAACGTAACAGAATTGTGTAAATTTATTGATCTGTTCAACAAATATTATTCTAATTATGGGGTACAATTATGTGTAATTGTGTTGTATTTATCTTCAAGCTAACTAATGTCTCTCCAGGATCTAGACAGATTTCTGAATTTTTGCAGGTTTATGTTCAGTTAGGTTACTGTATCAATAAAGTATGTTTTCAAAAATATTTTACAAACTGCCATGTGTAAATAATTTCTTTTTCCTTTTTTTTTTTTTTTAGATATTTTTCTTTCTTTCTTTCTTTCTTTCTTTCTTTCTTTCTTTCTTTCTTTCTTTCTTTCTTTCTTTCTTTCTTTCTTTAAATGTCTCCACATTTCAAACCATATTATTGTTCTTTCTACCAGTAATCAATCAATCAATCAATCTATCTATCTATCTATCTATCTATCTATCTATCTATCTATCTATCTATCTATCTATCTATCTATCTATCTATCTATCTATCTATCTATCTGCCACTGCTGGGCCCCTGAGCAAGGCCCTTAACCCTCAATTGCTCAGTTGCATGAAATGAGATAAATTGTAAGTCACTCTGGATAAGGGTGTCTACCAAATGCCATAAATGTAAATATCTATCTTTTTCTTTCTTTCGTAAAACTTGAAACTATTTTAAACTTTCAGACTGGTTTTGTGAAGCCAAGATCAACAAACTTTTCCTATCAAGTTAAAGTATGCTTGGAAAATGATGTATGAACGAGTCTGTATCTAATACATGAAACTTTTATATGACATCAAAAAGAGAACGCGCTTTTGAGCACAGTTGATGAACCCTCACACACTGTACATGAAACATTCATGCAGGTGTTGTGAAACCGGGCCAGAAAACTGAACCAGTGTCCACCCTCACCTGCAGGTAGTTATATAAACACTATTTAACTGGATTTTATTCAAATATTACAAACTTAACTAAAAACAGATTTAATATTTTTTTTATTTACAAGTACATGTATAAATAAATATAGAAGGCAAAAACAAATCCTTATTTCATCAACTAAAGAAATGCAGCGCTGAAAAGCAGACTAGCAAAGAATAAAAGCATAAAATGACATCTGGTGTGTTGATAGACAAATTATGTTAAAAGCTCAAAACCCCACCATGATATGCAAGTGCCTTTGAATAGCTCACCTGCTTCATGGTGCCTTTGGTATATAAATGTACTCGAATGAGGGACTAATGAACTGACAAACATCCACATCTTTGTGAATTCACATTGATCATGTTGTTAAATTTCATTAATTACCTACATTTTAGTGTAAATTTCTATGAGCGCAACTGCAATTTTTTTTATCAAAAAAAGTTGTTTGATATTATGTTATTACTTATACTACTCTACATACTATTCTTACTATAATAATTAATGGTTTGATTATTTAACCCAAATAAAAAACATTCAGGTTGTTAAAATTCTGTGCTCAAATGTACACTTCAGTCAGTTGTGGGTTTGAGCATACAGATTAGACAAAGATGAGAAATAAGGGATGAGTAATTTGAGAAATAAGGAATAAGTGTCAATGGAATTTGATCTATAGTGACCAGAATGCAATTTGCTAACATTCAATTGAGGACACTCATAAAATGAAATGAAAAATGTAAGAAAGGGCGATTAGATCTTTAGGACTTTTCACATTTGAAATGGTTAACCCTAGGTTAAGCTAAACCCCAGGTAAAAGGAGTCCTGGGTTATCTTGTTTCACTTATCACACTGCTCATATTTTACCTAAGACAATAACAATTAATTCTGGCGATTCATAATCTGATGTTTCACACTGTACATCCCTAATACTTGGCTTAGAAGTCTTATTTGTGCCAGCATGCAACAATCTAAATAATGGCTTGTCTTTTGTTTTCATATCAGTGAGAAAAAAAATTATGGTTCTGCTGTTCTGTGTCGGAGCAGTTATTGTTATCTTTTACAGTTTTTTTGGCTGTATCTCTATGAAGACAAGCAATATTCTTTAGTCAATAGACTATATGACATGATGGAAAACATCATTCTTCATATGAGCACCTGCCCCTGTCCAATTCACTGCACATCTCCACTAAAACAGTTGTAAAGCAGCTCTGCTTCCAAAAACTCTAATTGGGACACCCTAGCTATGTCAAATCTTAATTAAAGTTAATGTTTTATATTTAAAAAACTTTGATCAGACAGCGGGGGCACAGTGGCTTAGCGGTTAGCATGTTTGCCTCACACCTCCAGGGTTGGGGGTTTGATTCCTGCCTCCGCCATGTGTGTGTGGAGTTTGCATGTTCTCCCTATGCTTTGGGGGTTTCCTCTGGGTACTCTGGTTTCCTCCCCAGTCCAAAAACATGCATGGTAGGTTGATTGGCATCTCTAAATTGTCTGGATTGTGTGAGTGAATGAGAGTGTGTGTGTGTGTGCCCTGTGATGGGTTGACACTCTGTCCAGGGTGTATCCTGCCTTGATGCCCAATGACGCCTGAGATAGGCACAGGCTCCCCATGACCCGAGAATAGTCCGGATAAGCGGTAGACAATGAATGAATGAATGATCAGACAGCAATCCTTTACCAAAACTATCACTTAAATTGTCAAAGACATTTGAATATACAGGGGAAAAACACACAAAAACAGTAGGGTGAAATAATGAAGAAAGGTTTTTGAATCTGATTAACAATAGTTTAAGTTACAGAATCTAGAATCACAGAATCTAAAAGCAATCTGCTTGTTTAGCATCTGGCAGTGTCAAAGTACACACTTAAGCCAAAGTACACACTTAAGCCAAAGTACACACTTAAACTGTGAGCAGCAGTCAGCCAGAAATTATTTAGGAGGCAAGTGTTGACTCTAAGACACCAGTTTCCCCAGGATGGCACAGCAGAAGAGATTTCAGTAGGCTAATAACCCTAAAGCATGGCATGACATGCAGTGGCAGAAGGTCTTATCGAGACATAGTCCAAATATGGATTAGTCCAGATTTTTGGTTCACAAATGCACCAGGATGTCAGAAGATGATCTGGCAAGAGGTAAGACTGCATGTCTTCAGGGTTGGAACAGATTTCAGCCATGATGCAGGGGATCTGGAGAAAATCAATGGAATTATGAATGCTAAGAAATGAAACAGATTTTCGTTCATAATTATGTATGCTAATTCTTTGTGAGATACTGTACAGTATTAAATCATCTAGCAAATAGGTGCAAATAGGTTCAAAATCTACAGAAAGTATAACACAACAGTGAAAATTAATTAAGTGAATTCACTGTGTTGGACAAATATCTAGTAATCTCCATAAGCATTTTAATACATGTTCAAACCAGCATGGAATTAGCAGGATCTTTCCCAAAATAAGAATATGTCTAAGACTCTCAAGTTGAAGACAGGTTAAAAGATTACTTCTTTTGAGAGTGATTTATATACACTTAAGTATAGTTTTGGCAGGCCATGAAGCCTAATTTCATTCATCTAGCTTTGGGCACAATGTCAGTTTAATAACATCTTAACAAGGGGCTCAGAGGACAAACCCATCTTCACTAATAGCAAATATGCTGAGGACATGAAAAAAAAATTAAATAAGCATGGTGCATTTCAAGAGACTTCTCAGCTATTATATTTTTAATTGTTGCCACATGTTTACTCAGGTATGATATTAAACCTAATTAAACTCATTTCTTAAATCACATCCTTGGGTTACTATGTAATTTTGACATTCATTTATTTGATTTGATTTTGTTTGTTCTGGATTGCAATACAATGAAAACATTCAATAAAAAAACATATTAAAGCTGATATTCACATGAGAAGATTTTCTCCATTCACTTGCATAAACATTCACATACTTAACAGCAAGTTTAATATCAACTGTTAATTTTTCTTCCTTGTGATTAGATGGAGGTAGCCCTGGGCGTAGATTTGGTTTGAACATTGGAGGTTTAAAGTGAAGTGTAAATGGGTATGCTTCCTGCATGACACAACATCCAGTGTGAACAACCTTGTTGTTGTTGCTAATAGTGGGAACTAATTTAATTTAAAAAGTTAATTAAAATAAACTTTAGTTAAACATAACACAAGGCTGTTTTTTACACTAGCTTGTCTTATTAATAATTATGGCTAAATTGCAATGAATTAGCTAGCTACAATGCATGCAGAGATTTCATGATATTATTCTACCTCCTTCTGTGTATGTTTTATTTTTTTATTGTCCCTCTCCAACCAGCAGCACAAAATAGACTGCTTACTTAATAGCACTTTTCTACATTTTCAAAACTATGCGCTCTTACAGTCAAACCTCAAGAATCACATGCTGTGCCCCTAGGCAAAAGTCAATTACTAGACAATTACTAACTTGTGCAACACAGAGGGGGCTTTTTTAATATTTTTATCTGATTTATTGAGAAAAACTCACAATCAATTCAGAACACAGAATAAATTACTTCCACACATGATCATGCTATAAATATTGGGGGTTGTAATGGCTTGTTCTGATTATTATTGCCTCCCCCTCCCCCTTCTGCCCTAAAACTACACCCCTAGCTAAGAGTAAAAAATAGAAAGCACAATACACTAGACTGAAATCTTTGGCTTTCAGCATATTTTAATGTGTGTTGAAGAGGGATGAGTTGAAACCCCTGAAGTGCTAGACCCTGGCTACTCTGCTTTGGCTGGATTTTGTCAGCTAGTAGAAAAACAACTCTCTCTGGAGGATTAGTTATAACCCCATGCTGTGTGCCTTACAGAAACAGAAGAAAATAGAAACTATACATGTCTGATGTTTTTTTTCAGTGTTCATACATATATTCAGTATATTAATTAGGGCCTGAGCAATAAAACTGCTTATTAAGCTCCTTGACTGCCATCGGTATGAAGATATGGAGGCCATGTGAGCCATCAGGAGAGAAGCTGAACATGTTTTTCATTGTGGTAAGTGTTCTTTATACTTTATATATTTCTCACAGAGTAATAAGAGTGCAAACATGATGCTTAAAGAACACCATTGGCACTGGACACCATTTTTTGACAGTGATTTATGGGAGGTATTGTGCACTTAACTTAGAGGTATATAGAAAGTTACGGCTGATGTATTAATCTGAAAATTGCCTGTAACAGTGGCGTAGGTTCACCTGCACCATATGTTGCTACTGTGTGTTTATCAAGATACTTGTGCAACAAATGTGGACGCAATCATATAACATTAAAGTTAATATTGTAATGATTAACACTTGAAATGTAGCCAGTTGCCAAATCACTAATGTTAGTTTAGTTAAGTTAGCATGGAATGAAAATTATTTGTGTTTCTTTAAAAACATAGTCAGTCATTTAAACGCTTTATACTATAGCATACTCAGATGACAGACTCAGGAGACATGTTCCCCGTGTGAGTGTGTGGGGTTCTGTAGTTTCCTCCGATTTTCCCGAAACATACTGCTAGGTTGATTTTCAACATTAAATGTACATGTACATGGACTGGCAGCCCAGCCAAGGTCCTGCACCCAGTGTTCCCAGGGTAGGCTTTGAATCCACCGCATCCCTAACTAGTATACATCAGTTACTAAAGATAAATGAGTGCAGTGAAGCAACTGGGTTGTGTTACAGCAGGATAACATTTTGTTATATACTTGATTGTCAGTGTGCCACATTGAACACAACCTTATAGTTTATTCGCAGCAAGTCAGACAAATAAAGCAAAAACAAGCTACTAGCATCCATCCTACTGAGCTAGATTAGCTAATATTACTGTGCCTTATGACCATCTCCAACTGCATAGACGGCATGTGTACAATCCACATTATGTCAGTTATTTATATCTAGCTGGGTTGTGGGTCTATCTGTCCACATTTGATCAGTATTCATTAAGTATGAAATAAATACGACAGCATATGGCATTCTGATACAAACAGGAAGTGAGATTGTTCAAGATGGGTTTTGCATTCAGAGATATAATGAAAATCAAGTTTTCATTGTTACTATATTATAACTATAACATGTTTTTTGTTACTACATTATAACATTGTTGTTAATTATTTAAATATTATAGAAGATGAAATCCTGGACTGTTTTTTTCTACAAGAAAGATCTTTGACACGTAAAACAGCATAGAAAACTGAACAAACTTGTAAATGTATGTATAAATTTTTTTTTCAATGGAAAATAATTTTTTTTATAGAAAGGTATCCTCACGATGTAATTGGTGCTTTATAAAATGTTGCTGAGAAAAGTAAATGTGTTGTCCTTGTAGTCTGACAGCGCAGGAGGCAGAGGGGAAGGAAAAGGTTGAAACAGATAAATTCTGCCTAGGTTTAAGGTTAACAGCCTGTCACTGCCACATTCTTATCAGATCACCTGCGATCGATAGTAGCGTCAGCCTTAAACACAAATGCATTCATCTCCTTTCCTAGCAGCACTCAGATCTTTACACCGCAGGTTATCTACTGGTGGCATGCGGGTGATGTATCATTTCATTTTTTACTCGATAACATCAGCAGGCTTGATAATATAAAATTGTAAAATGGTTGTCTTGTGGTTTGGATTACAAGAAGACATAAAGACATAAGCCTATATAAAAATCATTTGTAAACAACTTTTTTTTGTGTGCATAAAACTGGTTTAAAATGTGTTGTAGACTTTATTTTTCTCATATTTTATCCACATAGGAATTTTTAATTCAGTTTTTCTTTTGACAGCTATATGCAGATTTTATGGTAATAGCTCATCAGAGCTCACAGGATATCAGTAGTGTAGCCGTACACAATAAACTAAATAAATGAAAGATGTATGTATAAAGTAACTTTCATTCCTTCACAGTTGCAACATAAATGCAGTGCTACCAAATGTAATTTTCCTTCCATATTATTTTATAGATTTCACAGATTTTATGCCACACAGCACACATTTCTAGTACTTTTAATGACATCCTCTCCACTGTCTGGAAAAGGTCACCATCATGAAGGTTTCGGTCAGCTCAGCTCTTACCTTTCCACGGTGTGTGATCATCTGTCCCTTCATTGATATACTGCAGATTAATGGAAAGGTTAGAGGAAAATAGTACAGAGGAAACTTAAGCGTTTATAGTTGCTGCCAAAAATTGGCATTTGATGGCTGTGTATTGTCTGCTTGCTGCTCCTGAGCATCAACAACTTAGAATTAGACAGTGCAGCATAGATGTAGTCTTTTGTATTGCTTTTTCAGGATACAGTGTCTTTTTTTTTTGCATATGATATTAAAAAGTACTAAACAAAATCAGCCAACCTTTTATTGCTGCCTGCAGCATTTTAATATAACAATTCTCTCTGACAAAGTGAACATCAAGAAGCTCTGGATAGGTTTTTTTTACCCTCATATAGGAGTTTTATGTAAATCCACAATGTTCTTACAGTTGGCTTGCAAAATAAGGTGTAATGAAAGCTACCAATAAAGTATTACTGTAATGTGTCCCTCTCCACCCCTCTAGAACCTTACATAAGCAAACAAATTACAGTCTCGGCATTCATTGTCAGATATGAAGGAGTAATATTACTCTAAAGCTGCATTTAGTTGGAAGAGGCAGCAGCTCATCTGTGTTTCTGGAGGGTAGTTATTCAAAGTGCAAACAGTCTAATGATGCATAATGCTGTAACCTGAGCAAAGGCAATTATGATTATCCTCTTTCAAGCAATCAATAAAACAAATTACCCCCTCCCAACATATACATTTAGTTTTTATTATTTAGTGAAAAAAAAATTGTAAGAATCTTTAGTTTTCTGAATGATCAGAGGTTACAACATAGCTCCAATTCAGCATAGAGGGGGTTATAACAGATTAGAAACGTAAAAGACTACTTATCCTTTTAAGATATGAATTCACATTCAAGTTTTCCAATATTTTCCTCTTTTTAAACAGTTCTTAAACAGCTACTATCAATTCCATGACACTGAATCACATATACTGTTGCTTATCTGAATATATTATGTTACTTATCTGAATATATTTGCATAGAAAATATAGTATAATTAACGCATGAATAAACACAACATAAATAAACAAACAAACAAACAAACAAACAAACAAACAAACAAATAAATAAATAAATAAATAACACAATATCTTCCCTAAATCTTCACTATTTAGTGAAAACTGAATTGTGAAAATGAAAGGATAGGGGGGTGTGGGAGGTATAATAAACTTAGATTGATGTGTACTCAACATGATGAATGAGTCTCCATTCAAGATCTTTACAGAATGACAGGAAATTTTTTATTCTATTCTATTCTATTTTATCATTAAGGATAAAACATGTAATGTGTGTATGCCTAAAGAAACACACACTCATGCATATCTGCTGTCAAAATGTCAAACTCACAACAAAGCTGCCTGTTAGCAAAAGGCTCATAGGTGTCCCCAAAGTGATAATAGCAGATTTTATTAGGAGAATGCTAGAGTTCAGCTGAAGGGTCCAAAGGGAGCTGTAGAAGAAAGCATGAAGTATTGATATGTAAGTTAAACTGGGTTTGCAGTGTGGGTTGAAGGCTACAACTGTTTACTCCCATATCGATTCATTCACAACTCACACTGGAGGGTCACTTTGACAGGGTACAAAAAAAGAAAGCATACCAAAGGAAAGAAAAGACAGAGAACTTTTACTTTAACAGAAAATTCACTTCACAAGCAGTGTCTATGGTGAACTGAATTTTCCATTTAGAGCTGAATAATGGATGCATATTGATTACAGATGTCTGTCTTTAAGAGGCATGTCCTGAGAGTGCTGTTTAATATGACAGTTTCTGTGGTTAAAAATTTGGGGTCAAACAGTTTTGTGATTTTTGCCTCTGGATATTCCTCTGGTTAATGTTTTGTGGCATAGGCAAAGTATGCATCATCAAATAATTACACTGATGGGTGACTTTTATAGCATTAAGCTGAAACATAATTAATGTGTCAAATGCGGTTCTATTATAGAATGAATATTACTGTCATTTAAAAAATCAAGGCATTGGTTTTGTTATATTTTGTTTTGAGCCAGGGATGTTCCCAAGCAAAAAATGTCAGCTCTATCTCATCTAATGACTCTGAGAGCTGTGAATGAAAATGTAATAATTTTCTCCTGGGGCAGCTTATTTTTAATAAAAGCCTCACAGTTTTTCTATCTGTATTCACATAGAGACTAGTAGAGAATACCTGATGTAGTATGTATTGACAATAAAAGAGAACTTTAATTATTCATAGCATGTAGGGATTTATATGTGAATTTTCACTCGCAGTAGTATACAATTCAATTTTAATGTGTTTTAGTACTGAAGTAACGTCATAACTTTTATCATTAACCAAAACAAATTGAATAAATTTAATGGCATTTTCAGATATTTATGCTATTTGTAAAATGGGGTCATGGTTTAGGTGTGGGTCCATGTGCTGGAGTTTATTTGCAAAAAAAAACAGATTTACATAAATGGAATTGAAATCAACAAACCAACATTTTGGTAATCAGAGTTCAGAGACTATCACACAAAAAAACATAGCAGGAAAAAACACATAATCTCAGGTAGAAAAATAAACACCCAGAGCTTACAGGATCTAGGTTTGGCTAAACGTTTAGTGCTTCTTAATTCTCATATTGCACCACCATTTTTCCATTCCTTACTTCTCTTTATTGTTTCTTACTTCCTCCCTCCAAGGAAGTGATGAAAAGATAGAAGAGAAGAAAATAAGAACTGAAATCATAAACATATTTACCAAATGAGATGTTCTTGGTCACTGAAACATCATTCTAAAAAGACTTTATTGAATTTGCTCATTGATAATGTTTCCCAGATTAAAATTATAATAAGTCATCCTGTACAGAACATTAGTGCACCCTAAATTATCTTTAATTATAACATTCTTTTAAATGCATTGAACATCACATGCATAAATGTTGATGTTTTAGTAGATCACCTGAAGTCTCAATATTTAAAGCAAGACATATTCATTTGCTTTAATACAAGAAGTTTATTTGTAACTATTGTTTATTTATTTACGATTTTTAATGTTATTTTTGTTGTACTTATTATTGTATTGTTTTGCAGAACCGAAACATTTTTGCTGCAATCACATGCCACAATTAAAAAGACTTCCACATAGTGGAAAACACTCACTTGGAACCAGGAAGTAAAATCAGGATAGGTTCACCACCGAGGAAGTCCTGCTCTGTATTTCAAAAACCGAGCATGTGTCCAACATTGTGTACCTATCACACTACTGCTCGGCTGTTAAAACAGTATGTACTGATCAGTATAGAAATTCTGGCTGCATTTACTGTCACCTTTGAATTAACGTCTTATGTTTTATCTCTTGTTTCATCCTAAAAGGCATTATAGTCCTGTTGTGTGGCTGTTAGACAGAGGATTAAACAGCTACCTTGGCCCTAGTCTTAAAATCCTTGTTGTAACATGTTGTAGATGTAGGATGGATGAGGCTATAGTGGTCAATGGGGTGGAAAAAGCCAGAGTATTTGTAGGGGTTTTTTTTTTGTTAGAATACAGATTGAGCCAATCACAATCCAAATTTGATGGGATTCAGTGGATTTGTAAACTGGAAACCTAGTTCAAAGTATCTCCACAGACTTAATGAGTGTAACTTAAATCTAGAAAAAATGGTCCTTTGAGGCCTTTTTACTAGAGAAAATCACCACATACCCCTTTAACTAAGACAAAACATCTGTGCTGAAGCTTAAGAAAAATACTGCTCTTTCTATCTCAAGAGACATTACAAGGACACTCACATTTATGAAGTATACAATAATGATGCTGTTTCTTTTAAATGCCACTATAGAGAAACTAGTACTAGGAAGGCTGAAGTCTAAAGTTGAAAAGAAGAAGCCTATCAAAAGTGTAATTTGCTGAAATAACTTATATATGCTATAAGGTTTGTGAGCATTGTTTATATTTCTGCTTTCCTACAGAAGAGGGTAATGTGGATTATTATGCAGAGTGTTAACAGCTAGATTAGTGACAGTAGGTTTAACATATGCTTCAGCTGATGCCTTGAGCTGAAGACAGGTGTTGGAGGGAATATAGGAAAGACAAAAAAACAGGGTTTTAACCTTGTCAGGTGATGCAGGCAGCAGGCTATTCTCAGAACATCTTCCAAACACACAATTATAGAAACGCCTACACGTACACAATTGGTGAGTGTCAGCATGAACATCCAGAAGTGGAACTCAACCAGACTGAGAACAAAGAGCTCCTGCTGTGAACTGAGAAATAGATGATGCTCCATGCTGTTCATTAGCAGTAATATCCCAGCTTTTAAATGGATGAGAGAAGTGCAGACATTTTTGAAGAAAGCCTCAATGTACATGAGAGTCCAAACAGAAGACTGACATCACTGACACAATGCAGCTCAAAAACAGAGGTAATATAAGTACCCAGATTCAGCTCAATAAATTCTCCACTCTGGTTAATAGAGAGAAAAAAATGAAATGAAAACAGAAGTACAAGTAAAAGAGGTATGCTTCAAATCACACACTGATTTTACTTTCTGATGGTAAGTTAGTGCATCTTTCATCAACAACCATGGGAAAACATTGAAATGCTGACCAACAACGGCTTTATTTCTTATATTACTAATGTAGTGAGCATGAACTGTGATATAAGAGACACAGTAGATAACAGTGACAGAGATTAAACCTTATTTTTGTTGGTACCTCTGTTAAAGTTTAGATTTGATAGAAATGTAGAACTTCTTGTAAGCTATAAAAAACTCTCCATGGCTTTACAAACATATAATCATAAAAAATGGACTGATGAAGTGTTTAAAAGTAGACATAGGTACAGTAACAGTGTAACTTCCCAACTCTGGCCAAAATAGACTGATAGTTAAAAGGGCAAAGCTCCTGCAGGACACCTTTCCTTACAAACTACTCTATGTTTCTTTCATTTTCCATTATTTATTTATTTTTTCTGTGAATTTCTTCAAAACAGGATCTCTCACAGCAGTAGAAGTGCTGTTACATCAGAGAATGGTCGGATGCCAAAAACTGCAAGCACAGGAGAAGAAATTGTCTGTGTAAAATGGAACAACAGATAGATTAGTTCACAGCAGACACTGTTTTATAGCAACACTGTGCTACACTACATCACGGCAGGCAACATGCAACTTTACAGCTGTGAAAAAAGAAAAATACATTAAGTGCTTGCAGCTAACCTATGATTGGAAAACTTCCATCCCTGAGGTGCTGCTAGCCTTTTGGCAAAAGTCAATACCTGTACATCACAATCATGCTAGAGGTGCTGGTGTGCTATTGCTTTCTTGTGCGATTGTTTACTTTTTGTCTTACATTTGCTATAACATGCTGTCATGTCTGTTGGGAACTTATAAAGTCAGAATATAATAAATTTGAGTTTCTTAAGCTGTACCTAGTGCCTATGCTTGCCATCAATCATGTCAATCTCACATTTTTTTAGACTTACCAGGGGGACATGGTTGGGCAATTCTAAACAAATTGACAAAAATACAACAAGGTTAAGTGCAAAATGATGCCCAATTCAGTTTGGACAATTAGATCTCAGGGTGGTAGGGAGGCACAGTTTAATGTGGGTAGTATTACCGCCTCACCAGCTCCAGGGTCTGTGGTTCAACCCTATGCTTGGGTAACTGTCTCTGCAGATTTTCTGGAGTTCTGTGCACTTTCTTTCCTGTTAATGTGGGTTACTTCCAGGTTCTCAGATTTCCTCCCACTTCCCAAAAACAACCCCTAGGTGTAAAGGAGTGTGTGAATGTGTTTGTGTGTGTATGGTATTGCTATTGCAAGTGTACATATATACAGATGTTTACAAAACTCTCTCACTGTTTACAACCCTTATTTGCACAATGCTAAATACAGTCTGTACACTGGTGGGTGCTATTTTATGTATCTGTACTGTAGCATATTGTATTGTTTGTCTACATTGTCTGTCTTGCACTAGGTTGCACATTATGGACTTTATGTGGCTAGGACAACTTAATCTTTAGTCCTAAGCTCTGTGTTGTCTTATGTATTGATTTATGTAGCACCAGGGTCCTGGAGAAACTATGTATCAGCTGTATATGGTTGAAATAACAAGAAAAGATTCTTGACTTGATGCCCTGCAAAGGGCTAGTGTGCCATTCAGCATGTATCCTCATCTCATACCCAGTGCTCCCAGTGTAGGCTCTACTGATCCTAAAAAGGGTAAAGCAGTTACTGAAAATGGATGGGTGGATGAATGAAGAAATGAAATAGTAGTCTATCCAATTAATGTGACTGTATTATATTGGTATATTGCTCATTATATAGTGCCTATTATAAATTGAACAACCCTGTGCCTGTTACCAAAAAACACAAACAAACAAATCCAAAATTAATATCCAAAACATGGTCACAAGATAAGGGAAGGTAAATCAGAAGTTGTATCAAAACTAAAGGGCTAGGCTGTGGTAAAGTCCAGGCAGACAATGCAAGGTCATACACTAAACGTCTATCCACAAAACACAGCTCAGAACTCAGAACAGGATTGGTATGGAAACTGTAAGGCTTTGGACAGAAGTCCATATGCATTTTATATCAGTTCAACAGGAAATGATCAAGACATGTAAAGAAGTGTGCCCTCAAGTGGTCTGGAAGAGGAGCATCAGTGTTAGTAGTTCTCAAGAAACCTATTTTGGCTTCTATATGTGATAACTGAAATTACATTTTACATTTACATTTTGGCAAATTAATTAGTAATGATATATTACTAGTTTTTTTTCAGCAAAAGATGACAGCACATTCATTATTTAGCACTGACTTTGGTGACACCACTTGTTTATTAAACAAGTACGTTATTAAAAATATTAAAATTATCCCTAGAATGACTTATTCCACTATTACTTACCAATCATTTGTAGAACAATTTTTTTTTGTAGCTGCAGTAGATGTTGGTATCAAAATAACTTAGACAGCTAACACAGCAGTTCAGTGTGTCACTACGTCAGCTTCAGTTATACCTCAGACACCATCACTGCCTGCATATATATTTAGTTCTTGTTTGTCCTATATGACTCGCTATGATACTGGTTGCTATGTTACTTGCAAAGATATGTCTTTTTATATTTCGATTGTTTTTCACATTATGTTCTATCTTCTATTACAGTATTTAATCAATTATTATTATTGTTTTTGCCAGCTTTTTTATGTGATGAATGGATTCACAAGTCAAAGTCACAGTCAGGTGTTTCTAAAATAGATTAACTGTAACTGTAAAATGAACATTACTGGTTAATCAAATCGTATTAGCTCTTTCCAGCTCAATGATAAATGGTCATTTTCAATATCAACTTTCAGCTTTCCTGATGTTATAGGCTACATTACAACTACTGCTACTAAAAGCTATAATTGATTAAATATGTAGCCAATGGTAGATCATTTCTTTCATGTGTTTTTTCAGCCTCCAGGATGATATGATAGCTTTTCTCAAAGATTCCAAAGTGATAAATATCTTCAAGGCTGCAGTGGTTTGATAGCTGTTGATTACTCATAGAATTATTGAAATGTGATAATACTTCAGATTGCTGCATGAGGCCAGTGAAGGCTGAATGTTTGCTGCATAGTACGTTTACCGCAGTGACTTAAAATACCTGACAAAGTGATGGAAAGGCTAAAGTGTGGAGAAAGAAAGGATTTGTTCATGATCCATAACATACAAGCTCATCAGTCAAACGCAGTGGAGGCACTGTGATGGCTTGCATGGCTGCTTCTGGAGCAGGATCAGTTATATTTATTGATGATTAAACTCTTGATGGTAAAAGCAGAATGGACTCAGAAGCCTACAGAAACATTCTGTCTGCCAGTTTACAGTGAAATGCATCCAATCTAATTGGTAGGAGCTTCATCATGCAGCAAGACACTGCATGTTAGACTGGCCAAGTCAATTACCGGACCTTAACCCAGTTGAGCAGGATTTTAAATTTATAGTTTTGCTCCTTTGTTTAGTGTGTGTGTGTGCGTGTGTGTGTGAAATACAAATTAAGAAAAACATAGACACCTCACAGTGACCTATTATTGCATTTATTATTACTGGTGCTGTTGTGTAGCATCATGTGTTTTATATATATCCTGATAGATTAACGTTAGGCCTCACACCTCCAGGGTTGGGGGTTCGATTCCCACCTCCGCCATGTGTGTGTGGCGTTTGCATGTTCTCCCTATGCCTCGGGGGTTTCCTCCGGGTACTCCGGTTTCCTCCCCCAGTCCAAAGACATGCATTGTAGGCTGATTGGCGTCTCTAAATTGTCCGTAGTGTGTGACTGTGTGAGTGAATGAGAGTGTGTGTGTGCCCTGCAATGGGTTGGCACTAGGTCCAGGGTGTATCCTGCCTTGATGCCCGATGACGCCTGAGATAGGCACAGGCTCCCCGTGACCTGAGAATAGATCATATAAGCGATACAGACAATGGAAAAAAAAACAAAAAACATTAACGTTAGTTAAATTCTTTCTTCATGTCTTGACTAAGAGTCAAAGAAAGCTATTAAACAACTTTATACTTAGCTCCAAAATATCTTATTGGCTTTGTCCTTGGTTATATAATCAATGCTCTTTTTTTATCCTGCTTCCTGTGAACTTCCTCACTCTCCAAAGGCATGTCTGTATTCCCTATAGCTTTCTAATAGCCTCTGCATTACTGCCTACTGAAACCTCTACATCTCCTGGCCTGTTTGCCATGGGATCCTCGACCACTACCATTACATTCTCAATAACAGCTTAGAAGTGCTCTCTTTTTCCTGAAGTTCACACCACACCATTGGTCAATACACAGTTTCCGAAGTCCTTATATACATCAAAGAGCAACAGAGGTTTCTTTGATGTCTGGTTAGAGGTGTTAAAGGTAAAGTATAATAAAGCCATTTCTTCACTTTTCTCTTCCTCTGCCTGTGGGCTGGAGACAAGGATGGCAGTTCAACCCATATTGTGTTCCAATTACAGAAAGCTATCCTGTCTCACACACTGAAGAGTCCTACTTTTTATCAGGATCAGGCAAGTGAGTGACACAGCAGTATAAGCAAAATCTTACATATATATATACAGTGGTGTGAAAAAGTGTTGGCCCCCTTCCTGATTTCTTATTTTTTTGCATGTTTGTCACACTTTAATGTTTCAGATAATCAAACACATTTAAATATTAGTCAAAGATAACACGAGTAAACACATCATCTTCTTCTTCTTCTTTCGGCTTTTCCCTTCAGGGGTCGCCACAGCGAATCATCTCACTCCACCTATCCCTATCTTCTGCATCCTCAACCCTTGCACCCACTAGTTTCATATCCTCATTAATTCCATCCATATACCTCCTCTTTGGCCTTCCTCTTTGCCTCCTGCCTGGCAGCCCCATGTCCAACATTCTCCTACCAATATACTCACTGTCCCTCCTCTGAACATGTCCAAACCATCTTAATCTGGCCTCCCTAACTTTGTCCCCCAAACGTCCAACATGAGCTGTCCCTCTGATGTACTCATTCCTAATTCTGTCCAATCTTGTCACTCCCAAAGAGAACCTCAACATCTTCAGCTCTGCTACCTCTAGCTCTGACTCCTGTCTCTTCCTCAGTGACACTGTCTCTAAACCATACAGCATGGCCGGTCTCACCACTGTCCTGTACACCTTCCCCTTGATTCTCGCTGATACATCATGCAGTTTTTAAATGAAGATTTTTATTATTAAGGGAAAACAAAATCCAAAACTACATGGCCCTGTGTGAAAAAGTATTTGCCCCCTAAGCCTAATAACTGGTTGGTCCACCCTTAGCAGCAACAACTGCAATCAAGCGTTTTCCATAACTTGCAATGAGTCTGTTACAGCGCTGTGGAGGAATTCTGAAGAACAACAAAATGAAGACTTTGGAGTGGCCTAGTCAAAGTCCTGACCTCAATCCGATTGAGATGCTGTGGCATTGATTTTGTTTTCCCTTAATAATAAAATCCTTCATTTAAAAACTGCATGATGTGTTTACTTGTGTTATCTTTGACTAATATTTAAATGTGTTTGATTATCTGAAACATTAAAGTGTGACAAACATGCAAAAAAAATAAGAAATCAGGAAGGGGGCCAACACTTTTTCACACTACTGTATATGCACAGAAACATATCATCCTTTATCTCTCTTCAATACACCCAGGATTTGTGTTCATAAAAATATGTGAAAATAATACTGTCAAATGTGAATTCATATGGATAGACTAGAAAGTTTTTCATGTAGCACATCCTGTTTGTGCCCTTGACAAAGAGTCAGCAGGGTGTTAGGCTACTGTTTCAACTATCAGCACTGTTCTCTTCTCACTTGCATGTTAAAGGATACCATCCGAGTTTGGCTTCTTTTCTGCGATGTTCAACAGAGAGGTGACTTTGGTCAAGCAAGAGAGAGTTATATGACAGTTTGAAGATGAACCCTTATTTTGCTCAGTTACATCAGTGTTTCATCATACTTGCATGGTGCTGTTTCTGAAAATTGTCTGTCACCTTTGCACGCTAATTAATCCTGCCAGTCGTTTTACTGACAGATACAGTATATTGTGCCTCGGTCAGTGTTTGTGGTGCAGCAGGTGGCAGGGCGTACTGTAGTTTACACACTAGTCAGGGCATTAAAGTGTGTTGCATTACTGCTGAGTGTATTAAACATGTGAAGCAAATTAAAATGTTTATTTTGTTTCAAATTCATCCACCCCTGCATTAAAAATGAAGTTATAAAAATTCCAACAAAGCAGAGAGCCTAGATTTCTAAGAGACTTTTTCTGGAGAATCTGAAGAATTCTGACCATTAAATGGCCTTTCACTCTGGCACGTATGTTAAAACAGAGCATGGTTGCCATGAAAAATTGGTAATGTGAAAGCTTTGTGTCATGCAGAGTAGGAAGTGCTATGCAGTACTGAACACGAGACTACCTGTAGGAATGGTGTGAGTTCAGTTGGACTGGAACTGAGCTGCGATTCCCATGAATGTGAGCATAATTCATTCTCAGATCCGTACTTGTTCAGGAATTAAAGTAACCTGTGCATGTGTTTCAGCCAATGACATCATTAGTTTCATGTATACTTTACTGCACATAACAGAACCAAAATAATAATAATTTTTAAAAAAAAAACATGATGAGCTGTGTTGTGTTCTCCATATGTTATGATGTAAGATGAATGCAGATGCACCAGGTTTCGACAGAGTCTGAAACCAAACCAGACTTGCGGGGGGCATCGGGAACAATCGCGCTTGGATTCGAACTACAGCAAACCACCTAAATGTCAGTCAGTGTCTTTTTTTATTACAGTCTAAATTACCACCTCTCAACTTGTGAACTCAAGACAGCTACAACTGAATCTGTTATTGACAGCATAAAGATTACTTTTGATGTGTATATGCAAATGCTATGTCTCTGTAGAAATACACTGGGATTGACACAAATGAATCCAGGTTTCAGCACTGGGGTGTAATTACTCTACTTATCCCAGTATGTGCACACACCTTTGATTCATATAGTGGTTTTGTGTGCCATGATCTGCCTGCTCCCTTTCCCTCAAATATTTCTGCAAGGACTGTCTGACCTTCATTAAATTACTATACACTGAAACAACACACACACACACACACACACACACACACACACACACACACACACACACACACACACACACACACACACTCCTTATTTTTCTCTGTCTCACACAAATGCACACTCAGTGTAGGGAAATAATGAGCTTGTGCACTGAGAGAGCCTCCTCTGGCACACTGAAGGCTTAGACACCTTACCACATACCTAATTACTGCTGTACTCAACTCAATTCACCTCTTTTAAAGCAGAACTAGTAATGGGCTATTAGACTTAACAAAAGGACACAGCAACAGGACTGAGATTATAATAGTACAATGTTCCAGGCAGTTGCCATCATCAACATTGCAGAAGTAGCAACAGCCTATTTAATATGCATCCTCTATTTCAACAAAAATGTGAAAACATCTAATTCAAAATGACAGCTGTTCCCAATTTTTTTTCTTTCTTTAATTGTTTACTAAAAATTGCAATGGAAATGTCTTTAGAAAATTGCTTTATGCTTCATTATTCCTTCGTGCAAATCTGTTCTGTCATACATGCTGGTTATGAGATCTTCATTAGCACATACCTGCACATTGCATTTCATCTACAATGTTAATACTCATATATGTATGTACTACTTCCGTTTCATGATGAGACAGCATATCGCACATAGTACAATTCTGTGAGGCTGTGAATACTCCCACAAGGAGCAGCAGCTTATTTCATGCCTATGAAAACTCGCACAGCACATCATCACATTAAAATTCACACATCACATAACTTTAACGTCAAAGGTCTACCATCCCTTTTCAGCTGCTTGAGGCTTCCCTAGGCATCTCCCCATAAGTGAGCATGGTGATGCAGTTTCCTGGATAATCTCATCATATTAGTAACAGCTCTAACACTGTGACTTGTGGATTGTGTGGCCATACATCACATGCTGAGAACAGGCAGTAGAAGAGACATTTGCAATTTTACACTTATTGCTTTGTTATTGAATTAATTACTGTAAAAACTATTAAATGCTGTTGTGTAGAACCATGCAGCTATATATAAAACCCAATATACAGCGAGAAGAAAACGTTTAAAGTGTACAGTCTTTATACAGAAGGGAAAGGAACACCTTTTAGCAAAATGTAACTTTTTTTTTTCCTCTACGTGATTAAAATTTCATTGCAAACACACACCTGACTTTGGTTCCCAGTTTCCCAACAGTGTCATGTGTGATGTGCTTACCATGTTTCCTGTAAATTTCCATCACAACCTTGCAACAGTTTTAGTGAGCTAAAATATATATAAAATATGAAGTATTTGGCAAAAAATGTTAATTTTCCCTATGTATGGAGTCTTTTAGGACTCACTATCATCCCTTTACATGTGCAGCACAGAAGATTTCTCAACATAATTGGAAAAAGCCAACAGTCACTCTAAAAAGATTTGCAGTATGACCTGGCAGCAGCAGGAACAACAGGTAAACCCAGAGCAATGAGCAATGAATTGCACCCTAATCATCTCTGTTCCTACAGCACACACAAAACTCTACTGAAAAAGAAGCACAGAGATTCAAGTATTTAAGCATTTACACATATCTTTTGGAACAAAATGTTCAGATGAAACAAAAATAGAATGTTTTGGCAATGATAATAAGTTTATCGTGTTTGAAGAAATAAAAGGTTATACATAGGATCCCAAGAGCTCCATACCTACTGTAAAAAATGGGGGTGGGAGAATCATGATATGGTTCTGTGCAAACGGCCCTGGGCCATTACACTTCATCGAAGGAAACACGAACAAAGCAATGTACTAGGATGGAGGAGAATTTAATCTCATCAGCCAAGTAACTGAATCTGGGAGAAGATGGATGTTTCATCAAGACAATGACCCCAAACATACAGCCAAAATAACTCATGGAGGCCTTGCATGACCTAATCTTGAATCCCCTGAGTTGAATCCTATTGAAATTGGGAGTCCATCAGAGAGACACCTCATAACCTAAGGGAATTGAAGTCCAAAAGCCAGAAAGAATGGGCCAAAACTGAACCACAATCCTGGAAAATACTACTTACCATAGATGTCTCAAAGCTGTAACTGCCAACAGGTCTTAACGTTGATAAATTGTCTCTGAATAATTTTTAAAACATATGGTTATGAATACATACTTTTTACATATTTACACATACAATGTCAAAAGATATTATGTGTGTGAATTTAAAGTGGATATGTGCATTGTAACTATAGCAAATAATCCAATAAAGAAAGGATCCAATAAAAGTCTGGATTTTTATTACGCATTACTGTATAAATCAACTCAAAATATTGGAGTGAGGTTTGGATGTGTTACTCACTCAAATATTCTGCACTTTTGTATTATTGATGTGCAATATACAGGAATGATATCAAAGGACATCTATTGCTGAGTACAAATACAAATATAGACCCATTGTTTTCTTAACAGACATTTTTATGTAAATGTACAACATAAGAATATGGCTAAATTCAGCTAATAAATGGTTAATAGAATTACAGTGGAGCTGTCACTGCCAGAAATTACATTGGTCTGTGCAGATATATAAGTATTTGAGACTAGTATACATAACCACATTATCTATATCTTCAGCAGAGCAGTAATGGGATTAGTGTCGACTTTGATACAGTGAAGGACAGAAAAAGGGAAGAATGAGAATTCACAAAAAGGAATTGTTGCACAAAATAATTCAATTTCGAACTCATACCTGATTGTATGAATGGATTGTCAGTAGAAGATTTATACTGTGATTGCTTCCTTATCTGTCCTCTGCTGTCTAATTTAGCTTTTTATGTTGACTGCAGTGAGATGCCTTTTTATTTTAAGATGCAAAGCTAAACAGAATGAGGCCTGGTACCAAAAACTGTACAGATAGTTCCCAAAATGTACTGATGACACTGTCACTATACATTTGTCAGACCAAACTACCAATTACTCAGTCAAATATCTAATAAAAGTGTATAAGACAAAGGTTTTAGTACTTGCGTATTGTGATTGGTGAGAGTGTAAATGGTATGTTTGACATTCTGATTAAAAGTTGATAGTATGTTGATTGTACAGTGGTGTGAAAAAGTGTTGGCCCCCTTCCTGATATCTTATTTCTTTGCATGTTTGTCACACTTTAATGTTTCAGATAATCAAACACATTTAAATATTAGTCAAAGATAACACAAGTAAACAGATCATGCAGTTTTTAAATGAAGGTTTTTATTATTAAGGGAAAACAAAATCCAAAACTACATGGCCCTGTGTGAAAAAGTATTTGCCCCCTAAGCCTAATAACTGGTTGGGCCACCCTTAGCAGCAACAACTGCAATCAAGCGTTTTCCATAACTTGCAATGAGTCTGTTACAGCACTGTGGAGGAATTTTGGCCCACTCATCTTTGCAGAATTGTTGTAATTCAGCCACATTGGAGGGTTTTTGAGCATGAACCACCTTTTTAGACCCCACAACAACATCCAAAGAACTGCAGGCCTCACTTGCCTCAGTTAAAGTGAGTGTTCATGACTTCACCATAAGAAAGAGATTGGGCAAAAATGGTTTGCATGGCAGAGTTCCAAGATGAAAACCGCTGCTGAGCAAAAAGAACATAAAGGCTCGTCTCAGTTTTGCCAGAAAACATCTTGATGATCCCCAAGACGTTTGGGAAAATACTCTGTGGACTGATGAGACAAAAATGTAACTTTTTGGAAGGTCTGTGTCCCATTACGTCTGGCGTAAAAGTAACTTTTCAACATTTCAGAAAAAGAACATCATACCAACAGTAAAATATGGTGGTGGTAGTGTGATGGTCTGGGGCTGTTTTGCTGCTTCAGGACCTGGAAGACTTGCTGTAATAAATGGAATTCTGCTGTCTACCAAAAAATCCTGAAGGCGAATGTCCGGCCATCTGTTTGTGACCTCAAGCTGAAGTGAACTTGGGTTCTGCAGCAGGACAATGATCCAAAACACACCAGCAAGTCCACCTCTGAATGGTTGAAGAAAAACAAAATGAAGACTTTGGAGTGGCCTAGTCAAAGGCCTGACCTCAATCCGATTGAGATGCTGTGGCATGACCTTAAAAAGGTGGTTCATGCTCGAAAACAACAATTACAACAATTCTGCAAAGATGAGTGGGCGAAAATTTCTCCACAGCGCTGTAACAGACTCATTGCAAGTTATCGAAAATGCTTGATTGCAGTTGTTGCTGCTAAGGGTGGCTCAACCAGTTATTAGGCTTAGGGGGCAAACACTTGTAGTTTTGGATTTTGTTTTCCCTTAATAATAAAAACCTTCATTTAAAAACTGCATGATGTGTTTACTCGTGTTATCTTTGACTAATATTTAAATGTGTTTGATTATCTGAAACATTAAAGTGTGACAAACATGCAAAAAAATAAGAAATCAGGAAGGGGGCCAACACTTTTTCACACCACTGTCTATGGTGTGTATGGTAGTTTGCTGGAATGTTGGTGTGTGTATTGTACAGTACTGTAGATTAAATGTTGATGATGGTGTGTATGGAAGTCGCAGATGCATATGGTATGTTTGAATGTAGTCACACTCTGCTCTTTTTTATATACTGTATCTGTCTTGCACTGTATTTTATTGACTGTTTGCATGGTCTCATGTCTTGCACTGCCTAAATTAATTTTACTTTTTAGTTCTGTGTTGTCTTATGTAGCTCTGTGTCTCTATGTAGCACCATTTTAATATACACTGCATCAACTATATATAGTCGAAATGACAATAAAATTCTCTTGACTTGACTTGCTCAGGTTTTAAAAAGATATAGTGCTTCACTTGAGGAGATCAATGCCAATTTATGCAATTTAGTAATTGAGCAATTTAGCACTTTAGCTAAGCCATAGACACATTTTCATTAAGAAGGAAAGTGAGAGTGTATATATGCTAGGAAGGAAGGGAGGGAGGGAGTACAGAAGCAGAGAGAGAGAGAGAGAGAGAGAGAGAGAGAGAGAGAGAGAGAGAGAGAGAGAGAGAAAGAAAGAAAGAAAGAAAGAAAGAAAGAAAGAAAAAAAGAAAGAAAGAAAGAAAGAAAGAAAGAAAAGAAAGAAAGAAAGAGAAAGCACAGTTGGGAGAATCTATCCTGGGCGCATGCTGTTAGGATTCAGGTCATGTCCTGACTCTGTGTGCAGGGTAAAGCCAATAAGAAAGAAGTATCATGGGATTCTACAATAAAAATGTTGCACATTGTGGAGTGAGTGAGAGAGAGTGAGAGAGAGAGAGAGAGAGAGAGAGAGAGAGAGAGAGAGAGAGAGATAGAGAGAGAGAGAGAGAGAGAGAGATGGAGAAATGGCAGCGGATACACACTGGTATTAAGTATTCACTGCCAGCATACAATAGCTCTAGCTATAGCTTCTTTAGAAGATTTCCATTTCCACATCATTTGAATCATCTCTGCTGGCATTGTGCAGTCACATTCCTATTAAACAACTTGCTCTGTGAAACCTCCTGAGATTGGGACTTACAGGAACCCTGATCTAGCAAATATTGAGTTTATTTTAAAAAGGCAGAAATGTTCCCAGAACTCATACTCCTTTTAAAAGAATGCTGTCATTGAAAATTAGCATTCATAAGTGAATAGTAATCAGGCGGAGGATAGCCAGGGCATGTGCAAGCCTTCTGGATTAATAGTCAGTTATTAGGTTAGTTATTAAGGCAGTACTGGCATAGATATGTACTGTATCATTTACAATTTTACTGGATATACAGACAGCTGACACTATTGCTTAAGAGAGGACTTAGGATGGTGGCCCCTGAGCTGGAACTAAATCTGTTGCAACCAGATAAACAACAAGGTTGCTATGACACAAAAAGTAGCTATTATTACAAACAAACAAACAAATAAAGTAGTTAAAGAGCAGTGACAGTCAGGGACAGGCAACCCAATGTTAACTCTTATGGACATTAACTAAAGCACAGTCACTCAGTCACATAGAGAGCAAGAGAGAGAGAAAGAGAGCGAGATAGAGAGAGAGAGAGAGAGAGAGAGAGAGAGAGAGAGCGAGAAAAGAGAGAGAGAGAGAGAGAGAGAGAGAGAGAGAGAGAGAGAGAGAGAGAGAGAGAGAGAGAGAGAGAGAGAGAGAGAGAGAATGCAATTGAGAAATATGTTTTTCTAATAACCTTTTTTATTAAAATCCTATACATTAATAAGCATTACAAGACAAAAACAGGTGAAAGGTGAGCCAATTATTTATCATCATACATGAACTTGGACATGAGCACTAGATGCAAAGCTTTCATTCAGAGTCAAATTCAGAGTCTTTGTTATTCTGACTGATCTTTGTATATGACTCTGTGTTGCTGTTCTGCTTTTCCTGCCTTGCATATCTGTTTTATCTGGTGTGTTTTTTTCTGATTCTCTGTGCGCCAACTCAAGCCTGTGTTTATTGGCCTCAATTCTGGATCTGGAGTTTGGATTTGTTCTCACTGAGCCTATTTTGTATACGTCCCCAAACTGATTGCTGCTGATTTTTGTTTGGTCTCATTATACCTCTCTCATACGGATTCTCACCATACTCTATAATCTCCTTTAAAACACCAACATTGCAGAAAAGATCATTTATGACATTGTATTAGCATATAAATAATGATATAATAGTAACTACTGAGACTTTTACACTAATTGTATCCAATTTAACATTTTTTAATTTCTCTGTCAGTGTCACTTGTAATTAATTCTAACTATTTAAAATTGTAATGCACATGCACGGTCCCTCAAGGATTTAGTGACTTTTTGTGATTGCAGAAATGAATGAAAAATCAAGCAAACTCTGTAATCTTCGGAGCAGCTTGTAATTTTTCAAATTAGCTCAGACTTTCGGCAGAGGAACCATGTGACATCATCACAATGCACATTCAGCCAAAATCCTTTTATATTAAATATATATGTACAGATATCATACAAATTTACATATGTTGCATATGTGTCGTCACTGATAGGAGTGATAAGAGGAATCCTATGCTTTTTGCCTAATTTTGCCCATTGACATTTATTTCAGTTGAAAGACAAACACAAAAAAAGCATGAAAAATGCAGCAAGTTGCAAAAGAAAGTATATTGGCAAAAAAAGAGAAAAAAAAACCCTACGAAATCTTGGAACAATTGATTACATGTTCATTACAAAAATGAGAGTAAATATGCAACTAATGTCTTTTTTAGAAGGCACAAAACTAGTTTTGGTGATATTGTACATACAATGATATGTTCTTGACCTTTCCAACTCTAAACTAAGTTGATCATCAGTTTATCTCTGTGTGAAGTAGCTGGTATTTTGTAATTTATAGCTCCCACACAGCAAGATTCTACATTAAAAACTCTAAATATCCTTGACAGATGACATGTGAAATTTCTGGCAACCAAATTAGTCAGCTAGTAACAATTCATAGACGGACTACCTGACTGTTAAGCTCCAGTTTGTTAGACTGGGTAGCAGCATATCTGAATTGGTGGTGAGTAGCACAGGAGCACTGCAAGGGACTGTACCGTCTCCATTCATTTGCACACTCTACTCCTCAGTCTTTCAATACAACAATGCGTCATGTTACTTGCAGAAGTTACAGAATGACTCTGCAGTGGTAGGGGTATTAAGGATGGACAGGAGGCAGAGTAAAGGATAGTGGTGGACAGATTTCTGGAATGGTGACAGAGCAACAAACTGCTACTCAATGTGTTGAAGTCCAGAGAGTTGGTGGTGGACTAGAGGAGGATGAAGACTGTAATCGACATCATAGAGGTCATAAAGTGAAAGGAAGTGTCTAGATTGGAAATCACTAGATTGGAAAAGCAACAGTGAGGTGGTCTAAAAGAAAGGTGTAAACAGACTCTTCTTCAACCCTTCAATGTATGTACTAAATTGGTGGAGACCTTCTACCAGTCTGTGCTTGCAAGCACAGTGTTCTATTCTGTATTCACCTGGAGGAGAAGCATTAGAGCTGGAGATGCAGAGAAGCTGAAGAAGCTGAATAATCAGGAAAGGTGGCTCTATTCTAGGCTGCAAACTGGACCTCCTGGTGGTGATGGTAGGATGGATGGTGAACAAACCTGTTTTATGCATTATGGAAAATAGCATATACTCCCTCCATGTCATACTGACCAACCAGTATAGCTGCTTCTCCAGTAGATTACGGCAGCTTCACTGTAACAGAGAAAAGTACAGGAAGTCATCCTTGCTTATGCTCTCCGACTCTACACTGAGGTTGGGAAACTATGTGTACACTGGAGGCAGTGGACATGCCACTTACACATGCAATGTCACCTTATTTATGGCTTAATACAGAATCATACAGAATCTGTACAGAGTCTTTGGTTTCAGTCTGTAAAAACTATGTTTATGTATATTATATGTATATTCTTTCTTTCATTTAATATTTGTGATATTTGTGAGCAATTGTGAGCAGTGTTAAGTTCTAGGCCTCCATTGTGGCTGTTGGGACACCAAATTTCATCTTAGGGATTAATAATATACCCTCTAGTCTACTCTTCTCTATTTATAGTTCATATAACAATCTACTTTCTATTTCATCAATAAGGAGTAAGTGCTTTGTGGTGACACTGGTTTGGTTTAGCTCCTTCCATCCATCTTTCTTTTTGTAATAATACCAGACAATTATATTTTACTTCCATACAAACACTCTATTCAGACTATTGAACATGTTTCACCCTGGTTAAAATAAATTACACCTTTATTAGCCTTGCTCACCTTGGCTTAATTATCCTATTAATCTCACAGGGAACTCTATGTCAGATCCTCACCATTACGTGACTATAAGTTCACTGAGCTACAGAGTCAAATGACATGATGTTCTAGCATAAAATGGCCCAGAAAGACATAATCTTATGTCAACAAGGATCTGTCATACAAATTATATTAACTTGACATCACAATTGATTGAACCTTAGGTTTGCTGCCCATTGTACGGTTAATGGGCAATATATTGACTATAAATAATCAGATTGACTGCAAAATGAAGATTAAGATGAATGAATAAATGCTAATGTCTGTTGAATCTTTTACTAGCATAAAAAGAAACAATAGCATTTGTACTTATCATTCAACAGCTTACTATTTAGTTTTCTAAGACAACAAGCAAAAAAGGTTAGATAAATTTAAAAAATACATAATTTCAATATAAATATTACATAATTTCAGTATAACTCATTTTCAAAAGCAGCACAAGCAGCTATTGTCAAAAATGTCAGCTATCTGACTCTGATAACCTAGCGTTAATTCTTGCCACATTATACCCTATAATACTTCTTGAGCTTCCAATATGACCAGCTTTGCTCTGAGCAACAATTCTATTTGGCATCGTTGCACTGGAAAATTGTAGTGCAAATGTGAAAAGGTTCAACTTCCTACTTATTCCCCATTGATTTTTTGGATCTCAGATATGCAGCATATACAATGCTAACATTCTCACACTAGCCGAGGATTCTATCCATGGGCCGAATACATTATTCAGGCTGGTATTAAATCTTGCTTTCTTTATTTTGCTAGCAACTAGTGTCAAGCTTAAAGGAAGAGTGTCTTTATAACAAACTACACACACAAAATGATAACATTCAGCTCAGTAGCAAGCCTTAGGGCAGACAGATATTATAGCATCAAAATGCTTCATAATTGTCTTCCTTCCCAAGTAAAAAAGGGACTAAAGAATAATTTCAAGTTTCAAGGTTATTATTTATAAGAGAATATATAATACAAAATAACAAATCAGTATCATTTATCATATCGTAAAAATAATGCATGACTTCAATAAAACGTTTGAGGGCACTGACTTTAGACTTATAAACATTTTCTCCACCCACACAAAGAAAGCAGGCAGTCTGTACACACACATATTCACTCACACACACTGCATCTAGTTTCCCAAGTGTTCCGGATTTGCCTCACAAATAGAGTCACAGAGGATTTTTTAGCACAAACCCAGAGACTGTAATGAAGGATTAGTAGAGAGGACTGAAATTGAACCTAGGCATGCATAAATCATATGCATACATTTACAGAGCAAAAGCAAGTGGTGAAGATCAACTTATTGAACTGCTGTAATAAAGGCAGAAGAAAAGGAATGGCTGAAAACCACTAGTCAGTCAGAGCTGAATATATGACTGCACCTGAGTAGCTGCAACTACACTTGTCCTCTCACTGTGCCTTAGAGAAATTAGAGGACAGAGGAGAAAGAGAGACAAAGCCTTGCCAGGAACAAAGGAAAGAAACACATTGCAATTATCAGAGCAGCTTTCAGAGAAAAAAGAAGCACAAACAAGCACGACTCACACCTCTCTCGTCTGTTTTTTCACAAGACCACTAATTGCCTTGTCAAGCTCTTTAGGTGCTTGATAAGACCAAAACACAGGTCTTGTGTTTCACAGCATTTAAGCATATAAACATACATACACTACATACATTATAGGAGGAAATGTGATGTAATCTTCTGGAGTTAGAGTAAAAGAGATACGTGCCATATTATTTAATTAAGAAAGAAAAAATGTGTCATCTTACAAAGTGGATTGAGTGTTTCATTTATTCCTTCTTAGCTATAGTTTCAATGTGACTATAGTGCCCCCTACACAACCTTCATGGGATTACATATAGAGAAACGTCATCCTAGCTGAACAGCAGGTGTGTTAAGACATGCTTTATTTTCAGTACTGAAACATGTTTTTTTTTTTTCAGTTGAATCTTTTCCCAAGCATATTAAATCCTTAACTAGCATTTTGTGCTACTGCAACTAATCAGATACAGCTGTAATAATATTTAACTGAAAATCTAGTGTCTGTGTCTAGTGTCTGTGTATGTTATGTGCATGTTGTGTATGTATGTGCAGGTTATCCTGTTTCCTCCCACTGCCTGTAAACATCTCAGTAGGTAGACTGGATAAAATAAATTACCCACTGCTGTGTATGAGTGTTTGAAGGTGTGTATGCATAGTGCCCTATGATGGACTGGCGTTCCATTCAGGGTGTGTTTCCATCTTAATGTCAATGTCCCTGGAAAAGGCTCTGGATTTACCATAACCCTGGATGACCAGGATAAAACAATTACCAAAGAAAAAAAAAGAACTGCCCATTTAAAAAAGGGGGAGGGGGTCAACAAATGCTTTCAGTACTAGATATTCGGTCAACCTGTACAATCATCAAACCTCTTTCAGTTATTAAGATAAGAAATCGATTAAAAAGTGTGAAATATCAGATAGCCATATCTTTAATCTTTAATGAGGTCTGGTGGTGTAATGCTTTTCTCTACCTGCCACAAACACTCCTCAGCTCTCCTGTGTGGGCCTGTTTTAGCCCACCATGTCTATTGTCCTGACAGAGGAGTGTGTGAAGTGCTTCAAGTGCCAGGAACAGGTGTTGTGCAGAGAGAGAGGGAGGCCAGTGTGCTTTAGCCTGGGCCAGTCGCAACCTCCCAGTGCACTGAACTGAGGAACTGCAGGTAAGCAACACCTACTCACTCACATTTGGTTGTATGATTTAGTAATATGTGACATTTTATTACCATCTTAGCACTGATGAATGTGTTCTGAGTTTTAGGAAGGGTGTGTAAAAATTTAAGGGCAAATCCACATCTCTGATATATCTGACCCTACTCTGTCCGTGGAGGCAGAGGTCAGGAGGTTCCAAACCCTCTGAAGATGTATGGCCTGTATCTGGAAGCAGTAAATGACTACATTAATGAGTCCTACGGGGAGGATGTTTGGAGGCTTATCGAGGCTCGGGCAGAGATTCCTCACCTCAAGTTTGTACGTCACCAAATGTACAAGTAAGTCTCAATTTTTCAGACATTTCCAGAAGAGTAGGAATGAGCCGTCTTAAATGTTTCTATTATATATGAGTGAGTGTCATTGCTACAAGGCAAAATGTAAAAGAAATTTAATTTATGGCAAGTCATGTTTCAGAAATGTTCAAAAATGAATAAAACTGATCCAATACTTCAGTTTATGGTAAAATATTAATAGTGGGGGGAAAAACCCTGAGGTCATTAATCTAATGAATTTTATGAACATTTTGCCTTCATAAAGTTAAAACCGCCTCTGATTTTTTGTATCCTATGAGCAGTTTTTTTTCTCAAATCCTCTCAGTTGTAAAATTTGGTCTCAAATTCTTAGTGACATTGCTTATAACTCTGAGTATGTGGTGTAGTCTGCCTTCTTCAAATCAGGTCTCTTTTTTGTGGATATATTTTGGAGTTTTGTCTTTTGGCAACATGTAACATTTCATTTATAAGATGTTGGATTTGTACTTTTTGTAAATTTACTTTGTAAAATCAAAGAGCACTGTTGCATCATGCATATGTATACATGTATGTTTGTTTGTGACACAGAGTGTTTTAAGTGCGTGGTGAGACTTCTAGAATATAGAGTTTAACTTACAGTAAAAACTCATACAGATACATTCACTGGTTATTTACACATGTTTTAAAAAAGGGAAATACTTGTTTTCTTGTTTTAGTGACAATCTGATCCTTCGTCTGGCTAAAGCAGCTGGAGAGGTTTTGGGAAAGACCCACGATGAGCTGATGTATGCCTTTGGAGTCTATATGGTCAAACGAATAGGAAACTATGGTTATGAAAGGATTCTCAAGGTGATGGTGAAGCGATCATATGACAAGCCTCCAAATAGAATGCACTACTAGCGCTACATCATATTTTTTCACATCCACTCATGCACAAATTACAATACTCGAATACTCTACTTAAATATCAGACCAGACCCTAGCCCCTGATTTCATCTCTGCACATGTTTCTGTGTGGTTTAGGTGCTGGGTCGTAATGTGCGAGACTTCATCAATGAGCTGGATAACTTGCACGAGTACTTCCGCTTCTCGTTCCCCAAAGTTCAACCGCCCAGCTTCTGTGTGGAAGAAGAATGTGAGACGAGCTTGACGCTGCATTATCGCTCCACTAGAAAGGGTTTTACTCAGTTTGTCAAAGGTAATCATGCACTCAAGTAAAGGCTGGGTGTGAAGATGAATGCATTATCACTGTAGATTTCATAGAAAATATATTTGTGGAATCATGTAAATAAAATGCAAGGTTGGAGATGAGTAAAGTGGAGATGTTCTCGATAACCATTATGCTATGTATCAACCAAATGTTGACCTTAAAAATGCAAATAGGTGTAGCACTTCCTTTTTTACAGCTGGAACAACTTACACTTAATTCCCAAACAAGCTCCTGAGCCTACTAGAAATAGAAAAATACTACATTGTTTGTGCTATTAGTCTAAATTTTTGTATTTCTGTAGGGCAACTCTCTCAAGTGGGTCGTCAGTTTTACAACACAGACATTGAGGTGGAGATCTTGTCTAAAGAGGAAACGGAGAAAATGACATATGTAGTAAGAAAACAATCAACAATTGATCTTTTTTAAACAAACTGGCAAAAGATGTGCTATAGCTGAAAAGTCTCAGCTATTAGGAATTGAATTTCTCTAACAGGCTTCTCTATTTTCACTCCAATACTTCTGTAGGTTTACAAGATGAACTTTGACAATGCTGCATTTAAGCACCGCATGCCCCAGCAGAAAACAGCACCTGGTTATGAAAAGCTACCCATGAAAAGGGGCATCTTCTTTGACATGTTCCCCTTTAGCGTGATCTTTCGTAGAGACATGACTATGTACCGCATCGGAGATGGCCTGAAGGAAGTGTTCTCGGATCTGCAAGGCAAGAAGGTCAACGAAGAGTTCACTCTGGTGCGACCTATGTTAGAGTTTAGCTGGGACAATGTAAGTAGGGCAGGCAGTTATGTGTGTGTTTTGCTGAGTAGGCACTTTCTATTCAATAATGCCAAAGGAACATTTAGTGATTTATGAAGCCTCAGCTACTTAGTGTATAAACAGATTTGAAAGGCTCAGCAATGAAAGATAACGTCACTGGTCCATTCAAAACGTTCAAAACAAGGTACATTAAAAAGAGTAGACATGCGTTAAGAATGTCAGTGCAAAATGTAATATGAGAAAAGGTACTTAGCTTCTCAGACACCACTAAGACAGTTTCACTTATTGATTCAGAGATGGTCCATGGGAATTGGAGGAGGAATTGTATTAACATCTCATTTCCCACATTTCTGTGACATGAATCACTAATATCAGAAAGAATAAAAGTAGAAGGTTGTTATATTACAATTAACAGATAACTACATTGTTCAGGATCATAGGATCATAAGAGAACTCCCTGAAGTGTATAGACATGTGTAGATTACAGGAGCTGTCTTATTATCAAACAAACTGTGGAGACAAACTGTGAGGCCATGCAGAGCTCTTTGTGGCTACTAACCAGCACATCATTCTGTATCTGTGTCTGTAGTGAGCAGCAAACATACACATACTATGTATTTTCTTTCAGATCTACACTCACCTAAACAATGTGTTTGAACTGCTGTCAAAAGCAGTTGTAGAGAGCAAGCAGAAGGTCAACATCCCTAAACTCAGCAAAGAAGAGCCTGAGGAGAAGGAGGAGAGTGAGAAGCCAAAGAAGGAAGAGCGAGGTACAGGTTTGCTCTCACTTTGCTATAATCTGACTCTAGCATGATGAACATTTCAGAAAGAATGGCAACATTTTTACACTACATTTTACCTCACTAGTCTTGAGTTGTCTGTGGTAGGATTTAAAAAGTCAACTACAAAGAAGCGTCCAATAAAAAGTCTACTACAAAGTACATTTTTATCTGAAAAGCTGTCAAGAAATTCAACTGTTTAATATTTTACAATGTTTAAAAGCTGTGTCAGAATAATAGCCAAATCTGATTCCATTAATGTAGTCTTATGTACGTCCTGTTGTATAATACCACTGATTAATAACAATTAATATTAGTGGAGAATGTATTAACACAACAATTCCTAATCATACATTTAAACCGGACATTGCCCAGTGAATCAGAATTACAGTCAGTTAATAAATCAATCTGCTCTCTCAGACATCAAGGCAATGGATGATATGAAAGGAGCCGATCAGGAGTACAGCAGTGCTCTGACCCAGTACAACAGCTCAGCAAACTCTGGAGGAGAAGACATTGAACTGCTTGCTTTCCAGACCGTCACTGGTTAGATGTGATATTTACAGACTCACCCACAGCCACACTGATCAGTACAGAACAATGCTAACCATTTCCAGAGAAATAAGGGGTCATTTTCCCAACATATTTGTAGAACAAATGCTAGATGCAATATATAAGAATTACAGCATGTTTACACTGACTGGCTAGGAGCGATTTGACTGACTGAGGATCTCTTTTCTTTAATATTTAGGTAAGTGCAGTGAAACTATATTTGAGGACATGCGAGAACCACCTAAAAAGCCTCTCCATCTGAAAGGCCAGATGAAATATGTGCCTCAGTGGGATTCACTCATCTTCCTTGGCACACCAATGTAAGCTTTAATTACATCTGCATTGCTGGTTGTATGGTAACATGGCCTGGCCTGTTGCAAGATGTGGTGCTTCCTGTTTAATCAATAGGCTTTGAAGCAATATAGAGCAGTCAATAGCCAGTCTGATCACATTAGAACTCGGCACTAAAGCGTTAACATGGCTTAGTATTATCATTTTAGATGTCCAATTTAATTGTCTGGATGTGTTTGATCAAACATACCAGAAAGTCAAAGCTAAACAAGCACCTCTAAATCAAACAGTGCTACAAATGATTTACTCCACATTAAAACCTATCCAATTTCCTTTTTAGTATTGAGACGGTGGAGGACATGATTAAAATGGGCGTTTATGTCAATGACCTTAACCTGCATGATTCGAGCAGAGAGCTCATTCTGGCAGGAACTCAGCAATCAGCCGAGCTGCAGCTGGCTCTGGACCAGGTACACACACCATGCTCTCAAATGTGGCAGCACTTAGCATTTCCTAACAATAAACTGCAAAACATCATATTAGCAAGTGAAAATATCTTGAAAATGCAAATGTATTGACTCTATTATGAAAGCAAACTATTATGCCTATTTCTAGATATTTGGAAAAAATTTCAAGCTTGAATATTTTTTATTAGCAGATAAATTTGCATCTTTAATAGAAACAAACACTTGAATTTAGAATGATCTGACAGTAGAGCAAGACAATGTTAAACTTGTAAATGTCTAATGTCTAGGTTTAATAATCTTCACTTTTTCCTATATTTGACTATAAATGTCAATTCAATTCAATTCAATTCAATTTTATTTGTATAGCGCGTTTAACAAAGAGCATTGTCTCAAAGCAGCTTTACAGAACATAAGAAATAATAAACATACAAACAGACAAACAGTCCTAGATGTTAGGCAAAATTTTCCCTAGTGAGCGAGCCTAAGGTGACTCAGGCGACTGTGGCAAGGAAAAATTCCCTTAGATGGTATTAGGAAGAAACCTTGAGAGGAACCAGACTCAAAAGGGAACCCATCCTCATCTGGGTGACACACGGAGAGTGTGATATGAACAATGTCCTTTCTGCATTAGTTGTGTGATGCAGATACAGCATGTGTAGAAAATTAAGTGTAAATTAATTAGGAGGTTGTTGTCATCCACATAGGGTTGGCAGCATTGCTTTGTATGTCCCTTGCTAAGGTGTTGTTGTTGTTGTTGTTTTTATATATGACACACTTTTAAATATCTGGTTTTTCATATGTAGAAAATAAAAGAACATTGTGGGGTTCTGAGTTTCCAGATAAAGTTACAAAAATGGAAATTGTGCGCTTCCTGTACAGGAGCAACAGAAATATGCTCAGCTGCAAGAGATCATTAAGAAACTGGACGAGGAGAAAAAGAGAGGCGACTCTCTGCTATATGCTATGATACCAAAAGCTGTGGCTGACCGACTGCGCAAAGGCATCACAGCACTAGAGACCTGTCAAGTATACACACACACACACACACACACACACACACACACACACACACACACACACACACACAGTGGCTATCCAGCTAATTAGTTGTCTACATCATTTACATAACAGGCTTTTGCCCCTTGCCAGAACAATGTCGCAATAAACTTTATCTTCAATAAGCAAGAAATATTTAATTTGTTATAATCCTTCTATTTGTAGTTTGTGGCTGACTTTTGTCCTGTGACTCTATTATCCAGGTTTTCCCAGATGTGACCATCCTGTTCAGCGACGTGGTTAAATTTAATGAAATCTGTATCCACATCACACCCATGCAGGTGGTGGACATGCTCAATGAGATCTACATTGTTTTTGACACCCTCAGTGAGAAACACAATGTGTATAAGGTAACTAAATTTACATGAAAAATGCATATCATTAAAAAGGACATGAATCAAATCAGTGAAGACAGGGCTTTCTGACCTCTTGGTGTTTTCTGGTCAATTTAGAGATTCTGCTAGGCCTCAGAGATCAAGTAGCTAATCAACAGAGTTTGGTTTAATCATAGCTAGATAAATAACTAAATTATATTCAGGTCTTGAACAGGGTAGCATGGTGGCACAGCAAGAGGTGCCAGTACCTTACAGTTACAGGGTCCAGTGAGCAATTCTTTGCTTAGGATACTCTCTGTGAGGGGGTTCAGATGTTCTTACCATATCTACATGACTTGTCTCTGGGTTCACCAGTTTCTTCCCACATCCTAAAAACACACCAGTAGATAAAATGGTGACTCTACTCCAACAGGTAGATGGGTGATTCTAACCAGTGTTTCTAAGATATATTCCAGAGCCACCATAATCCAAACTAAGATAAAGCAGTTATGAATGAATGAATGAATGAATGAATGAATGAATGAATGAATGAATGAATCGGCTTTAGGTCTATGAAAATAACCAGGACACTTTTCCCAGGTGGAGACCATAAGAGATGCTTACATGGTGGTGGCTGGAGTGCCTAATAAGACAACATTTCATGCTCACCATATCTGTGACATGGCTCTAGATATGCTGAGTTCCATCGATCACCTCAAAGACCCCTCTACTGGGGATAACATTCAGATTCGTGTTGGTAGGTGCACTGAGATCTGACCTGAATTGTATTCATTTCAAAAATATTAGTCCTCACACCTGGCATTTTACAATAAGACATTTTGCAATATGTCCACGAGTTGATTTTGCTCACATACATAGTTTGTTCTAGTCATTCTACAAGTTTAAAATCACATTCAATTCACTGGTCTTTTTTCAAGGTCACATTCAATGTGCAGCAAAGTTTAAAAATATCATTTCTGAGATAAAATGATTTGTATTTGTGATGTGCTTCACAGGAATTCACTCCGGTATGGTGGTGGCAGGGGTAGTGGGACTGAAGATGCCACGCTACTGTCTGTTTGGAGACACGGTGAACACTGCCTCTCGTATGGAGTCCAATGGTGTGGTAAGACATGATCTAATGGTTTCTGTGATACCATAACTATTTCTTCATTTATAAATAATGAGACAAGTCAGCATGAGACATAGTAGCAGATCCCAGTACAAACAAAGGATTAAGAACGTTAATCTCAGTAATTTGAATTGGGAATTATAAGCTGATGTCTTGTTTATCACTGTCTTCCTCTGTGATTAGGGCATGCAAATCCACATTAGTCAGACCACCAAGGATCACTTGGAGCATGAGCCATATATCATTGAAGAAAGGGGCAAGATTTTTGTAAAGGTACATATTACTCTCTCTCATCCAGTTTACTGAACATAGAAAAGGATCCAAAATGGATGTATGTGGCTTTCAGACATCACAAGATATTTATATTCACAAGATATTTATTTTATTACTTCATAAAATGTATTTGTTATGAACATATAAAAAAAAAATAATTATGCTTAAGGGGAAGGGCTACATGAAGACATACTGGCTGAAAGGGAAGAAGGACCTGTCCTTTAAAACCCCAGCTGAGCTTCGGTACAGCAGTGAGCAGAAAGATTCTGAGGATCGAAGCTCTAATGGGTGAGTAGATGATTTTGAAACTGGAATAGATAACAATAACGAGAACCATTAAAGTAATCATTGCAAAGACAGCAAACTCAGTAGCATGATTGTATCAACACTTCTGTTTCCCTTCTGTTTCCTTCTCCCTGGTGGCTGCTTTTGGGCAGTTCGACCTGTACCAATACCAAGCACTCTAACTCCAACCTAAATATACCCAACGATGAGCAGGCAGAGGGGAAGCCCACCCCTACAGACCTGCCCCCTGACACACTCCCACCACTGGAGGGCACCACAGACTCCACTGTGGCCACTAATGAGTCTCAGGACAAGGAGAAGGTTAAAAAGACAAAGAACAACAAAGGAGGCAAGGCAGAAAATGCCTCAGCTAATTCACAGGAGAGTTCACCCCCTGCTGGTAGCCAGAAGAATGAAGGCCCAGTGCTCAATAGCAAAAAGCACAGCTTCAGGAACCAGTACCCACGGCTACCAGCCAACCTGCCCTTGCGCAGTGCAGCCTGCACCCTTCTGTGAGATGCAAGCAATCATTCATCCTGTAGCTTAAACAAGACTGAACTCCTAATAGCCCTGCTTCACTGACAGAAACAAATCTAGACCCAGCTTAAATCAAGTTCTGAAATTTTTACATTATTATCGTACATTAAGGGAAGTGAATTCCAGGACTTGATGTAAGTTGGTTCTATACAGCAGTGGGGGAAGGAAAACTGGCTTTTGGGGAGATTTAAATTCCCCAAAAGCTATAGCAGTATTTTAACCAGACAACTGTTTTCATGACATAACTGACACCTGAATTTACAATCAGAAAAAACATTCACATGTATTTCTATGATTCACACCCTTTTCCTTTAGAAAAAAAAAAGTCAGTTTTAATAAATGGAAATGGCATGAAACCGAGTTTTGAGCTAGTAGAGAGTAAGAGGAACAAATAGAGTATATTCAAATTTAATGAAATCATAAGTGAATCCACAGGATACTCAGACCACAAGCTGTGCTGCATTCATGTATTAAATGTTAAAGAGAGCCATATGCTGCTGTTGTCAGGAGAAGAGAGGTGCTTTCTTTTAGCCAATGTATCAGACGTTCAGCATCATGCTTTCAAGTCTGATACGCAGGCTTGATTTCTTAGCTGTCATGGTGAAATGGTGGGGCACATGTCAGTGCCTAAACAACTCATTTATGTGTACACTCATTGGATTTCAGTGGATTAATTTCATTAGCATATGTCTATGTACAGTTACATTTTCTTGTCAGATTCATTGATGCTTATATGAATATAAAAGGTAATATAATAGACCTAGTATAGTAAACCTGCACCAAATCTGTATTGTATTTGTTTTGTCTTCGCTTTGTCACAGGTGGACGAGTATGTTGTGATTGTTTAATTGCTTTTAAGTAAGGATATTTATGGAACATAAATATCCTTATTTGTGTTTATGGGAAATATTAGCACAAAAAAAAATCTGTTTTGTACATTTTTTCCATAGTCACAGATCATCTAGGTTGTTCTCTGTGACCTAGATTATGTGAGTGTTTTTCTCTTTGAAGCTCAGGTAAAATGAAAACATGCAGAGGTAAGCAAAACCTGGGGTTAGATCAAGTTGGATCTCTCTTCCACTAAGCATACATACATGTATACATGTCAGATGTCACTCCACGATAAAGAGGAAGTCATCAGGAAACCCAAGTAAGCGACACTTCCTGTCTGTTGCCTTGGAGACAAACCTTAATTCTGCAGTTGCCCTGACTCTGCCTGCACTGCTGTTCTGTTTCAAAAGCACACAATCATTCTTATCTCAGAAAAGGGCATGAAACAAGAATCATCTTCCTGCTCTCTCTAATCCACATTAACAACTACACTAATGTGAGTCTGCTTTTATATACAATTTATTTACACATAAAAAATGGAACAGATCTTTCTTTTTTTCTTTATGTCCAAATAAATAAGAAGACGATCACATTTTGGGGCTTACTTAAATTGGACTATTATGAAATCAGTTCTTGAACTAATCCCTAAATCTAAATAATTTTAGTTTTACAATAAGTTTAACATCCATAAAGATTGTCATCTTGTGCATCCTTAAAAGGCAATTTAAAGGCTAAAAATGACTTTTTAGGTGTTGTTTTCACATCTTTGTGCTCAATGGTGTAACAGAGATGACTGTAACACTAACAGTCCCAGTTGTCTGGCAGAAATGTAGTCTAACTTGAACCATACTGTCAGATTTCACAGCTCTCTGCAAATGTGTAGCACGTAATCAGAAATTTGAACTCTATATAAGTTGACCCCAGAGATCTGCAAACAATTTTAGGCTAATGACCAAACCAAACAGCTGCATGGAGGATTTAAATAGAGATTGATTCTAGTCCAGATGGTTGTAATTCAGATAACACACAGATAAGCATTCATCTTTGGACTTCTGGTCTGGGCCATACTACTATGTGCACATAGGTAAATATAGGATTTATTTTTTAAAATAAGGGGTGTTAAATCAAATGTTTAAATAGGACAAATACTATTAATACTACTAATATTTAAGTAGTAGTTTTTAAATATTAATGACACATACCTGAGGTGTGGTGTAACTTGAGTTCAGAGTGCAAAAAAATGCGTTTAACCACAAACTTGTACCTCCAAGTTTCAAGAATGAGTTGCAAAAGTGGAGCAATTCCTTGTTGTTCATTAACCACTTTCTAACAACATGATGCACAAAGTGTAGTTTCAGTTAAATGATATAAATCCTCAGTGCAGGACCTTCCATGTAAATGCTACAAGTTCTGATAATAAAATTTGCATTTATCCAACACAAAAAGACATAAGGGGTGTGAGGGCATTCTTCCTTGTTGCTGTTGTTGGTAAAAATCTACTCAACTGGAGTCATGTCAATTAATGGAAGTTTTCTTTGCAGAAGTATTAAGATCTTTCAAGTTTTTACAGTTGCACTGTATCATCCTCAGCTGCCAAATAGCCGGTTCTCAGGGGACATGAACATGAGTCAGAATGCAGCAGTGCTATTGAGGCTGGCTGCATTCCAATAATAGTGATCCCAAAAAAAATTGCAAACCCCTCCCCATTGCAATGGCCCGTATCCTAGGATTAACACTAAATTCTTTACAGGGGTTTCACTTGTTAGAACACGCTGGTGCTCTGTCAGCAGCTAGCAGAGTGAGAGAGGAGGGCGGTCTGTCTGTGTGCGCGTGTGTGTGTGTGTGTGTGTGTGCGCTTGTGAGTGAGAGAGAGAGAGCTTGCACACGGGAGAGAGAGAGAGAGAGAGAGAGAGAGAGAGAAGCAGACTGAAACATGTACACTTAGGGGTGTGTCTTAGACAATTAGTTCCTCAAGGAAGTACAGCTCAGATTATCTTGAAACAGAGTGTTGAGCAGATTCTTTGGAAGTTTTTGTGTGGTTCCATCCTTGTTTAAAGAGAGCATTGATTAAAAAACCTGGATGTTGATCACCTAAGCTGCACAGACAAGGAGGCCAAATACTTGACAGAGAGGAGGGAGGGAAAGAAAAGAAAAAGCAGGTAAGAACCCTCTCTTTTTGACCTATGCCCTCAGCTCTACACATACTGTGCAGCTCTAGAGACAGGTGCGAGATTGCGGAATCAGTAAACTAAGCGTAATGCAATAGGAAACAAACACAAAATCTCTGTGATTAGTTTCTCTAAATTTAAATGAGAAAACAAGATGTTTTTTGACAATGCTCTTGTACAAAGTCTTGGCTCTATCGTTCCCGCTTCACTGTATAAGCAGTAGGTTGGTGAGAACTTATCCTGTGTTCAAACTGGAAGAGATATCTTGTCTGCCCTCCTATGTCAAGTGCCGATTAGAAAGGATAGAGCCATTTACTGTAATTACACTGGCATATTTTAAACACTGGAGTTTCCCTGTCTAACATTGACCTAATTAAGCAGAGATGTTCACTGCTTTGTTTGATGTAGAGTAGCCGTTGCCCGAAAAACTAGAGGGCCCCTGGTATCAGAACTGACTCACTGTCTTGTAAAATTGCGAAAAAGAGAATGATTGGCAACTCTTCACTGCTGCCTAACAGAACAGAGTTTCACTTCCTTTATGAACAACCGCATACATTCCTCAGTCATCTTATGAAAAACAACTGCAGTACTAAAGAGGGCGTACAGATTATGACATACACACACACACACACACTCACACACATACACTAAGAGACATGGAGAGTCTGTACTTGCATGGCACAAAGCAAACATACCACACAGTTAATGTAGGCTGTCAAACCTGAGAAGAAAAACATCATTAAAATAAATGAGAATCTGTTATTGATCACTATCTTTATTTACATGAGGTAAATGTTTCAGTGGTGCCCTCATATATTTGCATACGGAAATCACCAAACAGGCCATAATTTTCTGTTGGGTTAGCCACTTGTGATGCCTGACAACTTGTTTTCTCTGAATCAAAAGAGAAAGTTACATACAATACTACAATTTCATACAAACTACATGTGAACTAATATTTTAGGTGATATGCCCAAAATACAATACTAGCAAGTGAAGTAAATTTGTATCAATGATTTCTAGTAAATATAAACTCATATAGTGAGTAGACAGGAAGTTGGACTCCAGAAAAGATATGAAGTCAAAACTGTATGTAACTTATAGCAAGAAATGAATAAAGCTTCTATCTTTATATGTAAAACATATTACAAAATAATGTAGTTATTGTGAAATGCATGGCAGCCTGCCTGTTCTGTTTGAATCAAAACATTAACTTGTTAGTGACATCAGCATGATCACCAGCCAACATTCCCAGTTCAGCAGGTTATGACCTGTTCTTTAGCTGCTTTCTAATGACATGGTTAGTGCTGCTGTCTCCAACACAAGCCAGTAGGACACTTTACATCCTATAAAAGCTCCAGGTCTTTCTTCTTTAGATGCGCACACTCAGCCTTAGGCTACATGCTACAGTCATCTGAAGAATGATAAATATTTACCTTGTCTGTAGATAATTCTCCAATCACAGTTCTTCCTAACTCATTTGTGTGGCTCAGGTTCTCAGCTCAGTTCATAATCATCTAATGAGTGCTGACAAACAGGATAACCTTTTAATGTCACTGGATTATGAACCTGTTTAATCTAACTGTATGTAATGCAAATCTATTTACACAACCTGACATGAACTGTAGCATTCTTTGATGCTAAACATTATTATATTTCTCATTAGGTAGTAAACAGTTGGATGAGAGCTGTTACTATGCAATAAGTACAATATAAGGAATGTAATCTCAACAGATTAAAGATGATGCTGGATTCCAAAGTTGTCAGTATTGAGCCATTACACTGGAAAATTTGTTTAACAGCAGATTTTTCTAATTTTGTTACTAATATGCGACTAATATGCGACTAACTGAGTCAGTTAGTTAGGTACTGTTCATATCTATCATTTGTTTATGTCATGTGCGCATTGTGTGTGTGTGGAGTTTGCATGTTCTCCCCGTGCCTTGGGAGTTTCCTCCGGGTACTCTGGTTTCCTCCCCCAGGTCAAAGACATGCATTGTAGGTTGATTGGTGTCTCTAAATTGTCCGTAGTGTGTGATTGCGTGAGTGAATGAGAGTGTGTGTGTGCCCTGCGATGGGTTGGCACTCCATCCAGGGTGTATCCTGCCTTGATGCCCAATGACGCCTGAGATAGGCACAGGCTCCCCGTGACCCGAGAATAGATCGGATAAGCGGTAGACAATGAATGAATGAATGAATTTAGCATAAAGATTGGCTTAGCTATTTAGGCATACCACCAGCATGATAACATTGTTTATTTTTGGATCAGATTGTCAGCTGCACATTTGTCATATGGTCCAATAAGAGAGTCCTACTGTGTACAATTAAGTAATAACAGTAATTAGTGTAAAAGACAATAGGGATTAAAAAGGGTAAGCACAGAAGTTGTGTTTTGTTCCTCTTGTGCTGTTTGATGTGGAGCAGCTTTGGGCTCTGGTTTTCCTGTTTTTATGGCCCTATCTGGAAATGCATGTGGAAACTTGTGAGCTATGCAATCATCTTTTCCTTCGTACCTGCCTTTGCATGCTCAGTCAGTAGCAAGAAGCAAAAATACCAGAACAGGAAGTGAATTCTGCTTGTGTCTGTCTCTTTTAATAGATTTTGTAGTCTAATCTGAATCAATTTATTTGATATTGCGGTGAAATATATATGAAATTACATAGAAAACCTACTGTTTTGGTATTAAGAAAAATAAATGAGATCAAGGCTGACAGTCTAGTTTGTTTACATGACATGTTAGTACTGATGAAGTCCTTTAGGAGACAATTTCCCGTCTCTCAAGGTTACTTTTTCAACAACATGGCCCTAAGGGTGTATCCCTAAAGGCTAAAAATCTCAGTAACACACTACACAAACAGAGATGAGAAACAAAGGATGTGGTATTGAGGACTGCATGCAACATAAATGAATAACAAGTCTCTTGCTGGCTTGAACATTTTTTTTTCAGAGCCACAATTCCTGTGTAATAAAAATGCACTTATGTACATATTTAAATCATTACATACCATGGCCATTTATTTCAAAGAATCTATTTTTAATGAAAAAAAAAACATATGAAAAGTCAAATTACAACGGAGCATTCTGCATTTCAACCCATTTTGCTAACCTGTATCTCTTTCTCTCCTTTCCACTTTACAAGAAATGGAGAACTTCAGCTCCAGAGACTTGGCTTTGAGAGCCCAGAAGAAGATTCTTAGCAATATGGCCAACAAGTCAGTAATGCAGATGTTCATTGATGACACCAGCAGTGAGATCCTGGACGAGCTGTACCGTGTCTCAAAGGAGTACACAGGGAACCGCACAGAGGCCCAGAAAGTTATTAAGGACCTGGTCAAAGTCGTTGTGAAGATTGCTGTGCTTTTTAAGAACAACCGTTTCAGTGAGGAAGAGCTCAGCATAGCCCAGAACTTCAAGAAAAAATTACACCAGGGAGCCATGACAGCTATCAGTTTCCATGAGGTAACCCCCCACACACATTAAAAGACAAATATTTGACTGATATATCCATCATATCATATTTGCAACTATATATTTGAAACCATGAAAAGAGCATAATATGCACATAATGCATTGCTAACACTTAGTCATCAATTACTTACTTAGTAGTCTAGGCTACTGAGGGGGTGCACAGCTTCTGACAGTGAAAAAAGATAGTACAAGCTGAAACATATTTAACTTTGAGTTAGTAACAGCGCTAAGCGAAACCACAAGATGCATTAATTTGCATTTTGTTATATTGTGTGAAAAATACTGCTGATATGTTTCACAATCTGTGGTTTATTTATTATGTGTAGCTTTTCTATAGTGCCAGCTAACAAAAAAGCCACCTTAGCCAAATGCAAGCTGGAATGTACAAATTTGTGTCACCACTATCGGACTCAGAAGTCAGGTGACTGAAACTACTCTCTTGCCATAATAACTGCATTCGCTTCCTTTAGGACTAACCAGGTTTATATATTAGCATTAAGAGTTTTCTCTTTTATTAACTTAAACTAAATCTTTGCTCATTCCATATCAGTTATGAACCAAAGTGCATTGTACTTGTGTAGGCGCGTACCTAAGGGATTAGCATATGAGTTGTTTATGGGAAGAATATAGGGTTTACCAACACTCATTATGTATGACAAAACACACAAGGCATCCATGGAAGAAGTTACGGTGCACAATACTAAACAGATGAAGTTTCTTTAGCCAATAGCTGATGGTATCATTGTGCGGATTATAATTTAGTTATTCATGACAAACATATTAAAGGAACACTGCTCATTTACAAGTATGTATACTGGGCTGTGAAGAGCTTTTCATGCTGCTTTTTAACATTAATACAAAGCAGAATTGTGTTCTACTTTACCTTCAGCAGGTTTGTGAAGCATTTTAATTTGTATAAAAAATTTGTACTGCTAAAACATTTGTTTCAGACATGTATCACTAAACTGTTTTTTTCTCTGCCACTGGTCAGCATAACCACAAAGAGGAAGAATGTATTTGCTGATGCTAACAGACATTTACATGCAATTATTTAAAAAAAAAAAAAGAAAAAAAAAAAGACAGTTATTAAAACAGAAAAAAACTTCACAGCAAATCGAATAAAATCAAAAATAGCACAATAATATTAATCATATGAGCTGTTATTGTGTATGTGTGTTTGATTCAGGTAAAGTGTCAGTACTGTTTAGCATTGTTGTAAGTGTTGCGTGAAAAAGAGAACCATTTTTAAATGAATAGTTTGACGAGATCTTAGTCCACATCCTAATTAACGTGTTTCTCAAGAGAAGTTGAAAAAGAAAGTTATGCTTTAAACATACTTTGGGTCTGTAACAAAGTTAACCAAGCTAGTAAAATAAATAAATTAACCAGCAGCTAGTATGATTAGCATGATTCAAAAAGAATGAAATGCCATACTTGTCTCAAACTGTGTCATCTAACCAGCAACACTGAAGTTCACTGTCTGTTTTTGAGATAAATTACATTCTCACATATTTTTTGTAAACCACACTATCGGACCAAATCAATGTTTTAGCATATTTGCATTATGCTAACCTTTTGTGCAGACACTGAGCATCAATTCAACTAACTTTTTTATATTATCTAAAGTGAACCATGAGTTTTTATACAGTATTTACAGGTTTGATTTGTAATCTAGCCCTAATCAGTTAGTTTATTGCTAGAGATAACTGCTTTGCTTAGCATCAATCTATTACAAACACGTGTTTTCTAATTGTCTAATCTACTATCTTGTATGCTTCAGGTTGAGTTCACCTTTGACAAGGGGGTGATGTCAGAGATTCTTACCTCATGCAGAGACATGATGCTCAAGCTTGTAGAAACTCATCTCACGGCAAAATCCCATGGACGCATCAACCATGTCTTCAACCATTACTCTGACCCTGATTTTCTCACCCAGCTTTACAATCCAAACAGTCCTTTCAAGCCTCACCTCAGTAAAATTTGCAGTGGACTCAACAAACTGATCGAAGAGGGCAAGTTATGAGAGAGCGGGGCCAGTGGGACTCCAAACAGTATTTCTTTATAGAGACCAATAAGGTGCTGGACTAGAAGAAAGCAAGGCATGAATTATATACTCAGCACACACACAGTGATTAACTCACTGATGGCCAAAGGTCTCTTTGTTCAAATTTTTGTACATTTTAGTCCACCACTGTTCTCTGCTTATTATAAGAAAACCACATTTCACATTATTGTTGGCATCAGTGAAAGAATTTTGAGTTGTGAAGGAAAGATGGTAGTTATTTTTACCATCTTTAAGTAAAAAAAATAATAAGGTGTTTTATATTAATAAATACCAGCACTGAATTGTCTCCAGTTTTCCGCAATCGAAAAGGAATTCAAGCTCTGCATATTGAACAGTAAATGATGAAATTTTGAATGAAAAGCTGCAATGCTGTCAGAATTTTCAAATGGGTGAATAATATATTTGTAAAATCATGCTCCGAAAAACATGGAATCAGAATCAACTCAAATCCCAGTTCCACATTAGTAAATCTCTTCACTGCCACCTGGTGTAACGCTGTAGTAATTTAAAAACCCAGTCTGCCTTAAACATACCAATGCACATACATGCATTGATGAGTCTATATCATATGCTTTTGCTGCCTCATGTTCCGATAGCTGTATATGCTACCGGTCAAAACAACAGTGAAAAAACGATCATTCATAAAAGCTCGTGTTACTTAAAAGAAACTTAAATATTTGGATGAAGCAGCTTACAACGATGAGCAAACTGGTTATTTAAAAATCCTACAGACGCTACAGAAAATTTTAAACTCAAAAGATTTTCAAAATATATACTGTATATTTCATTTATAAAGAATTCTGGTTGTAAATAAACCTTGTGCTTTTATAGTTTGTTTGTGTGTCCTACAAATTTAGTCCTAAATTAATCTGTTAACTGTTAAAGAAATGTAACTTATTCTCATGCGGTTTATAAGATCACAAATTATACACACAATCAAAACAGACAAATTTACACAATGGCATACAACAGAGTATTTATTCTTCCTCAGCTGTTGATCTGTCACTGCTGTATCTGCTATATATTGTTCACATCCGTGCATAGTATGCAGTATGCCCGAACCAGATAGAATAATGACTGAGTGATTCCCTCTGGCAGTCAGTGGGTCATCAACTTGCATAGTACAAACTAGGGATGTAAGTGAATACACATCTCCATTGTTTAAATAGATCACGTGTTTATGCTTGATACAAATTCAGATACAAATAAGAGGCACACTATTCTTTTGCTGGAAAGATTCACAGGGTATTAGGTCAAAATTAGTGTGAGTCAGGGCACTATTTTATTATTATTACTTTCCAGTGGGTGTGAGTGACCAGTATGATGAAGCTCAAAAAAGACCACATTTACGAACAAGAAAATGATGTGTCCTTATTAATTGTCTGGTGAGGGTAATAATGGTTTAAATTAGACAAAAAATACTGCAGAACATCATAATTGTGCAAATTAAGTTAAAAACAAAATTCACAGACAGTGCTGGCACATCTAACTCTGATTTTTCAAGTGTTTCTGTGGGAACTGGAATAGGGTTCCTATTTTAATAATTACTCAAATTAATAATAAAAAAAAAAAAAAAAAAAAAAATATCACATTTAGGCCACATTCACTTTAGGTTTAAATTCAAATACAGACACGGATATTTAGCATACTAAACATATACAGAGGTGCCACTCTGTTATACCCCTAGAACACACACAGTACACGGACTCCACTTGGGCAGATAGCACTGTTGTTCATGATCACTCTTGACTACTGGCTATGTATAGAGAAAAGGCTACATTCTGTACTATATTTCTGCTAAACTCCATGCACTGTTATAAGGTAGCTTTTTGTTTTACTCAGCAGTAAAATGCAGATTAACCTGACGAACATGAAAGCCAGTGAATACAACTTAGAAATCAGTTCTGCTTCACAGTGACAAAGAAGGGAAAAATATTGAGGCTGTTTGGTTATGATGATTAATGGGGTGTTTCAGAGAGGATTACTCAAAAAGCTGGGTGTGCTAATGACTAATTTTCCTTCTGGCTTAAACTTGGCTAACTGAGCAATCTTGCTTATTGAAATAACCCTCTAACAGTGTAGCAGCTTTGTGACCTAATCAAATTATGCAATATAACATACAACATGAGAACAAACTTGTAAAGTTTCCATGAGAGGTTATTTCAAACTTGGCTTAGACATAAAAAAAAATTTACAGATCAAATATATAGCTTATATTTCCATGATTTCTAAACAGATTTTCAATTCTGATTTGAATCACATTACTGATTTGCTGACATTTTCAGCAAATGTGTAACCTGTGAACTCGGATTCTAAACCCAATGACACAACCAATGATCATTTTTCTTCTGTAAACAATTAGGCTAGGATGCCAACATGGCACATAACACTGGGGCAATATTATCACAGTCAGTCCAATGGCAGTGCACATCAATTACACAACACATCATTCATCTATGATCCTCTATCTCAGATCTATGCAGTCTAAGTAAATAAGCAGTGCTTTTTTTTCAGTGAGATCTGTCCCTCACCTATGCAACCTTCGTTTTTCATTTGTTGCTGTGGACGTAAACACTTCACACTAAACATGTAGTTCTGTTAAAAAGCCAGCATCAGAGCTGAAAAATCTCATCTTCTCTGTCCCTCAGTTTCTTGGTACGTTTGGTGATGGTGAGTGGCACAGAGCCCAACAAGGCCTGCTCACTCAGAGAAGAGCCGTAGGGCTCCTGACGTCTGTACAGATCCTGTCCTGTTGAAGAAAACCTTTAAAAAAAAACATTATAAATAAGATTATTTGTCATATAACGCACACACAGATGAATGTCAAACAAATGTGTCCTGTCCACAAACACTTATTATACATGCTTTGTATACTTTTGATCAAGGACTCCATAAACATGACCTGGTGTGTCTAGAACTCGTAGAATTTGATTAGCACAGCACAGTGCTCCTCCAGGACTGGAGTTAAAAATTATCAGGAAGAAAATATGTAAAATTATTGGAAAAAAAACTGTAACTGTAAACTTCAGTAGCTATCATAGAGCATAATTTTTTGACAATTTTTTCTTACTACCAATGCTTGTGGATACTGCTAGAAGTTGTAAATTTCCCATTGGGATTAATAAAGTATCTATCTATCTATCTATCTATCTATCTATCTATCTATCTATCTATCTGTACATAAGAACTATGAATGCCATAATAGTCATGATGTTACATATACAACAAAGGGTTACTTCAGAAATCATGATATCCTAGTGGCCTGCCTATGCTCTTCATACTCCTTATAGCCAATATATTAAAAATTAGATCATTTGCAAACACACTATATGGCCAATAGTATTTGGACAACTGACCATCACACCAATGTATAGGTCTTCACAAAATTGTTGCAACAAAGTTGAGAGCACACAATTATACAGGATGGCTTTGTATGCTGCAAGTTTAAGATTTACTGCAATTTACCCATCACTGCAGTTTAGGCCTAGACTAAACCTGTTCCAAACTAAACCTGTTCCTGTTTTAGCGTATAAGGTTTCAGGAATGTTTGTTTAGCGTCACATGTTTCAAGAATGGCCAAATGGTGTATGTTTAAGATTATTTTAATTGTATGTTAAATTATTAGTTGTCTTAATTTCTAAAAATTATTAATGCATTCTAATAACCTAATATTCTTACATTTTCCATTTATAACTGCCTCCAGGTTTTTTCGTATCCTCTTCAGACCTACTGGATCCTCTCGGTTGTAATATTTGCCTTTCCTATTATTCTGGGCATTTCTGTTTTAAATGTGCCAGATTTCTTACCAAATCTTTGTCCATTCTTTGTGATATAGATTACAATCTTGCCTACTTCAGATCAAGTCATACTTACTGTTTCTGTCCTTCCTGACATGTCTTTATAGCAGCTTGTTTCGACTGGTTAATCAAGCTATCCATCCTTTTCAAATAATCTGATGGAGAAATATCTGCAGTCACTTCTTGACATTCTGAGACTGTTTGGCCATTCTCAACAGGGACCTGTTGATATTGAAGACTTGATTCCTCTTCATTAGTAAATGACTGTGACTCTGTTAGGATCGGGATGGAGAGGACATTCTTCAGGAATATTGAATCGTTGGTGTACAGTCTGTTTGCCCTTTTGATTTGCTCCATCTGAAAAGAACAGACAGGAGTTAGGTCAAGAGCTAACCATTTATTAACTAGCGTGAAACATTGTTTCGAGCTTCAGCTTACAGACACGCCGTATTTTAGTGACAATCCTTGTAAAGTTTCTCCAGGTTGGACTTTGTGTTGGATTGTTTTTTGTCGGACTGGTGATACAGATGAGTTCACCAAGCTGCCGTAAGACTTAGCGCGCTGTCCCTGGAGGAGTCCCTGTGCTCCACTCACCAGAGATGTCTGATCCGTGGACATGATCACTTTGTCCAGCAAGCTCAAAGATGGCTAACTGATATTTTGCTGTATACGTGGTGTCGTAACACTATGCTAAAGTTATCTGACTAGTTGGCACTTCCGAGGTGGACCTCCAAAAACATTACGGTTACAATCATGTACATCATATCGCAGAGATAGCTAAACTAACTACATTGCAGACCTTTACGTAGTTTCTATAACGATAGTTTATGCAGCTTTTGGAGTTACTTCGAAAACATGACACTGCAATTTAACAGCTAACCAGCTAACACAACTGAGCACTGCTATTTACTCTCATGTTAAGCAGTGCTAGAAACTACTGGCACACTCACCACATAATTATGAAAACATGACATAAAATAAATATAAATATTTAAAAAAAAAAAAAAAAAAAAAAAAAAAAAAAACCTACATGCGAACAAAGACAGCTTTTTCTCGGTTTTATTATTTTATTTACTAAGTGATAACTAGATAGTAACTAGTTTTCCAACCCGAGAATCAAAATAAGCGAGTTAGCAAAGCTAATCTTCCTGTGTTGCCATGGCTCCCTGTCGCTTCAAGAACCACCCTCATATCCCATAATTCCTTTTAACAAACAGGAAGTGCTTCGATAGCTGTATTAGCTTAAACATGTCTTTCAAAAGAGAAGGTAATGATAATAGTCAACTAAATGTCTTGAAGGTAAATAAACCCATGTTTTTATATACATAAATTAATAAATATAATACGACAATTTGACTGATCATTTGAATCTAATATTGTAGACACTTTGATATAGACAACTGTTATACTGTAGGCTGCTGGTTTATTAGATAACTGATATTATTAGAGAGCAGAGTTATGGGTGAGACGGTATGGCTTATACTATAAGGACTCTGGTTATGATTATGGTTGTAGAAACGTCGTGTAGCGGACTTGCTGGCCAACTATATTCCCGAGGACGAAGCTACTTTGATGAAAAATGGAAGGTAATGTTTCTGAATATCTGTGATGTACAGCCATAATTACATATACTGACAACAATGCCTTTTTGTAGCCTAACTGATGCTCCATGTTTACCTAAGATCTACTTGTACATGCACTATATTGCCAAAAGATTTGAGACACCCCAAGTATGGACCTTACTTTGTGCACTGCTGTGCAGTCATGTTAGAACAGGAAGGGGTCATCCCCAAACTGTCCCCAAAAAGTTAGGAGCATGAAATTGTCCAGAATGTTTTGGTATGCTGAAGCGTTAAGAGTTCTTTTCACTGGAACTAAGGGGCCAAGCACAACCTCTGAAAAACAACACCTGAATTTAATGATTTGGAGGGGTGTCCCAAAACTTTTGGCAATATAGTGTATGTGCACACCTGAGCATCACCTACCTAAACTACTTGTATAGGATGTCTTTGTATGCTTTAGCATTAAAATGTTGCCGTATTGAAACTAACGGGCCCACACATATTCCAGCAAGACAGTGCACAACTTTAGTGGGCTGTATACAGACCTGACTCCAAACCTTCTGAATATGTCGTTAACTTTTGCCCATTTAGTGTATATTGAGGTATACACTGACCATTGCCATCACACCTCTATGTGCTTTTGGAACATCCTGTTGCAGATTTAGTTCTTTCTGTGCTGTTATAATAACATCTACTCTTTTATGAAGGCTTTTCACAAGATATTGGAGCCTGGCTGTGGGGATTTGCATTCATTCAAGCCACAAGAGCATTAGTGAGGTCAGGTGCTGATGCTGGGTGTGTTCAGTGGGGTTGAGGTTAGGACTCAACCTGTGCAGGCTGCGCAGGTTCCTCCACACCAACCTTGGCAAACCAAGTCTTCATGAACCTCATTTTGTGTACAGGATCATTGTCATGCTGGGAAGCGTTTGGGCCTCTTAGTTCCAGTGAAAGGAAATTATGTTACAGCATACAAAAACATCCTACACAAATGTGTATTTCCACTGTTCTGGCAAAAGACCCAGACATGGGTGTGAAGGTCAAGTATCTATGTACTATTGGTGGTGTGTAGTATATTTATCTGATTATGTAGACATTAATTAGATTACATCTCTTCAACCCTTGGATTGTATAGGTATAGCTGTTTGGTGTGTTCACATCGCCCTGTTTTTGACACAGTCGATATGCTGACAGTGCACAGAAAAGGGAAGCGGCATCTCGAAGGTGAGAATTGTTATTCATATTTTTTACAATTTTTGTTTTTGCCATTGTATATTAATGCAGTGCTGATTAGTTTTTTTATTCTCTCGGGTCTCCTGGTATCCAGGTCTAAAATGGTTTTATGGCAAAAAAGCTCAGCTACAAAGTGAAATTTATAAGAGGCGACATCAAGAATATGTTAATGAAGGAGATGATCGGCAGGTAAATGTAAATAGTATTTACTTTTAACAGGTGGTGCTTATAACTGCATCATGTACAGTATTATTCATGGTTGATAAAAGCTTGTCATATTATGATCATAGGAAACGGGCAGCTCTGCTCCATTGCTAACACAGACACAAAAAATTGCGCATCATGCCTTGCTGAGAACTACACCTTATAACAGCTGTCATAAAAAGGCCAGGTAATGACTGGACAGTTAAGTTTCTTTTTTAACATTAAAAAAATATATCAAGTAATACATATGGGTTAAAATACCACATGAGGGATAATAGTATATTTTATAAATGTATTTTATTTCAGTGTATGAAGTGCAGTAAATCTTTCCTCACGTCTCAGGCATTGTAGATATATATAAAAAAATCAGCTAATATTTCACTGTTCCCTTTAAAAACGTTGTTTGTCGATGTTTTTAAGTGAAAGATCTGAAAAGCCAGCACCTCCAGACTGCAGCAGAAACCACAGTGTTGATCTGAACATTATTCCCACAGCTAAGAGCAAAATCCACACAGATAGCACACCTTCTCCTGGTGAGATATATAAGTCTGATACATTTCAAGTGGACATTTTTTGATATTGTGATGTGGTAGTGCATAATTTCTTTGCAGGATCATTATTTTTCATTTTTGTTTATATTTGTGCTGTTTAGCAGATGCAATCCAGTACCAGATTGAGACACAAATGAAAAAAAAGAAAAGGAAAGCTGATAACCCGTCTGCCTCTGAGCCCATCACAGAGCAGAGACGCAGAGAACTAGAGCATTACCTCAAATTAAAGAGGTATGTTGACATACAGACATTTTATCATAACATATTATGTATGTTTAGTACTTATGCAGCGTTTACTTATTTCAGCCATTTTACATGAAGCAGTGTGTCCATTAAAAAAAATCACTTTTAACTCATTAAATCCTAATCATTTCAAACTATCTTTTGGCCTATTTTTTTTCCCCATTAGCAATGGTTGGCTACAGGACCCAAGTGGGAAATGGGTAAAAGATGAAAATGTGGAGTTTGACTCAGATGAGGAAGAACCACTTCCATTGCTTCCTATGAATGAGACTTCATAGGCTATGCTGAGAGTTTCTGGTCAAAGAACATGCTTTCTGGACTTTCTGCTTCCTCAAAAAGACTTGCTTTTCGTGTTAAAGCTACACACTCAGAAAAAAGCACAGAAAAGGACTGCATAAGAAACTGCTGACCAGTGAGGAAGTTCCCCCACAAAGCAAAGTTTCTTTTTTCAACATGTCAAAAATGTGTCTTGGTGTCTTGCTAAAAAAGACTGTTTTACCATATTGGTTACTTTGTAATCAAATAGATAAAACCGAGACTAAAGAAAAGCATGGCTTGATATACTGTTTCTATTTGTCTTTCTCACTACACTAGAAATACTAAATACTACTAATGTAATACACAAATGAAATTAGAGCTCATAAGTCAAAAAACTGAATCCTGTTCCAAAATGCCAGAGCAGGGAGTGTACAGTGTAGTGTTACTTCTGTCTTCTAATATTAATCACGATGGCCTGTCTGTATGCATAATGTATAATGAGGAATAAAAACTAAATACAAATACATTTTAAAAACAACAACTCAACATTGATTAATTCATTTCACAAGTAGCAGTTTATTTAAGCAATCACTCAGTAGTCTTGGTTTCAAATCAAATTCATTCTCAGCGTATTGTTTGTGGAAGTTTCAAAGCTTGACTTATTGCCCTGTGCTTTTAGAGAGAGAGAATGGCTGTGTCTGCACCCATAGGTCAATAAAAAAAGACTCAAGAGATCAGCAACTGTTCTGAAGGTGGGACATGAGTTTTCTGCATACGCCCCTTCTCTTCAGACCTGGCATGAAGCTATATTTGGAGCTGTGTAACTAAATCACTGGGGGCTGACTAGTGCAGGTATAAATAGGCAGAGGATAGTCAAGTGTTACGGTGGGAAATTGAAAAGATCCGACTGTTCTGAAGGTGGAGGATTTAAAAGTAACTAACTCAGTATTAATCACACAGTGGTTTACCACAATGAGCTGACCCAACAGTAGTTGCACAATACGGACTGTGAAAGCTGTTGTGTTTGGTTAATCATGTGACAACTGAAACCTGAAACAATTATGTCTTTATATTACTAATCAACATTAATTAATAAGTTTTTAGAGCTGAAAAGTCCTGCTGAAGATTGTCAGTGTGGATAAATGGATCAACTAAATACTATGTAGTGCCATTTACTTAGAATAAATTATGCATGTTAGATGAATAAATCACATTAAACAATGTTGGTGATAGCGATACATTTAATGACTAAATGCACCAGGCTTATGAATTTGCAATGTGCTTTGCATAAATGCTTAGAAAATGAATCTAATTAGGAATTAATTAAGGGTGAGGAGGCATTGGTGGCTCAGTGGTAGGTTTCTCGCCTATCATGCGAAAGGCCCGGGTTCGATTTCAGCCAATGCCTCAACCCCAGCCACTGGATGCAGTGCCGGTCCCAAGCCCAGAAAAAAATGGGAGGGTTGCGGCAGGAAGGGCATCTGGCGTAAAACCTGTGCCAAGTTGTTGTGCGGACCAGTCGGTCCGCTGTGGCGACCCCGAACAGGGAGCAGCCGAAAGCAACTACTAGGAATTAATTAAGGGTGGCGTTGGCTTTATAACCGTCCTCTGAGATGGCTGGTGACACAGTTTTATGATCTCAATTTAACAAAACTGAAGCCTGATTAGACAATGAAAAAGATAATGTTTTATTTAAAATATGTACAGTTCTTTTTGTTAGAAGCACCATATTGCAAAAAGAAAAAAAATCATGGCTCAAGAAATGATCAAGTAGTGTCTTTTTTTCCACAAGTTTACAAACTCTGATATATTGGAAGCACATGATTTTTATTAAGTAAGATCACATTTGGCTTGATGAAACCCGGTGTATACAAACACAGAGCAGAGCTGGTGTTAATGATATCCACAATGGCAGATGAATAAATAGTTAAAGCATAGTAAGCTGGTCAGTGTCACCATCTCGAGTCTTCTGAGCAGTGCTGCGACAGAGACCATTGTAGTCCTCAACTCATCTCATCCTCTGCTGACGGACTAAATATGGAAAAACAAAAAGTGAACACAGGTGGCATACGTAAAGCTATACATAATGTAATATGTTCATTATTTTTCAATGAAAGTTTAAAAAAAATATGTTATTAACATAGCTTTCTACATATCAGTCATGTGAGAAAGAACTATTAAAATCAATCAATTCTGGACTTGTCTCACAACACACACTACCTCATCTGGACTTTTTGAACAGCAATACTAAATTCATATTACCATATTCATATCCATATAATCAGCCATTATACTGTATTCATATGCTATAGGTTGTCTATTTATTTTTCCTTGTATGGTATTTAGACCTACAGTGTATGACTGTGTATATGACAAAAAAAATTAATTTGGAATATCCCCAGAGCTCCACTAGTGCCAATATTCAGAATTTACACTCAGTGTTTTATTCAAGATTTAAAATGTATTAAAGATGAAATAATTGCAGCTATAATTCATGCTCTGTTATGACCACTGTTGCAACTCTCTTGTAAATGAAATAGCCCATTTAATGCGATCCTGCACTCACAGTAGTCATTGTTTCTGGTTATGGCTATGGCAGCTCTGGCACGAGGGCCCTGCTGGGTGAAGTGGTAGCCAATCTTTAGGATGCTCGAGTTGTTCTCCAGCATAGATGCTATCTCCATCTCTACAGAATCTCCCAGTTTCTGCCTCTGTATCAAGGCAACCAGAACCACAATTAAAACTGAAAAAGCATAACCAAGCTTTTTATATATATATATATATATCTGCATGTGACATAAGCTGGTCGAGACTTGTCACCTGGTTGTCAATCTTGATTTCAGCTAGAGTGTTGTTTTCAGACATTGCTTTAATGATGGCCATCATTCCTTCAGCGGTGATGAAGTTAGACTCGATGTTCAGGCTTTCCAGTGTAGTGTTCTCTGTTAACATCTCTGCTATGGCCTAGCCAAGTAGGACAGAAAGATTAGCTTGAGTTGAAAAGTTCTAAATGCTACATTACTGTAGAGCTATTTAGATGCATTTGCTTAGGCCAACAACAGAATCAATAAAATAATCTAATTTCTATAATTAATATAATTTGTGAAATAACAAATAAATAATGATTAATTAATTAATAATAATGAAGAATTATGATTTCTTAAAGTATAGAAATCACGTAGGTTATTTTGGTTATTTCCCTTTTACTTGATTGAATTCAAATACAGAAGGTTTTTTTTCTTTGATGTTTGTCAGAATTCATCCACAACCTCATCCAACAGGTTTTCCCAAATAGCCAAGTAACATATGCATCACAAATGTAACTTGGAGTACTCACATAAGCCACAGGATCATTGCTCCGTGTAGCAGCAATGCTTAAGCTCAGTACGTTCGTGTTTTTCTTCATACTCTGGAAGATCTCTTTCAGTGTCGGGATGGGAATGTCCTAAATGATAAAGATGCCATTACAGTCACTTTTCACTGACAAGAAGCAATTCGTAACTGCCAAGTACAGCCAAAATCTAAAAGTGTACAACTCAAGGAACAATACATAGAAGAAAAATATACAAATCAAAAGCTAATATGTGGCATCTCTAAATTGTCCGTAGTGTGTGATTGCGTGAGTGAATGAGAGTGTGTGTGTGCCCTGCGATGGGTTGGCACTCCGTCCAGGGTGTATCCTGCCTTGATGCCCAATGACGCCTGAGATAGGCACAGGCTCCCCGTGACCCGAGTATAGATCGGATAAGCGGTAGACAATGAATGAATGAAAAGCTAATATGTAAGTTGAGTTATAATGCATTAAAACTGTACTATAATAAGTATTACAAGGAATAAAATTGAAGAAATTAATTTGTTATGTTAAATATAGTCTCTATGATATTTATGTTTTTGGTTCTCATACACTAAGCATTAGAAATTCTAGTTTTTCTAATTCTAGGTTTAAAGGTCACTATAATAATACTTAATAAAACTTGATAAACCTCTATTAATGGGGGTTATTATATGCTATGTAGATGTGGGACATTAATTAGTCTTACAAAATGACAGATAAGGACATGTTAAATTAAATCAACTAAAATGCACAGCCAACTTTATTCTGCTTTATTCAACTTTATTCTTTAAATTGTATTTAAAAGAAATTTAAAACTATCAGAAATAAAATGTAGGTTCAAAATGCATTGATGCAAAAGCATTCATTTATATGCAGTAGGGTAATGATAGCAATGTTCTGTTATGATTTAAATTACCGGGATGTTGTTAAAGTTGACCTCTGTCAGGCTGCTGTCATTGTTCTGGATCCTGTGCAGTGTGTCTTCAATGTCTGTGTCATTAGGAGGCTCGTCGGGGTAGATTTTATACACATCAGGTTTTACCACACCTGTACGGGGTTGCAGGAGAGATCACAGTAAAGAATTAAGGAAAATGGAGACGAATCATATATAGTGCTGCAGTAATGAATATGAGATGTACATACTGTTGATGCCTTCGGTGTTGGCAATTTTACCAGTGGCACCAAGAGCATCATAGTACTGCTTATTACTCATCAGGGTGTACATTCCCAAGATGGCTGCAAAGATGCAAATACAAGTAGTTAAACCAAAGTGCAAGTTTTTTTACATGAATTTTTTTCATGTATAGACTGGTGAGATTTTCAAAGCAAGCACTGATAAACTTCAACATTAATGGCTTAAGGGATGGGACTGGAAAATATGGCAGAGATGACTATTGCACAACCTCACCAACAGGTGGAAGCATTTTCCAAGAAAATCACATCGTAAAAATGTTTCCAACTGCTGTTGTGAGGCTCTGCATTTCTCACCCTGTTGTGCTATTTATTTGTTCACATTGGGATGGGGGAAAATGGATGGCTGGTATAATTTGGCAAGGTTACAGTTTGGTTTGTCCAGCAACACTGCACTGCAACTGGGGCAAGAAGATCTTTCAGGAGTAATGGCAGAGAGAAAGACAGCTGCTGATGAGCGCATTACTCTGCCTTTACACTATGGCTTATGCTCACTATAATAATCCTGCGAACAGCAGCACTATTAATATCAGTATCAAAGACAATAGTACTAGCACTGGCAAAACAACAAGCATCCACCAGCCTGCTATGCATCAACTTGGGAAATGTGAATTTTCATTCAAAACCAACACAGTCAGAGGAACGGCATAGCTGTAAAAGAGTTTTAATCCCAAGTTGGATGTGATCCAAATGAATGGCTGGACCACACTAAGCTTTGAGAACTGCAAAAAACCTTGTTCACCATGACAGCACAGCACAGAGTGAACACTTTCAGCTTTCTTTTAATGAACGATTCAGGGTCTATCTAGAATTAGATTTCTATTTAACTTCTATTTAACTCAAATGGATTTGTTTAGTTAATAAAATATTCATTTTAACAGACTACAGAATGCCATTTTCTTTTAGAAACCAAATAGCCAACTATATTTTAGATTACTTTTTATTTTATTTTATTTTACTTTTTATTTAGATTTTTTTATAACCACAGTCTAATAAAGCAGGACCGCTTCAGCAGGACTGGGTCATACTTTATACAAGTACTACTGAAACTATGGCTTTAAACAAAATTAAACAACCTGTAACGCACTGTTGGTTTCCTATATGTTTGTGTAAGTGCCTTCAGCCTACAGGCCCTTCTCAATATTACAAACCTACCAACCCCCATTTCTACATGTGTTAGTGCTAACCCAGTGGCACTTGGCCAGCTTATTTTGGTGATCTGCTGAGCTATGAGAATCAGATACTGTGGGATATGGCCCAAGTTCAGTCACATCTGTAACGCACAGTGAGCCATAGGAGCCACTGTTTTAGACGCTATTATTATTTCTCTGACTTTTTAAGTAAACTTGTAAACAGGTAATTCTGGATTGTTGATGTGTTATGAATATTTATGTGTCTAAAATATCTGCATTAGAGCTAGCAGTTACTGTGATAGATCAGTTTAATGTAGTGCAAGTTCTTAGACTGTCATATCTCATTGCCCTGGTTCATTTAAGACCAAAGTAAATGAGGTTTTTACTCATGATAACATATTTCACAAGCTGTATATAACGTTGATCTGTGTGCCTGCTGACTTCAGCCTGCTGACTATATTTTAAGTAACTGTAGTTTAGACTGAGGATTTTGGATGAAGGTTAAGTAAAGGCCAAGGATGGTTGAGATTAAATATAGGGACAGCTTTGCTCCATCTGTCAGCAGAACAGAGTTGCTGAGAATTTTCCTGAGAATTGCTGGAACGTATGCCATTCCCCCCACCTGCAATGTCACACATCTCAGCATCCGTGGCATTTTTCAGAGCTTCTTCCAACTCTGGCTCCAGAGTGATCTGCTCCTCTTCTGGGATCTTTCCTGCTCCAGGTTTGGGAATAAATTTCTTTCCTAGAAAGAGACTGAGATTTAGTTTGAAAGAAAGATTCCATTCATCCTTTTTGATAGAAGAAGTAGCTAAACTACCTTTCTTTTCCCCGGTGAAGGGCACCAGGTCTTCTCGATCCTGATGTTCCAGAGCCTGTTTCTCCAGATGGTCGAGCAGAGCACTGCGGTCAAATGGACCTGTTGGACTCTTCTTGGTCTGATCACGCTGACGGAAACCAGCTGGGAGCATTGCATTCTGAAACATGACCAAAAAATTTCTTCAATCATTCAATTGTAAACATGTTATGTTAACATAAGGTTCTGGGAAAAAGCTAATAGAGTGAAAATACAATCCAAAGTTTTTGTTATGTCAAATGAAGTATACATTCCAACCAACTGTACGCTGTTAAATAATGCATTTGAATCTGCAAAGTTCTTTGCATTTTTAATTATGTTACAATACAAATTTGTTTTTGCTGTTGTGGTTGTGTACTTTGAGCACTTGTTTGGGTGGAGAGCACTTAGCTGAGCTTCAAGATGGGAAATGTTTATTAATGTGATATTTGTTTTTTTTACCTCAGGGTCCATCTCCTGCAGCTCATATTCGAGCATCTCCAGCTCCTCTGCACTGAGCCCCCTGAGGATAGCATCCTCATCTATGTCCCGGGGGTCACTCTTTGACATCTTGGCTGCTTGATGTAACTCCTACAGCACAGCACCAGCCCAGACACAGAGAGCTCTGGCAAAAGAGAACAAAAAGGCTGTGCAGTATTCAGTGAAAGTACAAATACATTCATTACACAGACACAAGCATGGAAGGTAGCACAACAGATGGCAGACAAAGCTAAAACCCATCAAAGTGAAGGAATACTCGACTGATAAACAGTCTGTGTCTTTACAAATTTGTCCCATTCATTCGCTGAGCAATAGATTCAATGGGGAGACCACTTTGTTTTCCAGGATGTACAATGACTAGACAAAAAGCTAGCATACAGAGAGCAAAGAGAAGACTTGCTTTCATATTTAAATGCAAAACCCCAGATGAATTGGAAGGAGAAAACTTCGCTTTGGTTTGCATGCATGACTGGCTTTTAGGTTTTCTGGCTTATCATACTAAAGAGGACTGTTTGATTGCACACACAATCATGATGCCAGCAAATAGCCCTGTGAGGAATAATTCAAACTTTAGGCATGTAATATATGAAGAGATTACACTTCACTGGAGAGATTCAGGTTTTTTGTTTTTTTTTGCTATCTGTTTAAAGTTCCCATTTGTCCTTTTGATGCTTTGGCAAAACTGAAAGCTTAGAATTGAATTAAAGGAGGGAGAAGAAGGCAAAGAGAGAGTTTAGAATGGTGGCACAGCAGGTAGTCTTGTTGTCTCATAGCTCCAGGTTCCCTTGTTCAAGCATAAGCTCAGGTTGCTGTTTGTGTGAGGTTTCATTGCATTTCCTTCCTGTATCTGTGTGGGATTTCTTTAGATTCTAAAAATAATAGGCCACTAGGTGGAGTGGTTTAGATAAATTGCCTCTAGATGTTAATGAGTGTGTTTGTATACACAAATACACAAATACACACACACACACACACACACAATGCCATCATGACCCTGACCAGCAGTTGCTACAAGTGAGAGATGAGAAAGTTTGTTGCTTTGTTTTTTTATTGCTATTTGTATACAATTTCCAATCATTTCAATTCTTGGCAATACTGTAACAACTGAGAGAGAGAGAGAGAGAGAGAGAGAGAGAGAGAGAGAGAGAGAGAGAGAGAGAGAGAGAGAGAGATCTTTGCTATTCTTAGCACCTGAGTTTTGAGTTACAGTGGTGAAGAGTGGAGAGAGCCATGTTTCTACATTTATCAGCAGATTGCATTCACTTCCTACGTAGCCCTCAACCCATTGCTGAGCAGAACTACGGTACTGATAGGAAACATCATACAGTTTCACATCACCACACCCAAACAAAAAAAAGCAGTTGAGCTTGAACGGTTTGCATGGACGCAAACCCTGTGACTCTCACTACACACTTCAGGTGTTCTGAGTGTTTCTATTTTGTAAATGATGAGTCTCTGATGGCTATATATAAAAACATGTAAACAAAATCTGTGTGCAGTGTATATGAAAGTTCTCACACAGGTTGCAGCTAACTAAGTTCAATCCTGTAATACTAGAAAATACACTTGTGATGGAGCCATTTAAACTCTAATGACATCATTATATTCATATGTACACATCATCAGATCCATCTTGGCAGAGATGCTAATTCCGACGTTACGTAACATACATAATGACTCTGTCGCCTCCAACACAGCAATCAGTCATATATGAAACACTGTGGTGATGAGTTCTCTTTCAGCACAAGCACTTATAATAACATTAAGGCTTTCAAAACAGGTCTGAAAAATTGCTTTGGCGTTTATAGAGTTTGTTCTGTGACACCACTGACGATAAGGACTGTGCATGTGTGTTTGTGTTTGTTAACAGAGGCTGTGTCGGTACAGAGAAGCTTTAATTTGTTAAGCCAGTATTTTCTAATACTGCACAAACAACTTAGCAAATGACACATTAAAGCAACTCTACAAGTGAATTTGAATGGGTAAGAGGATCTTTGTGGAGGTAAGAGGAACTTTTAAGTTCCGAGGCTTTTGATTACAACATCATTCTAAATAATCTTTTATAAGGTATTTGCTATTGCTGAGAAACTGACTTTTCTAAACCCTTGAACACATGTGACACTGGGTTCTCATAGCTAAAAGAAAGACTAATAGGAGAAGGAATTATAAATAGGAATTAAGCAGGTCAAACACGGTCAGTCCCCCTCGCCAGGTGACATCTTTACGAGCCCTTCGCATTTCTATAGCAAGCCACCTGTCTACAGAGCTCCCAAAACACATCAACCCCACTTCAGACAATATTAAAGCACGGCAGAATAGCATGTGCCACCTGTTCAGCCAGCTGGTAATGAAGTGGTTTAGAGATCTTTCCATCAGGAATCTCTGCAACTCAAAGCTGCTGTAATATAGCTCATTGAATTCAAAGTGTTGTGTGATCTGCATCTTATTAACAGGTAGATTTCACAAATTAACATAAGGAATTCATAGCCATGGGTCATGAGCCTCTGGACTTTCTGTTCAATGTTCAAGGCAGTTGTGTTAGAGGGTAATACCATGAGATCATGAGGTCCTGCCATCATCCGTATGTAAATATTAATATTATTAATGCAAATACAGAAGAGTTTTTGAAATAACTAAATAATCTGACCAACTGTCTGCAACTGTCTGACCAAAATAAACATCAAAAAATACAAAGAAGGGCATGCTCTTTTAGTGTTGAGTCTCAGAAACTCAAAACTGCCTGTCTGCGGTTACATGGGTGAATGTCAAGATGCTGGCACACAAGACTTGAGGGTGAATTGCTCAAGCTTAGCCAATGAATGACCAAGTCAAATTGAAATCGAGTATTACAAACCATTCTGCAGGGATTTCATAAATATATATATATATATATATATATATATATATATATATATATATATATATATATATATATATATATATATATATATATATATATATATATATAGCTTAATATGTAAGAAGAGTAATAAGGTTCCCCTCCAGCAGAGCCATTAAACAGAATTCACACTATTTGTGGGTCAGCTCTTTCACGACTCACCACCCAAGTGTAAAATTCCAAATCAACCCCAGCTTAATTTTAGCTTCATAAGTCAGCTCCTTACAGCAGAGTAAATCTGACTGCCAGTCTTTACTTCAGCCTTCTGTTAATTCCAGTATCCATAAGAAGAGACCCAATTTAAACTATTCCAATCTGATATTGAATATAACTAAGCTGTGTAACAGCCCAAGTAAATAAAGATCAATAAGTCTTAATGGGCTACAGGAATCCCTAGCACACTTGCTACAAATCCTTAAAAGTCATGTTAATCCAGAGCTTTCCTAATAATACTTAGTTGACTGGACTGAGGAATGTTATCCAAGTTATGTTACACAGTGGCCAAGCTAAAACGTATCACTTCAGTCTTCAAGTGATGGCAACAATAATTACAAAAAGTTGACTTACACCCTAATGGGCACATCCATGCACATGAAATATACAACACAAATAAATCCTATAAGTATTAATATAGGATATTGTATGTTAGAATGGTATATTGTATAAAATACAAATAACACAGAATTAATTGACAGACTGTAGAAGCAACTGCGACCGGTAATGCAGTATTATCTATATCATTGAATTTAATTCATGAGTAATAAACACACACACACACACACACACACACACACACACACACACACACACAGATTATAGGAAGCAAAGGCCCTCGTAAGTACAAAGTGAAAAAGTTGACTGCTACCTACCTGCACTCAGAGTCAGTGCTGGATCCTGCTGAGCTGAGCCAGCACTGGAAACCAGAGCGCTGCAATACATTTTCCCCCTTCTCCCACCCCCAGCGTACCCACCCCACCCAATCCCCTTTCTCTTCTCTGCCTTGTGCCTGCTTTCTAGGTAATGTTGAAACAGGCATCCTGGCACACATTTGGCAACTAGATATGTTTTCATTTTTATTATTTAAACCAGTGGCCATACAACAGAGAGAGAGAGAGAGAGAGAGAGAGAGAGAGAGAGAGAGAGAGAGAGAGAGAGAGAGAGAGAGAGAGAGAGAGAGAGAGAGAGAGAGAGAGTAGTCAGACAGAGCATGTGCTTATCAATCAATCAAACTTGGGGTGATACTTTAAAACAAGCAATTGCGCACTCTAGTGGCAGGATGTTTTAGCTCAGACTGCAGAGAGCATTACTTAAAAAATATGAAATATATAAAACTGTCGATAGATAGATAGATAGATAGATAGATAGATAGATAGATAGATAGATAGATAGATAGATAGATAGATAGATAGATAGATAGATAGATAGATAGATATTTGGCAATAAGCAAATTCATATATCATTCTAACTGATCAAGAAATATTTCTATTTTCAAAGGAGTGGTTTCTTCCAGGATGATCCTCCATCCACAGGGTATAGGGAGTCTGTTTGATGAGCATGAAAATGTGCTATGGTCTGTTCAGTTCCTAAGTTGTCAAACCCAGGTGAACACCTATGGGAGATTTCGGACTGCTGTGTCATCAGTCACTCATAAAAGCACCAGTACAAAGGAATTGGAGTAAAACATAGACTTTCAATTCAATTCAATTCAATTCAATTCAATTTTATTTGTATAGCGCTTTTAACAAAGAGCATTGTCTCAAAGCAGCTTTACAGAACATAAGAAACAATAAACATACAAACAAACAGTCCTAGATGTTAGACAAAATTTTCCCTAGTGAGCGAGCCTGAGGTGACTCAGGCGACTGTGGCAAGGAAAAACTCCCTCAGATGGTATTAGGAAGAAACCTTGAGAGGAACCAGACTCAAAAGGGAACCCATCCTCATCTGGGTGACACATGGAGAGTGTGATATGAACAATGTCCTTTTTGCATTAGTTGTGTGATGCAGATACAGCATGTGTAGAATGTTATGTGTAAAATGTCCACATAGTGTTGGCAGTGCTGCTTTGAAATCTCCAGTCCTCAGAAAGCAGAACCCGGCTGGAGCTGGTCCATCTCTGGATGCCACTGGAGCTGGCACAATCTCTGTGTGACTCGGGGATGGGTAGAAGAAGGGAAACAAATGGAAAGGATATGTTGATGTATTGTACATCTCCACTAGTTTCAGAAGAAAAAATGGCATGGTTACTATCACCCTTGACACAGTGGGCTAACGGAGAAGAATTAATGTCATTAACTTTCAACTTCATGTAGGTGGTGAATTTCCAATGTAGGGAGACATTTTGAACTTGAACTTGGTGTGAGCCATTACAGGGAACTATGATCCCTCAAAGCACCAATAGATCTATATTTAGCTGCATATACTGTACTGTGTAAAAGTAAGAGTCCACCATTTTGTTTACAATCAGCTGGCCATTCAATACTTGTGGTTAATTATTTGGTGGCAAACAATAATAATGGTGAAAATTTACTTTAGAGTACATTCATTCCATTTTCAGTCAAGCAGACATGCACAACTTACTGTATTACTGTATGCAGTGCTTACCATTGTGCGATTTATGAACAATAACTAGAATGAACAATAATGATGAGGAAAATATATTTAACAGAAAATCAGGTGTGAAAAAAATGTTTAACAGGAAGGTAACAAAGAGTAACAGTAGCAGTGTTATGAACCCTTGTCACAATGTTGATGTATTGTACATCTCCACTAGTTTCAGAAGAAAAAATGGCATGGTCACTATCACCCTTGACACAGTGGGCTAACAGAGAAGAATTAATGTCATTAACTGCTCTTCCCTGCTCATAGAGCAAGCATGGGGCAGAAAAAGTTCCTGCACATATGTTAGCTCTTGGTAAACAATTGGTGCAATAACAAGCTCTTTGGAGATTCACACTGTCACATGTTTGTGCAGCATCTAGAAAAGTGAGCAAATCAATTGAACTGAAGAAGCCGTGTACACCACCGGCAGCCAACAGAGAGCAGCAGCGGCACACAGTGAGGATTGCTTGCTCTTAACAAAGAGCAAATGAAAGAAAAGAGGAAGCAATGACAATGAACGAAAGAAAGCATAAGGTGTGACCAAGTAAATGAAAGGATCTAAGGTGAAGATAAGACAAATGAAAAGAAGATACTTCTAAATATTTAGAAGTTCTACTTCTAGATATTATAGCCTCTGAAAAATTTGAGTTGCTGGATTTCCCCTTTCCATATTTTATTTGTTCCGGATTATTAAAAAGTTTCCTTTGTTTTGACAGACATTTTGATATCTCCTTTGTTTGGAGATCCCCATTCGAGGCTGTCACCAATCACGCCCTAACCTTAATTTCCCTTTATTTCCCCTAAACGTTATTTCACCAATATAAAAGAATCATTTACTTCAGCAAGCAGGGGTTTTCCTTCTGCAGAACCATTCTGTAAGAAGAATATTGCCTACCTATATCTATCAAAGGGCATTTTTTAATCACTTCTTAGTCACTTAAAAGAAATACCCATCATTTCAATGAAATTTAAAATGTATGTAAATTTAAAATGGCTTGTAAATGAGGATTTTATAAAGATTACATTTTGTTGAATGGCTAATAAATTGAATATGGCTAAGGCTATTCAGCACCGATAAATGATCCATCACTGAGTCTGTATGTGCTATTGTGTTGCATAGAAATACCACACCTGACTTTGTGATATTTCTGATTTTACATTTTATATTATTTTATGTCTGAGGCAGACGATGGCTCAAAAGCAAAATTTTAAGTCTTTATAGTGTACTGCTTTACATAACAATTAAGTACATAGGTAAAGCACATCAACAACCACTCATCCATTTGGTCAGGATATTTATCCTACAAGTGATCTCACACAAGAATATTATCAGGCCCACTAGTTGTGACTGGTTTTGTTTATCTTTGTTTTATGGATTTACAACAAACTAATAATAATAATAATAATAATAATAATAATAATAATAATAATAATAATAATAATAATAATAATAATAATAAATCCAAAGCCAAATTTTCTTCCACATTTCTAATCCTTCTATTATGTCTATTTAGAAGGTTCATTCATTTATTTTATATTTTTCATTTTATTAAAGAGTGTGAACAAAGTGTTTTATCAACATTCACATTGTACTGAAAAATAAAAAATAAAAAAAATTAAAAACCCATAAGCAAATGCACTAAACACAACAAAAGTTTCATTCATGTTAATGCTTTAGCTGAACTTGTCTGTCATCCGTTTTTTCATGCTGCTTCTATTAGTACCTCACATGTTTGGTTTGTGTTTGTGTTTCAGTGATTAAGTACATCTGATGACAGAGCAAGCAAGTGACATGAACAAGACTGATTATTTGTAGGAACTTTAGGGTGTAGGAACTTTAGGGCTCAGCAAAATGGTCTGTGAGGGGATGAAGACACTTATGCTCCACACTGTATTGCTATCTCAGCATTGCTCCATAATCATCAGAGATTATCTTGCATTATTCCTGCACCTAATCCCATTATGCAAAAATGTGTTCATTTTGATTGATCATGATGGTGGGCAGAATCAGAATTGAAATATCAGCTGATCAGAGTTACTGCATATGGGCGGACATCAGAATGCACCCTATAAAGATAGGACTTTTAAAAAAAAGTTGACATGCAGTTCACTTGGTTTAACTGATTTATGCTGGTCAACACTGGTATAAGAGCTGGTCTAAGCCTAAGCTTGCACAGCTTTTTATTTTTTAGTAGTTTAGCAGGAATGGATAATCTTGTTGGGAGACCAAACCAGCATGTTAGGTAGTATGATTATTTTATGGTGACTGGCAAAAAGCAGCAACTGTTGCTCAAAAACCTTCAGTATGATATGGTGATAAGCAAACATCACCAGTATATTTTGTATTTTGAACATGTCTGTGATGGTACTGGTCACCATTAGTTACTGGTACTGGAACCAAGTATTGAGTACATGTACAGTAAATGAACATACTTTCCAGAAGGCCAACAATTCACTAAAAATGTTTTTTTTATTTGTCTTATGAAGTATTCTAATTTGTTGAGAGAGTGAATTGGTGGGTTTTTGTTAAATGTGAGCCAAAATCATCACAATTAAAAGAACCAAAGACTTAAACTACTTCAGTCTGTGTGCGTTGAATTTATTTAATACACGAGTTTCACAATTTAAGTTGAATTACTGAAATAAATGAACTTTTCCAGGACATTCTAACTTATTGAGATGCACCTGTATGTACGCTGATGGTCTATGCAAGGTAGCACTTCTGCAAGTCCTGCTCCAAACCAGGTTCTTCTTATGGCTCCCAAAAAAGCCACGTAAGCGATTCTGCTGCTTGAGCATTAGGAGGAGACACATGTCTGTGTGAAACTACATATTGTACTACGCAATAAAAGTTAAATACAGGATGTGAACTGGAGTAACCCTGTTTCCGGGGATTAACGCTGTTTTAATCGCTAAAGGTTTCTTTTGACTGCAACCAAACTCCCCAAAATGTATACTGTGTTTATTCTTGTGTAGTTATAGGCTGTTTTATAATTCACATTTTAATTCTCATCTTAAATGTTATCAAAAGCCACATACCGATACCTGAATGACATTCATATCATTTAGAGAATGCTACTATGTAGGATGCCATGGTTAAAATAAACAAACCCAAACAATCATTTGATACAGTGTCACACGTGGGATCAACTGAGAAGTCACTGTCAATAATGAAGGTAATAAGTGTTTGTATAAAACCCCCCTGTGATGAAGACGAGCTTTCAGTTTGCAAATAGATTCCCCTTTGAGAGGTACTTTCATAATTTGTTATTTTTCCTTAACCCTTTAACCTTTTAACCTTTCAGGGTGTGGAACAAAAATTAGCATTTTCTATAAATACAATGAACGTATTTCTATAAATACAATGAACATGTTACAGTAATACATGGTCTGTGAAGACCAACAAGAAGGAGGCTTGTTCGTAAAAAATGTCTCATTCTTGGCACACATTTGTCATTATTTGCAAGACATTCATTTGCAAACCGAAAGTAAACTCCTTAATACATACTGAAAATGTTTTCTATTCCTACCAAGCCACACTGAAGGTCAAAAAATGATTAAAAGAAGGCTACTTTAAGTTGGCACTTATTTATCTTTATTTATTGCTTAAGGAATTTGATCTCTCATCTGCCACAGCTGTGCATAGACATAAAGTGTGTGATTATCAAATCAGTGAATAAAGAAGAGGGGTCTGACTCATGCGTGTTACGTCCTTACGCTTTAAAAAAAAATTTAGGTTTGGAAAAATGATTGATAACTAACGGAATAATAGAATCAACTAAAATGCCACGGGTAAGACGAAGATTACTGTAAATGGCTTCTACTTCTGCTTTTTACTGTAGATAAGTAATTGACTGGTAACATGATCTTTCTATATATCTGAAGCTACTTTTCATTTGATTCTGTGCCAGAAGAAGAAGCCATTGTTTTATTGGCTGAATGAAGGTCTGATGTAGTTAGTATACTTTGTACTCAGAGAGGTATTTGATTGCTTATCTCTTTGAGGTCTGGCTCACATTCCTTATCTCGCCCTCCTCCCCTCGCTCTCAACATCACAAAAATATCTGTAAAAGATGTTCATGTTTCACCACATTTTCACTCAAATTAACTAACAATGATAAGTGCCAATACCTAAATGAACAGTGTCTTCTCATTTCATAAAATAATGGAGTTTGTTTGCTGTGGACATTCTGATGAGAGTTTGTACATAAGCTGTGGATTCTGAGTAACTCTATGAGCCCCTAACACTGCATGAGCCATTGTTGTAAGACAGAGTGATCTCACTGGTCGGGTATGTGTTGTGACTGCAGTCTACCCACTACCCAGTTCCTTCCAGAAGCTTAGTCTAGAACAGACCACATGCCATGAATGCAGGTATAGAGGGACAGTGTACAGAAGGGAGCGTGTATTTTAGATTTTTTTTTTTTATGATAGAGCTTTTTGTCTTGTGTACCAATAGAAACTATTCAATTTAATACAAATTGAAAGCACAGTGAGATTTGATATTAATCATTTCTAAATGATGACATAATTGCACTCAAAATTTTAGTAGTTATCCTTAGGAAACTAGCAACAACTGTTTTATAGGGTTCTAGATTTAACATTCAAGATCTCTTGAATGTTTTAGAGCAGCACTGAAACAGAGTGGGTAGCACTGCCACCACACAGCTCCAGGGTCCAAGTTTGATCCTCAGCTTGAGTTGTTGTATGTGTGGAGTTTCTCACAGTTCTCCCCATGTCAGTGTGGGTGTCCTCCAGTTTCCCTGCTTTCCTCCCATCTCCCAAAATCCTCCCAGTAGGTGGACTGCTGATGATAAATTACCACTGGGTGCAAATCTGTGTGTGTTGTGCCTTGCAATGTAATGGTATCCCATCCAAGGTGTATACCCACCTCACACACAATATTTCTGGGATTGCATTAGAGTCCAATGTAAACCTGACCAAGATAAGTAGTAACTGAAAATGTTTGAATGATTGTGAGGTGAAAAGAATTTTGGTGTAAAGCATCTTTTAAATTTCTTTTCAGAGATATACAAAAGAATACTTGTAGGTTAGTGGAATAAAGCAGTGCTTCACTATATACAGAGCTCTTAAAGTGTTCTTTCAGTAGTTAGATTTCTAACCTTCCTGTAAGGATTTCACTCCTGTCCCTATTTAACAGGGAAATTATATGTAATATACTATATGTGGCCTGTAAGGGTTCCCTGAGAGGACCATACAATAGAACTTTTTTTTTTATTTAACCTTTTCTAAAACACATAGAATTTACATTTACACAAAAGACAGAATGCGATCTTTATGTGAAGCAGCACACACTTTTATTTTTAGTTCTGAACAAATAATTATAGGAAACACAGCATTGAAATTATCACAGTATATAGTTTGCTTACAAAGAAAGCATGACTCAGCTTTAGATTTTTCCACAAGAAAAAGAATGACACATTCTTCCCCATCAGGTGATATACAGCTGACATTACACACAACTGTTTTTTGACCCAGTGTGCTTTTAAAATCCAAAACCAGAAAGTGTTTATTCAACAAAAAGACCTTTCAGTTAGTGTCATTAACATGCAGAGTCCCTTCAGGCTTTAATTTTGTTTGGAAAGATCAAGCGTTGTGTGTCACCAGTATCCATGTCAAAAAGATTAAATCACTATGTTACGTAAGAGGAGGTTTCATGCTGGGACATACTGAGGCTGTTTCCATTAGAACATTGTGTTCCTTCTGGAGAAACACATTCCTCTCATGACTCATTTCTCCTAACATAGGAGAATGGGCTGGCCCGTCCATATTCTGCTGAAAGGTCTCGTCCCTCTCAAGCATTTTTGTCTATACATGAGAAAAAGACTTGATATGCAAGACCACAGGAAACCACTAGATAATATTCTTTAGTGACGTTGGCATTTCTGGTATTTCTAAAAAAAAAAAAAAAAAAAAAGACTGAGGCGTTTCTTTGTATGGAAAAGAGAAATGAAAGGTATTAAAAGAAAATGATAATGTCCACAAACAGTTTTATACGAAGCTTTAAAAAACAAAATGTCTTTAAAAAACTGCCTTGGAAATCAGAAATATGAAAATGTATTCATACCAGTTTTATAATTCTCCATATGAAGGAATAGGCAATAAAGCCACGTGTATCACATTTAATCTCTCTACATAAAGTTTTACAATGTAAGTATATAACTGAATCAGTGAAAGCATATAACTAAGCAGTTGAAAGATATAAAAATAAGACTCCATTAAAATCCTCCTTCATGACCCAGTGTAAAAAATTATCCAGTGATAGCACCAGTTAGATGTTCATGACAACAGCTTGGAATTTTGGCTTAGATTTTATTGATGTGTGTGTTTTTACTAAATCTATTTTGAGGGTCTGATAGTATATTGTTTAAGCAGGTACCAGATCTGACAGAAAAAATGAATGCCTTTCTATTTGCATTCATTTCTTCATGCTAAATTTTAAAGTGTTCTTAGAGCTGACAGTTTACTAAGTAAATCAGACTAAAAATGTCACACAGCATGCAGTTTACTGTATACAGTGCATTATGAGGGTGGTCCTGGGAACTGAAGTAAACGTTAGTGGTGGTGTAGTGGGAATACATGGCAGAAAGCTGAGCAGTCAATTCGACATGCAGGTGTCACCAATCTCCTGGGAAATCTTGCACAAGGAAACGATGTATTGTGAAGGAAGCACACAATTGTTATGAAGTTCTATAACCATCGTCTCAGTGTACTGCACTCAAAGCATAAACAATGAATCGTATATGATTACAGAAATGTCAGCAGGTAATACTGCAAATACAATAGTCATGTTTACCATAAACAATTTAACCTATTTTTTTAAATGCAGTGAATGTAATTACAAGTGTTAAAGCTGTTTAAATGAACACACAGACATAAGCATTAATTTGTTTCTAGGTAGGTGTGGCTTTTTTTAAATAGAACTGCCAAGCCTCAATTGGTTTAGTGGGTGTGCTTCCAAGCAGCTGATATTTAACATTCGTTATTAGGGTTTGACCTGTGTTTATGTTCTAAATCTATCGCAGGTGTTTATATGGCATGGAGCAGTATTTTATCATATTGGTATTAACCTCCGCCATGTGTGTGTGGAGTTTGCATGTTCTCCCCGCCCCTTGGGGGTAACCTCCGGGTACTCCAGTTTCCTCCCCCAGTCCGAAGACATACACTCCACTAATTTCAGTTATTCATTCATTCATTGTCTACCGTTTATCCGTAATTTCAGTTATAAATATCATTATCATCATATATTTGAATGAAGACAATTATGTGACGGACGGTGGCAAAAACTGTTTGTTTTTGATTCCACCAAAACTAAAAGTCCCATTTGTATCTCTCACTTCCAGTGAAAACCACATAAAAAAAAAAAAACAACACAAAAAAGTACCTTAATTTTTGTCTAAATATTTTTACGGACACAAAATACCAGGATTAGAAATGAGATGACAAATGTTTCAGTCTCCATTTGCTGATTTTGCTGTTGCTTATTTTTCCCTAAAGCAGGTCAAAACAGAAAGATGACGCCCTGTTATTAGGAAGTGTGTGGGAATTACATGAGGTGCATCAGAGCAAAGTGACAAACAACACAAGCTCAGTCTTGTACCATGTTTCTGAAGCTGACATCATAGGATCTGGAGGATTTGAAGCTGTCACCACAAATTTACATCTTTGGATTGAAGTATGATCAAACATGTTGTGTCACACCGGTGTGCAAACAGTGTTATTTGGCTTTGTTTCTCACATAATATAAGTACAAGGCAAGAGTAGGTGGTGTTTTAGTCCATTAGGAGTACTCTTCTCGCTATCATGTTTGACGAGTCTCTGTAAATTTGCTCAACATGCTGGAAGCACAGTGAGTTTATTGACAGACTATACATGGCAACAGAGCTTTAACGTGGTCATCGTGACCTCTGGCCTGGAGGAAAACAACTGAAATTTAATCATATCAAGGTTAAGACCTATGTGATAAACAATAACTTCCACCTTTTCCCATCCATTTATCTATCTCAGTTTTGGTGCATCAGTTTTATTACCATTTTAAACTCCTTCTGCTTGGTTTAGATGTTTTTTCCAATTGGATATATACCCACATGCATCAAATATAGATAAATATTCGTACATTGGATATAGTATATGGGACTTTTTCCTTACTGAGGTCTAAAAGCCAGCTGTTATCTTAAAACATGTTCCATGTAACTACAGCCATCAACAATGACTTGATTAATGTACAAGCCAGACCAAGCTTGTGCCTTTGATCAAACTTATCAAAATGTGAAAAAACAAAAGTAACCTTGAGGCCTGTGCCAAGAGTCACAAATCTGAAGATATATTATCAGTAGATTCCAGTAAGGTACATGCTCACACAATACAAACATTCTTTGGTGTATATATATATGCAGGGAAAGCGAAAGAATCCGTGTGGGTGTGTTTGTTATGCAAGTGCAAGCAGGCTTTTAGTGTGTGGGTGTGTTTTAAAAAATTCCCAGTAAAAAAAAACAAGATCTTGAAGTTTGCCAGATATGTTTTATTTTATAGACCTACAGCTATGTTGTAGGGTTGATCTTCCAAACACTATCAAAGCCTGTTGTGCAGCACTAAACATTGAAGCAGTCAATCTGTTTATTATTAACAAACATAGCCTTGCGTTCATGCCTGGTTCACCGCCTGGTATTTTTGGTTTTGCATTCTTGTTCCACCTAGCACTCAGTCGAACACACCTGGCAATAAGGCAGAGACAAAACAATCTGCAGTCTCAAACTCATTAATCATATCAGTGTTTAAGCTATTTGCATGTTGATGAATGTAATCATTGTTCTTCTGTATTATTCCTGCTTCCTTAAAAGAAATCGATTACTGCATCACTTCCTGTTCCATGTCTGTGTTTTTCCTTTACTTGTTGAAATTTTGGGAAAAGCATATACTACTACATATACATATATTTCAGATGTTAAAACATATTTTAATGAAGACATTTTTGAGCATGATTTATATGAAAACCTTTACAAAAATAATCTTATTTTCAAAAGTATATTAGTTGTTATTTAAGAGTAGAAGAGGCTATAGAGAACAGTGGACCAGTAAACAATTCTTCTTTTGCAGGCGTTGAATGAAACTTTAATTAACTATTTCTCTACTGAGTGTAACACATTTATGGCTTTCATTTGACATTTTTTATGGCTTTCACTTGCATGTCCTTTTGCATGACCCATGCAATGGCACACATATGGAAAGGGTCATGAAATGAGGCCATGTTTGTTTTTGTTGGGTTTTTTTTTTTTTTACCAGGTTTCAGTTATCTTATTTATTTACCATGGTAAATGTATGCAATTATGCTTATCATTTTTGAATAAGTCTCTATTAATTGCACCCTAGAAGCTTTTGAATCTGACACCATGACCAACTTCACTAGGTTTAATTGAATGAACAAAAACAAAATTTGGTTTTAAATTTAATTGATTACTTATAAATGGATTATTTATTTCATTGTGAAAATACTTTCAAGAGAAAAACTGTTAGAAGAGAATAGTTTATTGGAAAATAATTTATTTATTGTTTAACCAACAACATACCATGTACTGTTTTAAAAGAAATACAATATCATGCAAGTCCAACATTAACATTGAGAAATAATATTATTTGGGAATGTAATATCCTTCCTAATAGGAATTACTATGTAAAATGTAATGAATGTATCTTGAAACTGAGACCTTTGAGAACTATAATTTTGTTTTAATTTTTTTTAAATAATATGATTAATACAGGAAATTAACATGGGTCCCTGGAGGACTAGTAGTTAATGCACTCTTTGTGCCATTCCCAAGCCTGAATAAATTAGGGAGGGGTGCGTCAGGAAAGGTATCCAGCATAAACCTGTGCCAAATCAAATATGCAGATCAATGATCCCAAAGAGGAGCAGACGAAATAAATAAATAAATTGAGATTAACATGATAAAAGGAATAGATAAGGGAAATTGGCATGGCATGGTCATATGGGTATATCCTATTGACAAATAAATTAACATATACACTATATACACTATATACTGTAACACTGCATTCACTGGAATTAAGAGGCCTTAGCATGTTTCAGCATGATAATGCCCCTGTGCACAAAGTGAGGTGCATAAAGACATGGATTGCTGAGCTTGGAGATGAACAACTCAAGATCCCTGACCTCAACACCACTCAACACCTCTGAGATGAACTGGAACTCTGTCTGCACCCCAGACCTCCTCATATGACATCAGTGCACGCCAAAATACTGGGTAAAAATAAACAGGGACAGTCATGAAGAAAATAACTTTTCTTAAATAACAGGTCATGTGGTTCATTGGTTTGATCAAAGCTAAAATATCCATGTTACTTAAATGAAAGAAAGCTAAATGTATTTTCACTAAACTACATAGAATTGCTCATCAAAATAATGAAAAAGGTATTCATTTATTTTAAGTTTATTTTATTTATCTTCTCATCTTATTTCCTTTCATAAAAAAAGAATATTTCTCTCCCCAGGTATGAAACTCATTTAAACATTTAAAGTCATGACAGAAACTGTGTTACTAATTAAATCACTATGGCGTCTCAATCATCATCAAGCTATCTAAGATCCTTAGATCTGATAGTCAAGACAAAGTTTTTTACTCATCCACCCTCTCTCATTGGTTCTCACTGGTTAGCAAGATTAGCGTGATCTGTGTAAAGGTCAGTAAGATCAGGATTGACATTTCTACTCCACATGTAAGAGCACTTAACTACATGCTATAAAGAATAGAGAGTGTTCATTTAAAGAGGTCATTGACTAATCCCAGGTGTTGTTACTTATCGTTATTAGCACTCTGACCAATCATAAGTGTTCACACTGCTTAGTCAACCTTAACCTTAGTCATAGGCATTACTGAATATTGTGCAATTCTGTGAAATCACTCTGTTAATCACCAAATTTTAATTTATACATGTTGTACATTATTACATTTGACTTGGTTTGCAACCAGAAATGTAATAATAATAATAATAATAAAGAAATAAGAACTGGTTATCACATAGCACTCACACAGAGATGTCATGCCATACAAATCTAGAAATAAGAGTGAGATGCATTAAACAACCCTTTTAAATAAATCTACATTTATAAATAACCTCCAAGTTTCTTTCTCTGTAGGAGGCTAGATAGATATATTCCCCCCTCCCCCATGACTACACAAAATATTGCTATTGTCCTGTCAATCAATAAAAAACTGCCAGCAATTTCAAACTTGCTCCATAACTAGAGCACAGATATTCACAATTAACTGATTTCCTACTCCTTCATAAAATTCTGTAAATAAAGTTTCCACTACAAAATGAATGAATTTGGTCCCTGTGCATGTATGTAATCCCAGTGTGTGTAAAGTCTGATGTCACAATTAGGTTAAAGCTTTTAATCTTTACTCACAAGAAAGAACCATGTAACAATGTTAGCTATAACCTGTTAGTTAAAAAAAAATACTATATTTTAAGGGGTTTTGGTGATTACTGGTATGATACCCCCCAGGGCTAGGAGAGGTCACTATTGTTGTGTACAACAGTATCACATCAACCTTCAACTATTTCATTATAGTATCAGATTTTCAGATGACACACTGTTGCAATGTCCTCTCAACCACAATGATATAGACTTACAGAACATTCTATTAGAAACCTTATACTTAATGGCATGAATTCTACAAGATGTTGGACATGTTCCTTAGAGATTGTGGTCCATGCTGAGATGATTGCATGAGGCAGTTCCTTCAGATATTTCAGATGAATTTTCACACTGCAAATCTCCCGTTCTACCACATTCCAGAGGTGTTCTACTGGATTCAGATGTGGTGACTGGTAAGATCACTGAAGAACACTGATTAAATTTGTTTGAGATGACTTTTGCTTTGTGACATAGTACATTATCATGCTGGATGTATTCATTAGAAAAGATTGAATTGTGGACATAAAGGGATGCACACAGTCAGCAACAATACTCAAATAGTTTGTGACATTCAAGCAATGATTGATTGGTATTAACGGGCCCAAACGGGGTCAAGAATACATTCCCCACAAAACTACACCACCTCCACCTGCCTGGATTGTTGACACAAGGCAGGTTGGGTCCATGGATTCATGCTGCTGGTGCCAAATTTTAACCTTATCATCTGTGTGTCTTGGCAAAAATCAAGATTCAGCAGATCAAGTTGGGTTTTTTTTTTCATTCTTCAACTGTCCAGTTTTAGAAATACTCAAACTAGCTCATCTAGCACCAACACCCAGGCAACAGTCAAAATCACTGAGATCACATTTTTCCTGTTCTAATGGTTGATGTGAATAATACCGGAAGCTGCTGGCATAGATCTACATGATTTTATTGTACCACTGTAATGAATGAGTAGGTTTACAAGTGTTCTTAATAAAGCGCTCAGTGAGTGTACATTCATTAATGTGATAAGATCCCCATATAAGGCCTTTAATAATTGAGTTTAAACATTAAAACCTTTTAGTGAGTTTGATAAACATGCTTGTAAAGATTACACAGAAATTACATTCCATATGTTTCTAAGGAAGTCTAGTCATCAACCAGCTAGGGACATCAGCTGCAGCTTGTATATAGTAGCTCAGTAACTCAATGCAACTAAATGCTTTGCACAATATTCTAAGGAAGTGGTGTAATTGTACTTTTAAGTTTAAGGGTTGCACAAGGTTGTTTTGCCTCCAAATAGTTATATATATTTGTCTTATAAATGTCTAAAATAAGTCATTTGAAATGCACAGAAACATGCTGAGGTATGCACAGATTGAAAACTCAAAGGATAAAATAGAAAAAATGAAACAATGCTGTTGCATTACAGGGTGCTCTATTCATATTGGCTGAGACAATAGAAAAATTTCCCTACAGTCCAGACTGTATGTGATAGACAGATGCAAATGATTTATGTTCTTGTGTTCTTAGCCAGTAATATTGTATGAGCAGTTCCTGATTGGAGCTAGACTAGCTGTTAAAAAAATACAATTCTGTTGCCTGTACTTCTGTGTTAGAGGTCAGGCTTGTGAGATGTTTTTGACAACTTAAGTAAGAGCTGTTGATGAAGGGAACATGACAAATGACCCTTATTCTTCTTAATAAAGTTGACAGATTAAACATCAAACTTGAAAACATTTTCTCCATAAATACGTCTGGACTTGTAAACTGTCAATCATGGCACAAATGGGACAAAGGCAGTATTTCTCAAATAAATAAAGGACATTTTATGTGTCCAGTCACTGATGCTTTAAAATCTAATAAATACACTCAAATACTTAACAGTACAATACTTTACTACAGTAAAGTAAAACATTGTGCCACTGCACTTTTTCTGAAGTGATTTTTTTTAGACTTTTTGGTTTGTACATAACACACTTAAAACTTTGTTTATACAAAATCTTGAGACTCAACTTCATCTGGGCAAAGGACTTATTTTGAACACTAAAGTTTATCATAACTTTCTGTCTTTCTGTCTTCATAACAAAAAAAAAAATTATATTAATACACTCATAAAGGATCTAAAACATGACGCAAAGAAGTTCATGAAGTTCAAACATTGTTGCATGTATAAAAGGAGAATTTCTTCCTTTTGGAATCCACCAACTGATGGGGTCACCACCTTTCCAGAAACAACATATTGATGTTTTTTAAAGTTGCTTTACGATCTTTGTAGCTCTTTTTAGTTGTACTATCCAGTTACAGGAATAATAGCTTATCCATTGTGACTAAAAAGTGCAAAATGTCCCATTTGCTCTATTTGTAACAAAGCCTTTGAGCTAATAAGATCTACTGGCTCACGTAGTATCCAGTTGATGCTACTGTTCAGGTGGAATTAACTTGCCCTGGCTGTCCAGACACTCACTGACTGTCTTTGAAAGAAGACCCACCTCTTCACTAGGCACTTAAACCACACTTGATTGTAAAGTCTGTTTTCAATGCTTTTTACAAAATCCACTCTAAACATCTTTTAGCTTTAAGATGTGGACCTGCATTTAAAGCCTATCCATTTATAAATGCCAGGAACTGTCTGTTTTGAATGACATCTTAAATCTTATGTGGACAGACACTTCATATAGCTGACAGTTTAAGAAGAATTTTCATGTTTTGATGCTGGCGAAGGCAAAATCTAAAAAAAAGAAAACTGATTACATGAATTGTTTACATAGCCAGCGGTATACATGACTGCTTTTTCATGTTGATTTACCAAATGAAGTCTATAGGACCTATAGTCTATTCTGCCCAATACCAATATACATTCTTTTCAGTATAGTCATGTTAAAAAAATATGAACAGTTCCTATAAGTTACAAGATACTAGTTAGTAAGTTAGCCTTGTGTTTATGTTAAATATGGTGTATACTTATGTATTAATTGCAGCTCTCATGAAAGACAAGTCTGTTACTTCCTAACTAAACACAGACATACATATGGGTTTCTTGCACAATTTCAAGATGTGACTCTTCTCATTGCATTTCAAGAGCAAAAGCCAGAACAACCTGAGGAAGTGCATAACTATCTGCTATTGTATCTTGTGGTGAACAGAAACAAACAAGTACAGTCTGCTGAGTACTTCAAGTCTATGTAATATCTTCTTTTCCTGATTATATCCTAAATTCACAAATTAACATGTGTCTAGGATATGTTAGAAGAAATATATCGCATTTATCCTGAATGCGGTTTTAGAGCAGTGTATTAGTTATCACCTGTGTTCCACCTGTTTTTAATAAACGTCTTTTCTGGCTCAGGTAACCACAGCAGGTGCTGGAGCAAGCAGCAGGCAGGGTCCTGTATGTGTCTTCCTCAGGTAATCCTCATTAGGCCCTATGGATGAGCCTGTAACCAGAGACGTAGCACATCTGAACAAACAAAAACATTCACAACACACTGAGGTCTCAGACTGGGACTGCAAACCTGTGGGGGATCACAGCTCATGAGTGTGCAGATTTTTCAGATCCAGTGTTAGTTGTAGACTGGAACATATTCTTAATGTATAAGAATAAACGGAACCATAAATATTAATATTTAATGTTTAAAGCTGTACTGTATTAAAGAACACAATTAAACTGGTCATTTAACCCTACCAAAATGAATTTGAAATTTTTTCACAACATATGATTATACAAAATGAATGTGATGTCATGTTTTAATCCATCTGATTACATATCTGTACCAGCTTATTTTATTTAAAAATGTTCCCCTGTCTTGTTAAAACAGAACTCCAGTAAGGCTGTGGAGTTATTTATATTTTTCTGAGCCATTGTCTTCATCACAGACTGATTCTTGTTTTTCTCAAAATTACAACTTATTTTACTCATGATATTAAAATGCATGAATAAACATACATTCTGTACATTGTGGATAAGTGCATATACACAAGTGCATTTACTTTAATCTGACACAAGAGGAAATAACTGCATCTTTATCAGTGCTAGACAATTTACAAATTAGCATCTATCACCTGAGATGATGACTTGGAAACCATCTGTCTTGTGAGCAGCAAACCATGTAAATGGCATCTCCCACACATCATGTGGTGACGATTGAGCCCTCGAGTTGACTGGCAATGAAGCTGACCAATCCGGTCAGGATCATTATAGTGTTCCTGCTGGTATAGCTGCAGGAAAATATTTAGATGGCCATTAAAGAGGATATATTATTGGGACATGGATGAAGCTACATCTATGCCCCAATAATAAACCCTCTTTCACAGCAACTTAGATATTTTGTAACTCCAGTCAAAAACCTTGTTCAACTGGCCAAGGCTTCAATAGAAACAGCAACTAATGTGTTATATATCAATTCTTCATCAACTGAATTCCATTTAATGTGTATAGCACTTTTAACAATTGGCATTGATGCAAAAGAACTTCACAGCTGTATAAATGCAGGTTTAGTTCTCTAATGAGCAAGCCAGAAAAAACCCAATGACTTGCTGAAACTGAGATAAACCAGAAACAAAACTGAAAACATCTAACATCCTCTTAATGGTTAACACTCGCTGGTCATTATATAGTCATGAGAAAACAATGTACAGCCTCCTTTAATTCTGTTTATATATATATTTAACAATTACTGTTGTTTATAAGCCTCTTAGTTTCTTCCTATTCAAATGTACAGGGTTTTTCTCTTGATTTTAGCTCTGCTCTTTATTACAGTTAGCTATCATGTGGCTCAGCTGTATGTGATTGACAATTCTTACACAAACGAAGGAGTGATTATTACTGAAAACAACATAAATGTTTACCATAATTTTATCTTCATTCTTACATTCATAAATTCTAATGATCCTGAATTTAACCTGACAAAGATGATGACTGATTATGACTCCTGCTGAACTCAATAAGCCATCCACCATTTCTAAACATATAGGAACATTAGCATTACAATTTGCTTTGTTTCACAGTTAACAATTAAAAGAAACAAATATCAGACATAAGGAAATACATAAGAAACATTTGATTTGTTATAGAAAAAAATCCAAAAAATTTTCAAGGTCTATTTTTCATAGACCTCGGTATATGTAAGGTGTTATAGCTAACTTGCGCACAATGCTCATGTATATTTCACACTAAATATAAAAGTAAGTACCAACATTTATAATGATTAATTACAGGGTGCAAAATATCAATCTAAAATAGCCTGAAAGCATTAGTTTGTCGGGGGCGGGTTGGGGGGTGGGGCATAAAGTAATTTGTAATAAAGCATATACATGTCTTCTAAAACTCATTCATGCAGGTGTTTGAAGCCTTTGGAAACCGAAGACAGGAACCAGCTACAGATGGGTGATAAATTAAGGGAAAAGCTGAATAACTAAGTGGAGAAACCTAAGAGCGCATGCTTCTACACAGGTGCCATTAACATCCTATCATACGCCATGCTGTGTATAAAAACTGATTCTGATTGAATCTAACTGATTCTGAAAAAGGATTCATTATAATAGCATGGATGACAGAAGCTTCAAACACAAAGACTGCTCTAAAGGACAATCTTTTAATTGAAACAATGACTAAAGTGACATCTATTCCTGTGAATTCAACACACTTCCATCTGTCTAGCTCTTTTAACAATGGACAGTCGCAAAGCAGCATTACAAAAAATGAAATGTAGCATGTAATCCCCAGTGACCAAGCCACAGGTCACAATGGTGGGGAAAAACTCTGTGATGACACAAGGATGAAACCTTGAGAGGAACCAGACTGAAAAAGGAACCCATTTTTTCTGGCTGACACCAAAAAAGCAGAATTATAAATCATTAAAGTTTACATATGTGGAAGTGAAACGGAGACAGTATTAAGTATGTGGAAAGAATGCTCAGTTTTAGAGTATACTTCTTGTGGTTGTGGGGTCCTGAGATAAGCCAAGGACTTTGGTAGGATTTTTGAATGCAAAACAAGAGTATTGAGGTAAGATTATCCATTAAGGTGAGGGTGAGTCTTGAGTCTGTAAAGGTACTGAGTGATATATTTGAAACATTCTTCCTTGTTAGTTCTGACTTGAAACGTTGTTACATGTCTGCTGAGCATGTGCTAACAAATCTTAATTTAGTATCTTCTGGAAAATAACGTCATTATGCATCAGTATGTCAAGCATAGAGTATGTTTTCTGTGTCTCCTCCTCTTCATTCTGACGGTAATGTCTGACTTGCTGTGTGGTGGAAAAAGTTGAGTGGAGCCCAAATTTATGCAAATTGTGCACCTGCCACATTGCATTTAACCAATTGGGAGAGACTAGGCTAAAAATGACTGAAGGCAAAACCAGGAAACAGGAAAACTAATTTTTAAAACTTGGACATTGCATGGTATTATCAATTACTTAGGTTACTTGCTAATACTAGCTTGGTAACTTGATACAGTGTGAACAACTTTGCCAACTCAGTGGATGATATAAGAACAAGGCACTTTAATTAAAACTATATAATCACTAAAACTGCATGTATGGCATGTCAGGAAGTAAAACCACAAACCTATGATAGCAGTCACATATTTCAATGCTTTTTAAGAACTTGTGCTAACACCACATCCCACTAAAACTGCCCGATGTTTAGGAAACTGAAAATGTAAATAACTGACTATACTACCAGTTTCATATGTTGATGATAATGTTGATAATAGCTATACTGCCTAAACATTTCATTTCATTGACTTCAGATCCACCACTTCCACCAGTTTTCCTGGTAGGCATGGTCCTATTTCACAACTATTACATCCCATGTTCTTTACTGACAAATTCAATAACTGATAGCTACCATTCACAAATATATTTGCTAATATAGGATAGTGAATAAAGTCTACAACTATATTACTAGCAATCAAAACTGGTACAAGTAAAGAAATACAAATAAATCTGTGTGAATTTAGGTGACTTGTATTCCTGTTGCTCTAAGTGTAAAAGAGGCATTAAGAGTGAATGAACTACAGTAGCTCGGTGCTCAGTAAGAGCCTATCCCTTTCACCAAGGTTACCTGTTGGTGGAAGCTTGAGAGCAAGATGGCTCTGAACACCCTAGTGTGCTCATTTGCCACAATATAATAATAGCTTTGCATCCCCTGAGTGTAGCACGAGACACATGGCAGAGTAATGCAAACATTATACTGAAATACTACACTACAATACAACCTTGCCACACTTTAATACTGCCTAGCCAATCTAGCGTTCTGACTTCAACATGAGAAGGAGGAAATAAAATGTTCTTTTATTTCCTCTCTTTAAATGATGAATTCATAGCAAAGAGCTTGATTACAAGAACTGTATGTGGTTTAAAAGCTCAAACAAGTATTAACCCACATCTCACTTTTGCAGTACCACAGTTTAAATTAGTCATCCTGTGTGCCTGAATCTTCAATGAGTCATAGTTATTTATGAGAATTGAACTAAGACTATGAGCAACTCTGGATGTTCCATACCTAGGACTGTCTGATGCAACAAAGTACAACACCTCTTAATGATGAGGGCCCCATGATGTCTCAGACTCCTTCAGTGGGCCCTAGGTTTTGAACTACTAAAAATAAATAGGTAGACAAAAAAAAAAGTCCAAGACAATTCAGAAATCAGAAGTGTGATTTTACAGATGCAAAATTACATGGAGAAACAGTTTTATTTACATGTGCACTCTTACCACAAGCCCATTCTAATGGGAGAACAGAAATTAACTGGATGAATGTGCTAAAAAGAGTAAGTTTCCTGAACTGCAAGCCTACCTAAAACATTCAAAGTAAAAATAATGGCACCAAATTGTTTCCACAATTTGAATGAAATTTTACTTTGGCAAGTATACTTAAGTTGTAGAGTTATATGTAGTAAGCACCTTCAGCATATTCCTTAGGTTTACCAGCAACAGAAACCTAGGAAAATAGCCCCATACAGTTACAGTACCACACAATTGTGCTCTGGAACATTTCCAAATAACAAATGTCGACTTAAACGGTTTGTGGGCCATGTGATAGTTAACATTGAAGGGGGGGCAAAAAAACAAAAACACACACACACACACACACACACACACACACACACACCCACAAAACCACACCACAACCCACAATCTTTTTTGGACAAAAAATATGTTTTGTGAGATCACATAGTGTTTTAAGAATTATTTTAATAAAAAAAATAAACTCTTCATTAATAAAATGACAATTCCTCTAACTTTATACAGTCCTGACTGGTTTTCAGATGGAATTCTTGATAGATGATGTCGTTTTACAGCTTTATACCAAAGTCCAAAGTCAGTCAGTCCAGTGAAACTTATCTTGTCATATATGCAAGAACAGCCCCAATTCCTGCCACAGTAACAAAGGTTGTTAATGCAGACCTCACAGACGTTTCAGGATCAGGAATGTGAAAAAACTCCACAAAGCCATCCTGAATGGGGAGGGAAAAGTACACAAACGTTATTCATAAGTCACAAGCCTAAAAAAACGGAAATGAAAGGGTGACTGTCTAGTTACACAATTGTACCACCCAGGCAGGTTACATTCCAACAAAGTGAGTGTGTGTACAAGAATATCTATGGCTTTAATGAGTGTACTAGGAAGGACAATGGGCTTTTATTCTTTACCCACATTTCTGGATAATCGAAACTATTTAAGTCATTGCTAACTCACCCATGACTTGTTTTTCAGAAGCCACTCCTTTTGATTATACATGAGATAGGATGAGATCTCATCTGCCACAAGGCTTACACAGTTCGCTCGTTCAGACGCCTCATACCGAGCCACAACTGCCCCAAAGGCGAGGAGGCTGGCAATGCGACCCCAGTTTGTGATGCCATCACTGAAGAGCTCCCTGGCCACTGAGCTAATCACACTCATATCTTCTCCTCTCTCGTCCAAATTCAGCTTTACAAGCATACCTGGATTATAAAAAGAAAAAATATTAAATGTAAGTCAAGTTTATAAACACAACAGGTATTCATAAACACGCAGACAGCAAGAACAGAACATGAAAACTAAATTATACAAGACATAGCACAATATGTTTAGTTCTGCGTGTAGAAATATAAACTACATAAAAGTTTTGACGTGAAAAATTGAATATACAAAGCCACCCTGGCCATTTTAAACGTGTGTGTAAATTAGAGCGCTTAAAGGAAGCAAATTTAAATAAACAAAACAAGCTAGCTAACGTACAGTCCCCTTCGTAACCTTGCCATATCAGGAAGAAAGTGGATTTTCTCGATAAACTTTAAACATTACCTTTATACACGAGTTCGTGCTTGACCATCAGGCTGTCCACAACGCGTTTCATCGTCTGTAAAACCTTACTGTGCCGTCCACAATGGCGAGAATGTGAAGTGATCAGCAGAAAAAAATCGCCGATAATCTCTCGCGTGTTGTGTTCCAGGAAGCAGCCGACGCCTGAAACTTCATCGGAGTCTAACTCGGGTGAAGCTGGTAAAGAGCCATCGACCAAACCGCGGCGGTTTTCCGTCGAAATTCCGAAATTCAGTGTAGGTCTCTGAATCGGTACGACGACAGCGAGGGGCTTTTCTTTGTACCCGGATTGAACGTTAGGAACGGCTAGAGGCAAATCCTTCGAACTAAACATCGTAGCGAGGTTTAAATTTCCCTGTTTAAGAATAGCTACGCACGAATTAAAGTGAATATTGAAAGAATTCCCAGAAATCGATTACATTTTGCCTTTAAAACTATCGTGTATTACACGGGCTTTCAGTACGCGAAGGCGAAAGCGACCCAAAGCAGTCAGTTTTAAGGTTTAGTGAGGTGGGGTTAGAAACAGGCGTGACTTATAGCACGCACACGGCACGTAGCACACAGTAAATGCGGAAGTAAGCGCTGACTGTACTCATCAACAGATGTGTCTTCACGTTAAACTCGAAACACATGAGTCTGTGTGCAAAATGCGTGTTAGTGAGATAACGCCACAGACCGTTTATACCATGTTAAACGGCCTATGGTAGAATGCAATAAAAACATTAGTATTTTTGTCACGTACATTTTAATGTTTTCCCTGATCTAGCACTTCAACTCGGAAAAGGTTGTTAATGAGCTGATTAACCAGCTGTGTCCTGAGAAAACAGTAAAGTGTGCAGGACCAGGGTTAGGAACCTGTGAACTAGAATATAGGAGGTCGCAGTATGCCACTGTTTTATGCTGGCTTCTAACATTAATATTATTAGGCCGTGGGAAATATGGCGCGCCGTGCACTGGCATGTGTGGTGAGCCATTTATACAGTAGTTCCCAAAAGTCTCCATACACAAGAGCAGGAAACAATTTTACATTTACGAAATTTTGGCATCCAGAGCGACTTACATTTATAGAACTGTGCAGTTAAGGGTTGAAGGCCTTACTCCAGAGCCCTGCAGTGGCAGCTTGGTGGTTCTGGGATTCAAACTCATAACCTTCTGATCAGTAGTCCAACATCTCAAACACTGAGCTACCACTTCCCTACATTTATATTTATTTAGGTTTTTTTATATACTTTTTTTTATACGTAGTTTACATAATAAACATTTTCAGATAGCTTTTAAGAAGAATGTATTGACATTATTCTCATTTCCGCAACCGGAAGCTGTCACGTGGTTGCGATGGACTTTAAAAGGAAACACGATAAGCACGTTACACACGACACTCTCGTCAAACTGAAACCTACAGTTGAGAGAGAGACTACTCTTTGTGTTTGCAAAGAAATGGCAATCATGTAAAATATGTTTGTAAATAAAGGGGGGGGAGTTCATTTCCTCCCTATCTGGAGACTTTTGGGAACCCTGTAATTTTGTTTCCCATGAGTTTGTGTAAAAAAACTTCACTTCCGGCAGCAGTCGCACCATTTTGGTAGGCCATGTGCGCCTCCTACTGACACTGGCACGCTTCCTCTCAATAGTGTACAACCTAGTACTCTACCATACTCCCATCAGGCATAACATTATGACCACCTGCCTAATATTGTCGGTCCCCCTTTTGCTGCCAAAACAGCCCTGACCCGTCATGCACTGTATATTCTGACACCTTCCTATCAGAACCAGCATTAACATCTTCAGCAATTTGAGCAACAGTAGGTCATCTGTTGGATCACCCAGGCCAGCCTTCACTCCCCACATGCATCAATGACCCTTGACCGCCCATGTCCCTGTCACCTGTCCACCACTGTTCCTTCCTTGGACCACTTTTGATAGATACTGACCACTGCAGACCGGGAACACCCCACAAGAGCTGCGGTTTTGGAGATACTTTGAGCCAGTTGTCTAGCCATCACAATTTGTGAGTTTCTCACTGCACTTCACAAAAACCAGGTGTGTAAGGACACAGAAAACTCTGAAGTATGCAGTGCATTGACACCCCAGGATAAGCTAGGAAACTAGCAACATTCTGACAGACTGCTGCAGTGTGCTGGACTTTCTCATCTTGTTGCAGTTTTGTCTACTTCTTGGTTTATGCCCATACCCAGAAAACAAATAATTAATAAATGTAATGTCTGTGATCTGTGAGCACAAGCAAGATCACACTCCAAAAATACCTGCATTCTTATTTCTTTCAGAAGAAAGGCTTACGATAGTCAGAACACTAGCTAATCAGGATCAAATTGCTTTAACTTGTATTGCAGCATTACTTAGAAGGCTACTAATTTATTTTCTTTTCCTTCTTTTTTATGGTTTTTACATTTTTGTATGGAATTATTTCCAAAATATAATTTCTGGATTGTGTTGTAAGTGCAAGAGAAAAATACACTCTTTAAATATCTCTAAATATATGCATTGTTTTGTATTGTCTTAAACTCTTTCCCATCTAGCACTAAGCAGTTGTAACTTAGATATCCACACAATGTCAATGTAAAACTTTATTCCAGACAATAATCTTAAGCTTTTTTCCATCTTTCAGAACTTGACAGATCTTGAGATCATTACAACTGAGGACAAAGCTCAAAACCAATTTCTTTACCTTGCATATTTATCATTTCTCCAAGCCAATTCCACAGTAGTCTTAAATCATAAATACATAAAGGTACGGTGCATGCATGTCTGTCTGTGCATGTACAGCACTAAGTACACAGATACACACAGTAAACATTAGTTTTTGGAACTCCAAAATGTTCAAGCAGTGTATGGGGCAGTTCATATTAAAGCTGTGGTGAATTGACCTTTTAATGCAAAATGAAATTTGCATGAATCTCACTAACCACTCCCATAGCTCTCCTTGTTTTTAAAGCCATCTCTTATATGATTCCAACAAAATATTAGAATAAAGATACTTGTATCATTATTATACAAATATACACAACCTGGGAAGGTTTCCTCATCTACACCTTTATACAACTACATATGCCTTAACAGTAACCCAGTGTGTTTTCTAATTAACTGAACTCTGAAAGTTTGGTAATGAGAAAAATTATAGATATTTATGGGGTTCTTACAAATATTTCATATTAATGAGCAGAAAATGTTGCAAAGGAAGCTGTTTAACAAACAACTTCACAAAAGAAAATGTTAGAAACCTGTAGAGTGGAGATAAGAAAAATGAAGCTATGTGGTTAGGAAAACAAATACAATTATTAAAATAAATGTATATCTATTTACAATTTGAGCTATCAGCTAAAAGAGGTTATGGTACAACACTGTACATAATACATTATTCACAATAAACACCCAAACAACATTCAAACATAATCATGCGCAAAATGCATACTTCTCAATTTTGCCTGCAAATTTTCTCAAGCCAACGTATTGACGTCGTCATTCTTACATCTGCCACGGTCACACACATGGGTGTAAGTCACCGACAATTTTAACAAAGAATTCCACTCAATATGCAGGTTATGAATATGATTATGCAGTTAAAGTCCCTGAATAGTTTTCAGCAAAATCTGATTATCCTTTAGGTTACTGATAGACTTGCATCACCTCTGTACATGGTTTGTAAATATGAAATCATTTAAATGGGATTTGATTCTTCTAGAGTTAAGGGAGTGTAAAGCTGTAGCTTTTTTTTTTAATTAGGTGTGTTTAATACAGACGTTATTACAAACTAAGATTAAGATCCTCAAAGCCTAAACAGAATTCTCCTATAGATCACAAGTTAGCCTTCCATGATTAGGAAGGCAGACATGTCAACACCAGACAAATGAGCTTTATGATGAATTCTTACCTGAACACACTTAATTAAATTATTAAAATATATATCATCACATGTAATGTGCTTTTCCATCTGCCTGTATATCCTCTTAGTGTCTCTGCTGCACATACACACTAATGTCGCAGACTGAATGATTGTACCTTGGTAACTCCTGATGTGCATCATACTGGTGGAAAAAGTAATCAATGTACACTTACATTTATTACCTTAACAATTATGAGCCTGAGCTATTCTGCATGATTACTCAGTACAAGCCTGAATGGTTTTCATAAACCACATCAAATCAGGTGTCCTGAAAATTATGTTCTGTGCTGGGTCAGGTCCTTAGTTGAAGCACTTGATTATCGAGACACATGAATTTCAAAAATGTGGTCTACTCACATTCTAACTCGAGGCTACTGATGAGTACTGAGTTTAGTCATTTTTGAATTCAAAAAGCAAACATTTCATCAGACTGAGATGAGGAATTACAGACGTGGTTAACATGCACTTGTCACCAAAATGGCTAAGCAGAACGTATATGCTTTATAACACAATCTTATGCTGCTAATACCAAAGAACAAAGTGTATCATCTCTATGAACCTGTAAATATGACTGATATTTGATAAGGGATCAAACTGGCTGTGACCTCCACAATTTTAAACAAAGAGCTTGATCTCATTCCTGTAGAAGGTGTATAGATCATAAAGTGCATTAAAATGGCCATTCACCTTAATTGGCCCTTCACTGATTCAAATAATTGCTCTTTAACCAGATGTGTGCGAGACAGTATGGTGGATCAGGCTAGAGGTGTTGAGAGGGGATAGAGGTGGTTACCCAAAAAAAAATGAAAACTATAATAAAGTTTTTAAAAAAAACAAAACAAGCTAATAGTGCACAACCCCAATGGAGCTCTGAAGTCAAGGAGAGAAAATTTGGGAAGGGGTCGCTCAGGATCTGAGGTAGTGATTAGCCAACCAGTTTGCTTGTGACTAAGGAGGACTTTCTTTGTGGCAAGTCCTGCGGAGTTGGAATGTGGTCACCGGTGACGATACTCTTTTCTGGACCAGTTGCCGCTGGTAGTTGCTTATTCTTCATCTTTGCCTTGGCCATGTTGTAATCACCTGAATCAAAGTACTTTTGCTAAAGAAAGAAAGAAAGAAAGAAAGCAAGAAAGAAAGATTACGATTCATTACAAGTTTTACCATGCAAAGGAGAGCAATATGCCAAATTATTTCTCTAATATATTTCCACCTACTCCTTTCTGAAGTCTTTTCATCAAAAAGTCTGAGCCTCCTGGTTTCTGGCCCAAACTAGGATACTTCGCTTTCAGTTTGGCCTCCTCTGTTCTCACAGGATTTGAGTTTGGGTCCTGAGATTCCTGCACAAACAAAAAACGGAAAAACAATGTCATGTGTGGCATGAACGTGAAACACCGAGCACACCAACAACAGCAACAGAAAGAATGTACACGTGTTTCTATACACGTGCGCTCTCAGCTGAAGACACATGAACCCATGGAACATGAAATCACACCCATGTTGGAAACTGACACTTCCTCTTCAATGGGTAATTATTCGAATTAGTCTTCATTACAAGACAATGGCAGCTTTTCTTTATCACCACATATTCAAACCTTAAAGCATTGATAAATTTCTCAGATTAGTCACCCAGGTCTTTTATGCAGGAAATGATTTAAGAAGCAGATGAACACCTACTCATCATGAAAGATTGCAACTTCATTTTTCAAGAGTTGTGACAAAAAATTGTAGCAAAAAAAGACAAAATCCTAGTCTAAATTCATGCTAGAAATATGCAAATGCTCATTTATATGTTTAAGATTAACATTGTTGATGTCATGGAAAGAGCCTTAATAAACACACAGAACTGTTTTAGCATAAAACCTGACAGGCTTCACAGGAATTTGGACTGTACATGACTGTACATGTTGCGTTTCAAAATACAACAGTAACTAGGTGCAGCCAGAAAGTGCATCGAACACATGCATGTGGTAGAGTAGGTCAATGTCCAAACTATGGCACCATGTGTATTACAAAAAAATAAAGCTGCCTGTTTAGTATACTGACCATAAATACAACCTAAACAATCATTTTTCCAACAACAGCAGCAGGAAAAGATGCCTCTATCAACCCGTGTTTTGCACAACAGTAGGATATATATTCTTTTTAGCAACATTACTTAATTCATGAACTCAAACTCATACAATGCAGCGTTCTTATTACTATATTTCCTTATAAGAAAGATTAACATATGGTTTAGTCACAACGCCCGAGACAAACAGGTATAGCTTAGACATTTCATCTAAACACCAGTATCAGGAATGATTTGCTACACCCTGCCAAGAATTTATGAGTCACTGTAACTGTAGAAAACAGAAAACATGTAGGCTGATGCTGTATGCCTGTTAATAGATTTATTTTATATCTTTGTACTGTATGGACAAAGACAGAAACAACTTAATTCAAGATTAATTCAGCATGAACATACGCAACTCTCTGAAACACTGCAAAAAGTGAAATTCACATTATAACATGCATGCAGCAATTTACAAGCTCAAACATTAATGACTAGTTTACGCCCAGAAAAACGAGTCCTGCCTAGCAGCTGCCTACCATATAAGCTAAACAAATACACAGCTCCATTTTGTATTAGCTCACATGGCTTGACACTTGCTAGATGAAGTATGCTTTATGTTTCTCATGGGCTGTATTTTTTTTAAGATACAGTGCTGAAACAGAGCTTCAAATTGAATCTAGCATTGTTTGTCTTTTTTGGTCACGTCTATTTGCTGCCCTCTATTGGACATATCACTTACATGAGTAGTGTCAGGAACTTCTGCAATACTACATTACAAACCTTTAGAGACTGCACTCTTACAGTTTGAATTTTCATAGGCTTGATGAACAACAATTAATTTGATTCATTTTCAGACTTCAGAAATCATTACCAGGTCTAACCATGGCAATGTTTGCATTCTATCTTGATATATAACAAACAGCTTGGTCTAAGCCATTAAAAAACACAGGCCACACTGTCTGAACTATTCTCCAGCTTGCTTATTACTTACTAAACTGATCAATAAATGTTTCAGATTATCTGAATCGCATTTTCTTTAAATTCTTGCCTTATATGTAGCATAACCATTAATAATTCCGAAACTGTTTCCTTTCTACCTACAGTCCAGCCTGCTCTGACCAAAACACAGGCCCAGTTGCTGAGAACGAGCTGAATGATATATAATATTATAAATGGGACTATATCTCAGAATATAAACACTACAGATGCAATTTCCTTTCCATTCATATTAGGCACCAGCTAGTCTCAGCTTTTGCATGAAACAGCATAATAACCCCGTCATGTTTATATGCGCATGTTTATGCGGTCACATCGTTTGTACACATGCCTGCAAAATTAGGAAATCCTGATGCAAAACGGACAAGACCTCAGTGCAAATACGCAGCTACAAGACACACTGAAGGAATACTGCAAATTTAAAGCAGCCCAGCCCTACAGGCATAATCAGGTGCATGGCCTCTCCTTGTGTCAAACCTATTGAGAACGAGGGCAATAAGATTATATATATATATTTTATATATAAAATATATATATATATATATATATATATATATATTACACACACACATATCTGCAGGATTGATCACACATTTAGATCTTACTATAAAATGAAGGCCTTTTTGGCAAAGATCTGGGCTCAGTGATTTACAAGGTGCTGTCTGACTACAGCGGAAACTCGCACTGCAGCAGCCCTGTTGACATCTGAAGCTAAACTCCTCAACCTTAGTTTGTTTTATCTCAGCAAATTCATACAAGAGACATTGTTCGAAGACCCGTAACCCGTGCAAATTAGTAAGCGCATAAGTCACACCGTTTCAAGGTATATCGTCCAGGAGAGCTAACGTACCTAGGTAGCTATAGGCGCTGTTTGCTAACAGACATAACAGTTTAGCCTAATCTGTGCTAGCTTCTACAACATAGCTAGCTGACTAGCCTCCTTAAACGCCCACCTGTGTCTCACAGCACTCTCCCGATAACGTCTCGGTATCCTGGTTATCTGACATTGCTGGCCAACTTCTATAGAAAACGAGAATTAGGATGCTTGTGAGAGAAATCTGTAGCGTTCTTCAGAATGATTCGCCCGCCCACGCTGTACTGAATGCGAGTAACCGTGCAGCCGGTCGCCAGAGCAGCCAGGCAATCCTCTCAGAAATCAATGTGCGCTGCTATTACACAGACCGTGGTAACTGTTACCTGGCAGCTAAAACATGAAGGAGATGAAGGGGTAATAATGCAAAGTCAACATGCATTATTACTCAGCTGGAAAAGTCAGGTTGACATGTTAAACTGGTGACCACGTTATTTGTTCAAGCTATGATTTGAGGCATGATTTACCAGTTTTCTCTGGTATGTGGTTGTGAGGGTGTTTGACCTGAATCCAGCTCTAACTGGTAACTGGTGACCATTCTATATATTTACCAGTACTATTAGTCTACTTCATGGACAGATCAAATGCACAGGATGTTTTACCAAAAAGTGGCCTTATTACTATTATTAATCAAAATAAAAGTGGTCTCGTAAGGAATTGATATTGAGTGAATTCTGTGGGAATGTCTTTTCCCTTTCAATAAATGTTTTTTTTTTTGCCAACATTTGGCCAACAGTCAAAATTTGAAGTGCCATCTCTTGCCAGCATAGGCTCCTGATCTGTAGATGAATGAAAGAATAAAAATGTGCAGTGTTGATTCATATTTTAAGATAGTTCAGCTTCTAATGGGCAGGTCTGAAGTAGACCTTTGAGCTGAAGGTTTTTCTTTTTTTGCTGGACCTGGCAAGACTACACTGATCAGGCATAACATTATAACCACCTGCCTAATATTGTGTTGGTCCCCCACCCGTCGAGGCCCCACCTCGAACTTACAAGATTTAAAGGATACTTACAGGACTTAAAGGACTTGCAGCACTTAAAGGATACTTTTGGTAGATACTGACCACTGCAGACTGGGAACACCCCATAAGAGCTGCAGTTTTGGAGATGCTCTGATCCAGTCGTCTAGCCATCACAATTTGGCCCTCGTCAAACTCACTCAAATCCTTACGCATGCCCATTTTTCCTGCTTCTAACACATCAACTTTGAGGACAAAATGTTCACTTGCTGCCTAATATATCCTACCCACTAACAGGTGTCATGATGAGGAGATAATCAGTGTTATTCACTTCACCTGTCACTGCTCATAATGTTATGTCTGATCGGTGTATGTCACTCCTTATATTTCAAAGTTGCCCCATATGAATTTTATCAGCTTTCCTTTTTCCTTAGGAGTTATTCATGGAGGCCATCTGGTGGCCCTGGGCTCCATGGAGAAGTCCAATATTCCTGACACATAGGGGAAGTGTAATATTCCTGACACAGTCGCTATTTGTATCAATGCAAACAGCTGAGGGTCACAATGTTTTATGCTGCATTTCGGTTTCCTATTTGTTTTCCTTTATTATGCCAAGTAGCTTTGGCCTGACACTGTCCTGGATTCAAAGTCTAGTGTAATCTCAGTGTGTTTCTGAATTTAAAGTACTAAGGTGATTCAAAATGACAAATATGGACCTGCTTAAGTTAATAGCCTTAAAATTACATTGAAGCCAAGACACTGATAAAACTAGAAATGTTTTCACTTTATACACTGTTTTTCATTTCTGGAAAAGAAAAACAGTGTATAAAGTGAAAATATTTCTAGTTTTGTCAGTACATTGTCAGATATGGCACAGAAATATAAAGATTATATATTATCTTTATATTTCTGTGCCATATCTGACAATCAATGGGAAAAAACCTGGAAAACTTGTCATTCAAATATAATGAAAATTGTATGGCCTCCCCTTATCACCTTATCCCTTTAACCCTTTATTACCTTGTAATGTCATCTCATGCACATTATTGCATATTAGTAAAAGTAAAAGTTAAAATTGCATGATAATAAACAATGTAAATACAGTGACATTTATTGAAAAATAGAAGGAGAAAAACAGAATTTAAAAGTCAAGAAAATTACATAAGGAATTAAAAAGGAAAGTTGAAGTTTAGAATTGTCTTATAAAATAACATTGTGTCAGAGGTTTGGAGTCTGAACTGGTTGAGAGAGTAAAAGGGGAGTGAAAGAGTCCAGAATTAAGAGTAAAAAGCTGTAGAAAGAAAGAAATAGTATAATTCTGATGGATTTCACGCTTTTTTCTTGCTGAATAGATATTTTTTGTTCTCTAAGTTGGTGTGAAGCAAGTGAATAACAGATGATTACCAGCCATTTCAACCTTGTTGTTTGCGTTGCTATGAAGTGGTTAGCTGGGAAAACTTTTCTGTGGTTAATTTATCTCAAACTTGATTGTATCATAGCAGATGTAGGTACTTTCCCTTAAGGCTGTACGACACATAGGGTGTTATCTCTAACTAGCAAAATGGTAATAACTGGACTGCATGTTGTTATCTACTATGTATGTTTTGTTATTTAACCCATGAAAAAAGTTCAGGTGGTTCAAGAACTGGATAGTGTTCTCCCACTGGCTAAAACGCACAGGATAAGATCAAGAGTCACAGATCAGGCAAATAAAGAACTAAAACCAACAACTGTCATGAGTTCTGGCTCAACAACTTCATTAATATTTTACAACATAAACTCCACATTAGAGAAGTAATAAATGTTACCTAACCTGTTCGTCAAAACTCCATCAGTCTTGAATCCTTTTTATACATCCAATAGTACAAAATCTGACTCTTCACACCTCTCTCTCTCTCTCTTTCTCTCTCTCTCTCTCTCTCTCTCTCTCTCTCTCTCTCTCTCTCATGGCTGTGTCACCATGAAGCTAGATTTCTGAAGAGAAATCTTAATGATATACAGCACACAAAGGCTTTCTAGACAATTTGTGCTCCCAACTTTCTGCCACCAGAGAAAGGCCCACAAATAAGTGTCCAAATACTTTTGGCCATATAGTGTATTATAAAGTATTCAATTTCTGACACAATAATCACGCTTCTTTTTTTGCTATGCACTGTAGCTTTATAGTTATGTTGCTGGACAAGGTTTGCCTTCGAATCTGCCTTCAGGGATCTTGGAGTGGAATCAAAAACAGAAGAAAAAAAGAGGAAGGGTCTCATAAAAAGAAAGAATGAAAAAAAAAGTAGAGAAGAGGTTTACAGAGGTGAAACCTTTTTGCTCTGCAAGGCTGCATGTAAAAACTTGTTTGAAACTCTGCCATGCTTGCCTAAAGAAAACTCTGATCTCTTTCCTTCATTTTACTTTTGTATCTTAATATAAAATGGCAAAAGTAGCATGTGAAAGTATATACTTGCAATAGCAAAAAAAAAAAAGTATCTAGACAGCATGTACAGTATATGAAATATAAAAAATAATAGATACATTTTTAAATTGTTACTCATGTCATAAATGTCAGTCATATCTGTCTTATCATCAATGTAATAATAATTTATTGTAATATTGTGAGATGAAATACTAGATACATTTGACTATATTCAAGACATCCAGACATCCATTTATGTGTGCTTCCATTTGAAATTCTCATTAATGTGACATCTCGATGAATAGTGTTTTCAGGATTTCTATTGAATTATCATCGTAATGAGCAGATGACCTGATCAGATTTTGGAACTGATCCAAATGGGGTCAAGGTCACAGCAAGGTCAAATGTCAAATAGTTTTTCATTAATAACTCTCCTGTTTACAACCTTGGTTTATGAGCACAGATGTACTGTATCTAAGTCAGGTATCACATCTGTGGGCTTCCTGGGTTGCAGAGGGAATGGGAGCAGATTCACCTTTAGTTTAGCAAAACTTGATGGTACAAATAAACCGCTGCACATTTTCACCACTGACCTACAAAAACATATTTAACATATTTAAATTTAATTTAAACATTTTTAATGTAATATGTCACTGGATGTTTTTCATTAACATTGTGGTTCTGTGTGCTAAATATGCTGTGGTTCTAGCTGAAATAAATTGTGTGTAATTGCATTGAATTGCCATGACTGAGCACAATTTAAAAGAAAGTTTCAATTCCAGACTCTCTCTCTATCTGGCTCTCTCTATCTGGCTCTCTCTCTCTGTCTCTGTCTCTCTCTCTCTGTCTCTCTCTCTCTCTCTCTCTCTCTCTGGCTCTCTCTCTCTGTCTCTGTCTCTCTCTCTCTCTCAATCTCCCTCAATCTCTAATGATTTATATGTTTAAATTATTCAACATTTTTTGGGGTATGACTGGGGCTGAGGAGAGTAGTAGGCAGGCACACACTCCGAAGTTCCTGCTTTCCCGTGATAGCAAGAAATTGGCACATATTTTTTTATTTCCACTTTTGTCACTGTTCTTCATTTAAATTTAATTTGTTTGTGGTAATGTATTGTAAATAAATAATTGCTGAACCTTTTCATTGAATTCATTTTAACACTGAGAATACAGCCCTCTTTTTTTTTTTTTTACAAGGTCTAAACACAAACACATCAATACTGAAAACCCTATTTGGTGCATAAAACATTATGGTTTCACATCATTCAAAACAGGTGGGTGTAACTGGTTTACTGGTGGTCCCTACACCCATCATACAATATTTGCTGCAACCATATAGCCCACAGTATTGTGGACAACCCCTCCCATCCCCCTTTATGGATCTTACACCCTCCCTTTTATTCCAATGTGTACAAGCTATATAGAGGAATGAAAAACACCTCACTTACATATTAACTTGAACTAATTAACTAGTAATAGTAAATGTTAACAGTTTTCGTCAGTCACACTAGTACATTTAAAGAATAAATGTTTTATGCTCAGTATGTTTTACCAAACAAATTTTGGAGTATAGAATACACTGATCAGCCATAACATTATGAGCACTGACAGGTGAAGTGAATAGCATTGATTATCTCCTCATCATGGCACCTGTTAGTGGGTGGGATATATTAGGCAGCAAGTGAACATTTTGTCCTCAAAGTTGATGTGTTAGAAGCAGGAAAAAATGGGCGAGCGTAAGGATTTGAGCAAGTTTGACGAGGACCAAATTTTGATGGCTAGACAACTGGTTTAGAGCATCTCCAAAACTGCAGCTCTTGTGGGGTGTTCCCGGTCTGCAGTGGTCAGTATCTGTCAAAAGTGGTCCAAGAAAGGAACAGTGGTGAACTGACGACAGGGTCATGGGCAGCCAATGCTCATGGATGCATGTGGGGAGCAAAGGCTGGCCCGTGTGATCCGATCCACCAGATGAGCTACTGTTGTTCAAATTGCTGAAGAAGTTAATGCTGGTTCTGATAGAAAGGTGTCAGAATACAAAGTGCATTGCAGTTTATTGTGTAAGGGGCTGCATAGCCATAGACCAGTCAGGTTGCCCATGCTGACACCTGTGCACCACTGAAAGTGCCAACAATGGGCACATGAGCATCATAACTAGACCACGGAGCAATGGAAGAAGTTGGCCTGGTCTGATGAATCACGATTTCTTTTACATCATGTGGGTGGCCGGGTACGTGTGCATCACTTACCTGGGGAACACATAGCACCAGGATGCACTATGGGAAGAAGGCAAGCCAGCAGAGGCAGTGTCATGCTTTGGGCAATGTTCTGCTGGGAAACCACCTACCTAAGCATTGTTGCAGACCATGTACACCCTTTCATGGAAATGATATTCCCTGATGGCTGTGGCCTCTTTCAGCAGGATATTGCATGGTGCCACAAAGCAAAAATGGTTCAGGAATGGTTTGATGAGAACAACAACGAGTTTGAGGTGTTGACTTTGCCTCCAAATTCCCCAGATCTCAATCCAATCGAGCATCTGTGGGATGTACTGGACAAACAAGTCCAATCCATGGAGGCCACACCTCACAACTTAGAGGACTTAAAGGATCTGCTGCTAACATCTTGATGCCAGATACCACAACAAACTTTCAGGGATCTAGTGGAGTCCATGCCTCGATGGGTCAGAGCTGTTTTGGCAGCAGAAGGGGGACCAACACAATATTAAGCCGGTGGTCATAATCTTATGGCTGACCTGTGTAGTTTGTAATATAAGATTGTATAAATGTTTTTAAAATCGTTTACTCAAACAGCTGGGGTTAATGGGATGAAATAAATTGGGTCTTTACTGTAACAGTATTTACTTAAATACACAGGAATCTACATCTAGTGCTGGTTAAAATTTGCAAAAGAAATAATCAACAAGTAAAATATTCGAATCATTTTCGCGTACTGAACCATGTGAGTCGAATCAATAAAAAGAATCGTTTCGTTAACGCTAGTTAAGAATCTTTACAGACCTGCGGTAGGTATGCGTTACTGAGGTGGTTTGAGCTGATCGAAATTTACAGCAAACAGCAAAACACTAGAAATCCTAACATTAATAATTATTAGTAAGATGAGTATATAGATTTATTAAAGAGCGTTTCATGCAAACGGACAGCGTTTGTCTTTTTGTAGAGTTCCTTTTGCTAACTTTACTTCGCTAACGCTAAATTATACCAACCAAACTAACAGTAACGTAATCTCGTGTATTTGCCATAATCATATGAAATGAATTATTGTAGACTTTAATCGTATACATTTTGCTAAACAGTGACACTTAGTTACAGCGTCTGTAACTAAATTGAGCTGATGCTAATGATGGCTAGCTAACACTCTTCACTTGGCCTCACAGACTGCGGTTACCAGAGCAGCTTTTCATCATGACACGGTAAATTTCGCCGCGCACAAAATTCAGGTGCGCGGCTTTTAGACACTGTGCGGTAGTAGCGCCGCACAACGATACTCGTTTCCCGAACTCCAATAAAACAATTTTTACGTTGTATGAAACAGTGACTGTGGGCATGGTGTCTTGATGGTTAGCACGTTTGCCTCACACCTCCAGGGTTGGAGGTTCGATTACCGCCTCCGGGAATTGTTTTATTGGAGTTCGGCAAACGAGTACCGTTGTGCGGCGGTACTACCGCAAAGTGGAGTTTGCATGTTCTCCCCGTGCCTCGGGGGTTTCCTCCAGGTACTCCGGTTTCCTCCCCTGGTCGAAAGACATGCATTATAGGTTGATTGGTATCTCTAAGTTGTCCGTAGTGTGTGAATGAGAGAGAGAGAGAGAGAGAGAGTGTGTGTGTGTGCGCGCGCGCGCGCCCTGCGATGAGTTGGCACTCCGTCCAGGGTGTATCCTGCCTTGATGCCCAATGACGCCTGAGATAGGCACAGGTTCCCCGTGACCCGAGTATAGATGGGATAAGCGGTAGACAATGAATGGATGAATGAATGAAACAGTGACTTCAAATTAGTGAGCAATAAAATTGTCTCTAAGTGTAGTACGTCTAAGTATACACCGATCAGGCATAACATTATGAGCAGTGAGAGGTGAAGTGAATAACACTGATTATCTCCTCATCATGGCACCTGTTAGTGGGTGGGATATATTAGGCAGCAAGTGAACATTTTGTCCTCAAAGTTGATGTGTTAGAAGCAGGAAAAATGGGCAAGTGTAAGGATTTGAGCGAGCTTGACAAGGGCCAAATTGTGATGGCTAGACGACTGGATCAGAGCATCTCCAAAACTGCAGCTTTTATGGGGTGTTCCCGGTCTGCAGTGGTCAGTAGGGAACAGTGCAGGGACAGTGGTGACCTGACGACAGGGTCATGGATGGACAAGGCTCATTGATGCACGTGGGGAATGAAGGCTGGCTCGTGTGATTCGATCCAACAGACGAGCTACTGTTGCTCAAATTGCTGAAGAAGTTAATGCTGGTTCTGATAGAAAGGTGTCAGAATATACAGTGCATGACGGGTCAGCGCTGTTTTGGCAGCAAAAGGGAGACCTACACAATATTAGGCAGGTGGTCATAATGTTATGCCTGATGGGTGTATATAAAAGAGTAAAATGAAATGACTTTACTGTATCTTAATCATATTGAATATAGAGTCTGCTAGACTATGCTTACAATACAAATTACAGGATTGCACTGCTGATTTTCATCGACTCATAAGATCTTTCATTCATTCATGTTCATTAACAGCTTTATCCTTAATTCCACTTAGGGCTGATTTAGTGTAGCCAATCTGATTGTGTTTATACAGTAACAAAAACCCAGAGAAACCGTTTGTTTGTTCGACTCCGGAGTTGTGAGGCAGCAAGGTTGACACTGTACCACCTCACGTCCCGACATTCAGCCTGTGATCTAGATTAGTCCACTATAAATTATTATAAATTATCACAAATATATATCACAAATAGGGGGGCACGGTGGCTTAGTGATTAGCACGTTTGCCTCACACCTCCAGGGTTGGGGGTTTGATTCCCGCCTCCGCCATGTGTGTGTGGAGTTTGCATGTTCTCCCCGTGCCTTGGGGGTTTCCTCCGGGTACTCCGGTTTCCTCCCCTTGTCCAAAGACATGCATTGTAGGTTGATTGGCATCTCTAAATTGTCCGTAGTGTGTGATTGTGTGAGTGAATGAGAGTGTGTGTGTGCCCTGCGATGGGTTGGCACTCCGTCCAGGGTGTATCCTGCCTTGATGCCCAATGATGCCTGAGATAGGTACAGGCTCCCCGTGACCCGAGTATAGATCGGATAAGCGGTAGACAATGAATGAATGATATATCACAAATATATAAATTATTAGCAATTAGTAAAACATATTAGTGTTGTGTTTTAGAACTGTTTCAGACTGAATATTCTAGCAATTGGCATTGGAGATTTGCTATACCAGATAAAATAATAAATATGCAAAATGATCATCGTGTGTTGGTTCGATGCACTACCAATTTAAAATGACCATTTTACAGTGGATTAAACTTGATCACTTATTTAATTTGATTTAATGATCTTGGCTCTAAATTATTATAAAACCCAATAGTACAGTCATGTGAATATTATTGTTAGTACAATTAGGCATGATAATCTGGTGTTGTTTGAATGAATACCAGTTCAAATAACTTGATATATTTTATATATTATATATTATACATATTTGTCTATTATATATTACTAATCTTATTACTGGACTCCAGTTACTATAAAGTTCTGTAGCAAAATGAAATAAATTTTTGTGAGCATAACATGGCACATTGTGAAACCTATTTTAGAAACCTATTTTAAATTTTTGTGAGCATAACATGGCACATTGTGAAACCTATTTTTTTTTAGCTTTTTATAATATCTGAAATATGACTTCTGATTAATCTTAATTTTTGCTTACACTCAAAAGCTGTCAGTCAATTTACTGACGCAACCAGAGAGACCAAAGAATTTACAGTCACCGTTCTGATCGTCATGGCCTGTGAACAGCTCTTGCGGACTCATCAGGTAAAGTTTACGGCAGGTTCGGTTTTATTAGCAAGCTTAATGCTTGCTCTTGACTCCCCACAAATGTGCTTTCATTTTCAGAAATCTTCACAGATGCTGCCACATGTAGTTGCCACAGAGCAGCAGTCACTCGTGGTTGTTAAGAAATTACTAGCTATCGCTGTCTCCAGCATCACTTACCTTCGGGGTCTTTTTCCAGAAAAAGCATATGGGAGTAAATATGTTGAGGGTAAGAGTACTAAACACAATAAGCTCTTAAATATTCTTTCACAGAATTTGAATTATTAATTTAGTCAATTTATTTGTAATTTATTTTGTTAGTGGTTGTGAGCTGTCAATACTCTGGTTGCATCTAAAATCTAAAATGTTCATGCATGCTGTAGCTACATTAAACATCATTTCCATCAATGCATGTCTTATCATTTGTCCTGTTAACATGGTGCTGTCTCTTCTACATATGCTTTTTTACCCCTCCACCTACCCCAGAACAGAAAGTGATGATTCTTCGAGAGGAGCGGACTTGCCCTGGTGCCAGTCAGATTGTACAGTGGTCAGCATTTAACATGCTCTAGCAATGCAAATAATTTTCTTTGTACTGATATACCTTTTTTTTTTTTAAATGCCAGTGTTTATTTCCTTATTCAATCACACATACAGGTTGCAGGGATGTTTTGATGCCATTCAGAAGAAATACGTAAGTCACCTTCATCTGAAGAACTTTATAAGTAACTTTCACTTTATAAGTAACTTCAACTTTATAAGTAAATTTCACTTGCAATTTCACTTACAAATGTTTGTTTTTGACAGCTACGAATGATTTTATTATCCGTGAGTACATTCGGCAGGATAATTGTTCTAAAAATTTAACATTTCATTACAGTCATTTTCCACGTTACTTAGTTTGATTATGTTTTGGATGCATTGTTCATGTTTTTGTAGATGTATTCTGATCCTGAATACCCAGAGGTAGGCTTTTTTGTTTGTTATTGAAAATGGTGCAGCCATATGATGCTACATGGCAAGGAAATGTGAGAATTAAATTATTGTTAACAAAAAATAAGTAACTCTGAGGTCTAGCTGACGGTTTCCATCTTGTTTCTTATTTACCATGTTTGTAATAACTGTGTTTCTTGTTGTAGAAAGTAACAGAATGCTACCAGTTTAGAATTCAGTACACTGAAAAGGGGCCTCAGCTGGATTTTGAAAGGTGATCCATAAACAAATACTCTACTTTTGAATGTTAATTAGTCTTTAAGGAACTCTGTTATTAACGATGTTATTAACGCATAGGGGCTTTCCTGTGGCAGGTGAATTAAATAACATTGATTATCTCATTAGAGTAACACCTGTCAAGGGGTGGGATATATTAGGCAGTAAATGAACAGTCAGTTCTCAAAGTTGGTGTGTTAGGAGTAGAAAAATGGACAAGCATAAGGACCTCAGCGACTTTGACAAGGCTAAATTGTGATGGCTAGATGACTGGGCCAGAGCATCTCTAAAACAGCAGGTATAAAGTGGTCCAAGAAAGACAACCAGTGAACTTGTGACAGGGTCATGGGTGCTGAAGGCATATTGATGCATGTAGTGAGCGAAGGCTAGACCAACGTTAATGCTGGCTTTGATAGAAAAATGTCAGAACACAAAGTGTATCACAGATTACTGCATACTGGTCTGCGCAGCTGCAGACCAGGCAGAGTGCCTATACTGACCCCTGTTCACCTCTGAAAGCATGTGATCATCAGAACTGGACCATGGCGCAATTATTAAAATGATTTAACTTGATTTAAGGACTGATAAAATTTCTAGTGTAGCGAATTTACTAATTAATATCATTTTTTAATTCTTTATAGGCAGTTATACTATTGGGATTATTATATTTCATTCATTCATTCATTTTCAATAACTGCTTTATACTGGTCAAAGTTGTGGTGAATCCTGAGCCCAGGAACTCTTTTGTGCATTTTAGAAAATGGGATGTCAGTCCATCACAGGGCACCATACACAAACACATGAACACTCATACACTCACATATCACAGCAAGTCCAATTACAAGCATGCTTTTAGGAGGTGGGAGAAAACCAGAGGTTTTATTTGGCCCAGCTGATAATTGGAAAAATTGGTGTACAGTAGTTCCAAAAACAACACTTATAGAGGTTGATATGCTGGCAAAACACTAATAAGTCAGAGCCATGCTTTTTATAGAGAAGAAGTCAACACAATTTAAAGGTCAAATATTTTTGTTTATATATATATATATATATATATATATTTTATATATATATATATATATATATATATATATATATAATTTCAGATGAAGTGGACTCATTGGAATTCATCAAAAGAATGGTCCACGGAAGTCCAATTTCAGTAGTGTAATTGTACACTTATTACACTATAAAGAAACATTATTTGGGGTTTATTTTGTCAGATGAAAACAAAAAAACATAATGAAGGCTGTCGGGTTTTTCAAGTTTCCAGAAAATGAGATTCTTCAGGATCCTAAGTAAAACATATTTAAAACAAATTTCTTTGTTTTTAAAAAAAGCTCTTTATAATAGTTTATTTTATGTAAAAATGTTAATTATTTTAATTCTTTTTGAAGCATTATAGCATTTTTTTTTTTTAATTGTCACTTGTGGGTTATGTCATCCATGCCATTATTTTTCTGTGAGAACAGAATTTTATGTAAAATATAATTGGATCATGATAAGAAGAGATGAGATGAGTCATGCTGAGCTACTTTTATAAAGGGGATAAGAGACTAACCCCACTTTTTGGTAATGTATTAGTTCTAACCACACAGCTCTTCAGCAGGCAGTCATCTGCCCTGATAGTCACAAAAGTACTAAGCACAAAAATACTCACACATGTCAGCAACTTAAAACCTGTAACTTATTTTGGAGTTGATCATAAAAAAAGAGCCTATGATCTTTTAAAGAGGAAATGATCTTGCTTGAAAATGTTGTGTCTAAAACTGTCAGCAAAAACCAGAAGAATATGACTAAGATGGACTGCAATGACATAAAGAAGTCAAGCATTCTGCTGGTGCGTAAACTGTACACGCTGATGCAAAACCTCGGCCCGCTCCCTGATAGTGTGTGCCTCAACATGAAGCTCTTCTACTATGATGACGGTAAATCACAGCTTGTACACCTGTTCATTCATGCAATTATACATCATATTCTGCAGCACAATGCATAAAATTATGCACATACAAGTCAAGAGCTTCAGTTCATGTTCACATCAAACATCAGAATGGGGAAAATGACTTCTCAGTGACTAATTATAAGTGTGAGAGGGTTTTCCGCAGCACTTTTTCATGTATTATATCTATTTACATGCTGAACAGTGACTCCAAATGACTACCAGCCACCAGGCTTTAAAGAAGGAGAAAACAGCTCGCTGGTCTTTCAAAAAGAGCCGGTGAATCTGACCATGGGAGAAGTTGTTACACCTTTCCACACCCTAAAAGTGGATGTGACCACTGAGAGAGAGAGACTGGAACAGGTGCTATGTGAACTTTATGTAGACATGGTTAAATCTAGATTTTGATTTTTGTTATAATATATTTTGTTATATAAATTAGTTTAAAATTAAATGTAAACTCTGTGAACTGATTTATATTTAAACTCTGTGACCCTGTGAACGTTTGCAGGTAGACGATGAGGAACCAATATGTGCTCGGGATAGATGGACAATAAACGAAGATGAAATAGTTTGTGTGTCAGAGGTTCAGCACGTAAGGGCAGCTTTTTAAATATAGTACTAAGATTTAGCTTTCCAATAAATTTCACTTAAAGCAGTCTGAGTTGCACTCATTGTATTTTGTTTCTGTAAATAGGAGATTGTATCCAAAGAAAACGTTGTTATTGACACTGGTATTGAGAACTCGGGTAAGCTTTCTCGAATAGTTTAAGACAATCATCAATTTCTAATTTAATTTCTTCTTACTTTGTTCTACAGATTGGTACAGTGCATTCATCATTATCTTGATATCACGTTTTGTAATACTAGTATTAATATACACAAAACAAATATAAGAAAATGTATATTTTAATATTGTGTGTTCCTTCTGTTTTCACATTGACAGATCTGAGCAAAGAAGACATCTTGGAGAATTCACAGTGCATGGTAACTATATTAAGAATATTAAATATATTTAAAACAGAGCCAGGGTTGGGCACGGTGGTTTGGTGGTTAGCACGTTTACCTCCAGGGTTGATGGTTCAATTCCCGCCTCTGGGTTTTCCTCCAAGTACTCCGGTTTCCTCCCCCAGTCCAAAGACATGCATTGTCGGTTGATTGGCATCTGTAAATTGTCCGTAGTGAGTAATTGTGTGAGTGAATGAAAGTGTGTGTGTGTACCCTGTGATGGGTTGGCACTCCATCCAGGGTGTATCCTGCCTTGATTCCTGATGATGCTTGAGATAGGCACAGGCTCCCTGTGACCTGAGAATAGATCGGATAAGCGGTACAGACAATGGGGGGAAAAAAAACAGAGCCTGGGTTAATTCTAAAAGCCAGTGATTTTTTCTCAGTTTCAGTTTAAACACTGGAACTGGCTGTTGATGCTAGTGTACCTTACCAGTACAGTATTTAATAATAATAATAATAATAATAATAATAATAATAATAATAATAATAGTAATCGCATCACATAAGCTTATCATGGATGTGGTGACTAGATGGAACAGCTCATTGGATATGCTGGAACGCAGCAACAAGCGGCTATTACGGCAGCACTCTTGAGCCCAGAGGTGCGCAAAAATGCCCGTCAACTTGATACTATGGGTAGCGCTGACATCAGTGATGCTGAAGAAATAGTAAACCTTAAACCTCTCAAAAAAGCCACCACTGTCCTGTCTGATGAAAAGAGTGCCACACTTTCACTTATAATGCCCTTGAAATCCATGATCGAGCAGAGCATGACGCTGGACGAACAAGACTCCACAACTGTATCTGACATGAAAACAGTAATCCTGCAAAACCTCTCAAGCAGATACATAGAGGTAGGTGATTATCTGATGGAGAGTACTGCCCTGGACCCCAGATTTTGATCGTTGCCCCACCTTCTCCCTGAACAACGTGAAGAGGTTTTTTACCGGTTGAAGAACAAATCAAACCAGTTACAGCAGGTATGTCTGCATTTATTGTGCAAGAATCTGTGCATTTACATGTTTGTTTGTCACTGAATTTGCATTTTTTTTGTGTATCTCTCTGTGCTGACCTTGTGTGTGTGTGTGTGTAACTGAAACTATACCTCAGTCCTTTTTTTTTTTTTTTTTTTTAAATTTGTGTCTAACTGAAACCATATCCACTTTATAATATTTTTAATTATTTGTGTGTGTGTAACCAAGTGTACTATACCTCTTTAATATATTTATATTTTTTTAAGGCTGGTACTGTGGAACAAACAGAACCGATGGAGGAAGGGGCCACTGATGGAAATCCCATTGATGCAGCAGATGCAATGCACAGAGTTGAGCAAGAACAGCCACCAAGCAAAAAGACAGCACTGGAAGATCTTTTTGCACTTTTTACTGCTTTAAGAAGTTCTGTCTTAGGTTTCAGCTATTTTATCTTTATGTTAAACTTACTTGAACAGAACACCATTTACTTTATTTTATAGTGTTTTATTGCACTAAGATATTCTGTCTTAGGATTCAGCAAACTTAATTCTAATTTTATGTTAAATTAATTTTTTTTTCAGTGACAGGCTTATTCGATTGTTTATTGAAATTGATATAGAGAAAGTTTCATTAAACCTCAGTGTTAAGTTATGTACAACAAAGAAAGTTCATGAAAATTGTTTAGGAAATAAAGCTGCTATTTGAATTTGTTTAATTTTTTCATTTTGTTCAAAATATCGTGATACATGTCGTATCGTGAACCCTGTATCGAGATACGTATCGTATCGTGAAGTGAGTGTATCATTACACCCCTATCACTGTGCATTTATGGCAGTTAAAAATATACAAAATCTAGACTGGTACATTAAATCAAATTATAAATAGTCTATAGTCCCACAACAAGTGCAAGAAAGAACAAGAACAATAATTCTCAGAATGGTTAAGACTATATTTACCTGCAATAGCTGTTGTGTAAGAAGAAATGGGCAATAGGAACAACAACAAAAAAACATTCTACTCTAAAAATCTCATTTGATGATCTGCTATAATTCCTGTAGACTGTAAAAATGAATTATGCATTTTATTAAAAAAAAATACAGTTGATATATTTCTTATTTGTTATACCCTTAGGCTTCTTAGTAGAAACTGTGATTCAAGTATATTTATGTTATACAGGCAGACAGTCTTGTAAAGAAGACATCTGATCTCAGTGTGGCTACCAGGAAAACAAGGAGTGGCCGAGTCTTCAATTACTCAGTAAGAAGCGCAATATTTCTATAACTTTATTCATGTAAAGAATAACCCACAACAACCTGTGCTGTTAGATGAAAATAATGTAGGCCAGGGGGTGTAAAGTGCATTATTTGCATATAACAGATCTGTCTGGAGTCCATTATTACACTTATACCACAGTGATTTGCTAACACTTTCAATGTTTAATTTATTTTCAGTTTTAGTAATTGACATTGTGGAATTTCTGAGAGACAAATTTGTTCCTGTTCTCGCCTACATTATAGCTACAATAAAGTCATTGACTCTCTCTCTCTCTCTCTCTCTCTCTCTCTCTCTCTCTCTCTCTCTCTCTCTCTCTCTCTCTCTCTCACTATCTCTCTCTCTCACTATCTATCTCTGTCTCTCTCTCGCTCTCTCTGACTCTCACAACATAGCCTGTCAAACGGCATAAACTCATCTGGTCTAAAGAGTTTCCTGTGCTGGGAATCTGTCATAATGCACATACAACCAAGACTGTTAATTAACTGATAATAAATGTTAAATACTTGTTAATGTTACAGCTGAAACTACTGTCCAAGCCGAACTGTTATACAGATTTTGAGCACTGTATATCAGAATCAGAGCATTCAACTTGGTGAAAACAACAAAAACAACAACAATAATAATAATTATAATAATAGTAATAATTATTATTATTGTTATTATTATTATTATTATTATTATTATTATTATTATTATTGTTATTATTTCATAATTCTTAATTAATAATGATGAATTTTATCCCCCATATTGTTGTAAATAATTTGTTTATTTTGGGATTGTAGGACAAGAAAGATGGTAAAGTGCCTCGAACTGCAGAAAAGAAACCAGTAAGCTTAAAAACTAATGTAAACACAGCCCTGCTATGGAAAACTGCAGATATACACATAATGCATGTATTGTATTGAAATAATTTGCTGTATTGAGTATTTTAATCTATAACCTCTAAAAAATATTTTTTTCTTCATTATTGCTCTTACCAATCAATTTTGGTGCGAATATGATCACAACCATTAATTGTATCTTGTACCATTGCATCTAATACCTGCTCTCTTTGTAGGTTTCTCAGTTTCAGTTTCCACTTAGTCAAGACCCTTTGCCTGCTGCTCCGAAGAGGCGCAAGTTCAGTGTCCCTAAAGAAAACCACTAATGCTTTGCCAGAACACACTGTAACGTTCCCAGGACAGCTATAGCATCCTAGCTGCATATAGCATTAGCTTTATAGCTTGAATTCCAGATGTTAAACGATCCATTGTCATTGATTAATAGTAATTAATGGTACTTGTTTTTCAGGTACTTGTTTGTTTTTAAGTCAAACCTGTTTTCAAGCATACAAATAGAAATTGTTGTGTTTATTTGATTTTTACCAACAACTGATACCTATATCCAGCATGTTTTATTTGAATTATAAATGCATATTTGTTTATTTTAATATTTATATAGTTTAAACTTTTGAAAATAAAGAAATATTTCTGTGAGCAGATCAGCAAGAGTCAGTTGGTGCAATTTTAGGATTTATCCTAAATTCCATTAGCGATAGAAAATAATAGTCCACTAGATGGCACTAATAGCATTTTTCCAGAGGACTAAAGCAAACATTAAATGAGAGAGACATAAATCTTATTTAAATACTGCGTTCAATATGGCTTTGTTTGCTTTATCTTGACTCAGAGGTGTGGATCATCTAGGCCATCTCCATGAAGCACAGGAGTGGATTTTACTGAGGGTAGTGCACCTTTTATCCACAATTTCCCTAGTGATAAGGCCAGCAAATACATTTAACCTGCATACAGAGCTGTATTAATTAGCTAGCAAAACAAGATGACAATTATATAAGCTGCCATGTATAGATTAAACAGTTGGGTATATGAAACCATGTAGAAGATCAAATGTCTTTTTTTAAGTACTAAGTATTGGATTGTATTGGGTTATAGCCTAATCCACAATTTTATCACTGTGTTACAGAGAGAATTGCATCAGATTGCAATATTATATCAGCTTAATGGCCCTTTAAGGGGTTTACTTGGGTTGATAAAATAATGCGAGACAATGGCATGTTCAAACAGTAAAGATATATCAAATGTGTTGATGAAAAAAAAATCTAAAGATGCACATTAAGATAATTTTGCCGAAGCAATATCCACAGCTTTATCTGTTTATGGGTAGTGTGGCTGTGAAATACATGCTTCCATACTACACCTTAAACTGTATCTTGTTTAATAATTGCCCTTCTGTTTGCTTCTGCATGTTTAGATATGCCCAGCTGCACTACACCTGTCTACCACTGATCAATACTACTGCAAATTAGTCACTTATACACACACAGACCCATAGAGTGAGGGTGAGAAGCAGAGTTCATTAAATAATCCATAAACAGACATGCTGAAATACTGTGTTGTGATGCCCGGTTTGAATAGCCAGCTAAGAAGAAGACATGGTATTATTTGATATTATTTATTATAGTGTATTGTAGAAAACATGTGTAACATTCCTGCTTTAGCCAAAGACAGTACTCATTTTTGTGAATGAGGGGCAATGTGTGAGGAAATGCATGTAGATCTTAAGATATTTGTTTTGTTTCTGTTCATGTCATAAAACCACTAGCAGCTCAGAATAACTTCAAAAATAATGCAAAGCACAGCCATTTTCCTTTAAAACCTCTGAGTGCACAGGGGAGTTCTGGATTCAGCTGAGAGCACTCAGTCAATTATGTTATGTCATGACAAATGCCAAATTTTAGGGGATACTTCATGAGCATACCAAAAGTCTAGCTGTTCATGCAAGACCTGTTTGGTGTGGCTGTTGAGCTCGAGACTAACACTCAGAGCTGTCAGGCTGATTAGAGACAGGGAGAGCCCTGAGCGTGTTCAAAGATCTGAGCCGTTGTCAGGCCGTGAGGGGGAGGCAGAGTGTTATTCCCCCTCAGGGCTTCTATGCTAGGAGAGCAAAAGGAGCTCTGGACATTTAGCAGGGGACCCTGATCCCCTGACCTTGCCAGAAGGGCAGCAAATGTTTTGCTGCTGATTAGTAATTCTTCAGTGCAGTAGCTTGCCTATCCCCTATCCCCTTAGCATGCTTCGATTGAAAAAGAGACCATGGGCTTTTCTTCTCTATCTAAGGATTGTGACTGATTTGTGTAAATAATAATGCAAGGGCAAAAAAAAAAAGCCAAAGGTCAAACCAAATGCCAATTCATTACTTTAAAGTAATATTGACTAGATATAGTTGTCATTTTTATATCATAATCAGGTCCACAAATAAGGTCATACTCAATATTATATTCCATTCATTCATTCATTCAGTCAGTCAGTTATTCAGCCATTAGGCATTTTGGCTGCAGTGACATTTTGGCTGCTTCATTTGGGCATGAAGCAGGAATACATCCTGAAACTTACACACCAGTTCATCACAGGGCACCACACACACCCTCATTCACACCTACAGGCATTCTGAAATAGATGACCTGTCTGCAGTTATGTTTTTGGGTGGTAGAAGGAAACGAGAATGCGGGGGAAACATGCACAGGAACAACCCAAGATTGGATCGAATCCCTGACCAAGTCCTTTTTTAAAGGAGGCAGAGTTGAACCTATTTTAATCACAACTTGCTTGCTCCTTTTACCACCTTGCAGTGTAATATGTTCGCAGTTTGTTAGTTTTCAACTGCATCAGCCTCCAATTAGAATTTTCTGAATTAATATTGCCAATAATCCAGTTGTGCTAACTTGCTTGCTAGACAATGTTTGTTAGCTACAATTGTCATATGCATTAATTACATTTATACTAATACATAGCTACTCTGTTGGTTAAATTTGCTTTAAGCTTCCCTACATGCATAAAACTTTTTTTTTTTTTGGCTAAGATAGGAAAATATATTTTGTACTTGAATTTTGTTTTCACTTTGAAGCTACATTTTAAAAGGAAAAAAAGTTTCACTTCATTTCAATCTAGTGAACTACACCTGAAGATAGAGGAAATCATTCCTTCATGATATATTTGCAAACTTCACCATGCAATTGTGCACAAAAATATCTTAAACCAAAAAAGTGAAGGAGTGAAGCAACTGCATTTTGGTGATAATCCCTTCAAATGCTCCATCATTGGAGTGGTGGTAGCTCAAGTGGTTAAGGCTCTGGCTTGTTGACCAGAGGATCGGGGTTCAAGCCCCAGCACTGCCTAGCTGCCACCATTGGGCCCTTGAACAAGGCCCCCAACCCGCCTGGTCCAGGGACACTGCATCATGGCTGACCCTGCAGTCTAACCCCAATCCCCTAGGATGGGATATGTGAAGAAAGAATTTCACTGTGCAGTAATGTATATGTGACAAATAAAGACAACTTAACTTAATCATGAATAATCTCTTATCTAGTGGGACACAAATTGATATTGGAGAAGGAGTGATTGTGATGAACATATACCAGTAGGTGGAGTGGCTGTGCTTAATTGCCCCATGTGTGAATGTGTGTGCATTTAGCCCTGTGATGGAATTTAGCTGTGTTGTTAGAATAGGTGCTGGATCCACTGCCACCCAGGATTATTCAGTTACTGAAGAAGAAATGAATAGTGCCACAAATTAAAAGTGAAAATATATTTATATATACACAATGGGGATAAAAATTGTGAGACCACATTTAAAATCTGTTTGTTTTATTATTTAACACTGGGAATAAAGAGACAGTTTTATTATTTTAAAATATTTAATACAAAGAAATGAAATGTTCAATATCTTGAATATTTAATATTCAACATTTACTGTGAATCACCTGTTGTTCTACCACTTTCCAAAAGTGTTATTTGATTCAGATCTGGTTACTGGGAAGGCCACTGAAGATCACTGAACACTGGAAATAAAAGAGAACATTGTCATGTTGTCATGTTCATAAAACCATTTTAGATGACTTTTGCTTTGTGGTACGGTGAATGAATTGTGGCCATGAAGGGATGCACATGGTCTGCGACAATATTCAAATAGTCTGTGGCATTCAAACAGTGACTGATTGGTATTAACAGGCCCAGTGTGTGAAAAGAAAAATTCCCCACACCATTACAGCACCTCCACCTATAAACCAGCTGTAAACACTGAACAAACAAGACTGTGCAAGATTACTAATGTGCTCTAAGCAAGTAAAAATTATATTACACTGTAAACAGTGCAGTCAATATTGCACATACAGTACTCCAAATTATTAATGTGTTCTAAGCGGGTAAAAAGAGTAATATTCTTTAAACATTAAAGATTGTATGGAGTCAAGATTGTATGACCTGCAAGAAGAAGCTGTCCTGCTTGCTGTTCCCGGATCTGATACCGTCTGCCTGATAGTAGCAGTGAGATCAGTCCATGGCTCAGGTGGCTGGCATCTCCGATGATCCTCTGTGCTTTTCTCACACACTGCCTGATGTAGATGTCCTGGAGGGAAGGAAGCTCATCTCAAACAATGTGTTGGGCTGTCTGCACCACTCTCTGTAGAGCTTTGCTGTTGAGGGCAGTGTTGTTCCCATACCAGGCAGTAATGCTGCCAGTCAAGATGCTGTCCATGGTGCAGATGTAGAATGGTTTGAGGATGTTGGGGCTTATTCTCAACTTTCTCAGCTGTCTGAGGAGGAAGTGGTGCTGTGAGCTTTCTTCACCACTGCCTCGGTGAGTGGACCAGGTCTGGTCCTCAGTGATATGAACACTGAGGAGCTTGAAGGTGTTGACCCACTCCAGTTGTGTCCTTTCAGAGATGCTTTTCTGCTCACCATAATTTTACAGACTGGTTATCTGAGCTACTGTAGCTTTTCTGTCAGCTTGAACCAGTCTGACCTCTCCCATCAAGAAGGTGTTTCCATTTGCAGAACTGCTATTCACTGAATGTTTTTTTTAAATACAAAATTCTAAGTAAATTTTAAAGTCTCTTGGCTTTCCAGGAGATCAGCATTTAGAAATACTTCACCCGACCTATCTGGCACCAACAATCATACCACAGTAAAAATCACTGAGATAATATTTTTCCTCCCACATTCTGATGGTGATGTGAACATTACTCAAAGCTGCTGGCCCATATCTTCATGATTTTATGCACTGCAATGCTACTACACAATTGGCTGATTAGATAATTGCATGAATAAGTAGTTACAATCGAGTTCCTAATAAAGTGCTCAGGGAGTGTACATTGCTTAATGTTCAGGTAAAAGAAAATACAAGCAAATTCTTCCCTAGCGTTCGATCATTGACCCTTACACTGAGTGCTTTGTGTGTGTATTAGTTTAAATTAGCTGTAAAGTACATGACCTTGGGCTTGATGTATATGCCATTACACAGAAAAGCATCAGTCCTGTCACTGTGGATTGTGTATGTCTGTGTATGACCTTGAACTACAGCCATGGGCTTGGCATTGACTAATTTTGGCCCTAGACCTCATATTGACAGGCAGAAATTGTTAATATAGGAGATGATATATTAGTATTGACTGCTGTATGAATGCTGCTACTGGACAGAAGAGTTCAGAAAAAGCAGGAGCAAAACAAATACATTGCTTAAAAATTCTGATCCATGATCAGTATTCCTGTACTACTATAAATCTATGACCATTTCGTGTCATGATACTGTCATAAACTAATTTCCTCTAGGGTAAGTTGGTTAGCCAGTTTACCACAGTTTATTTTTGCTCTATATATACAATATATCAAGAAACAAATAAGCACTCCAAATGAGAGATTTCTGAAAGTACTTTGTGTTTGTGTTAAACGTACTGTAACTGTTAATCGAATCTAAACTAGTAACAAAGTTGAAGAAAAAGGTTGTTTACTGATCATTGTTTTCATTTTTAAGCAATTGTTTCAGGCCTGGGAAAAACTTATGCATTATTAAATCTCTTCCTTACCCTGTGGCTATGATAAAAGGCATATTCCTGTACTACTTTCTTTAAAGTTATCTAATTTATAGTTTCTTTAACCTTATGGCATGGTTTTTCTGATGATATATTATTGTAACTAAATTTGAAATCCTTTATTTCTCCCTATATTAAATAAAAAATAGCATAGGGAAACAGAAGATACTATATGAAATGTGAAAACTCATTTTTCAAATCATTTTTCTTAAGAGTTACTGCTTCACATGATCTATCCTGAGTTCGGGTTACTGTCTTTGTGGCATTTTGCAGGCTTGTGTAATGTGTTGAATTGTGTGGTTTCCTTGCACTGTCAAAAAACACTGTGTGTGTGTGTGTGTGTGTGTGTGTGTGTGTGTGTGTGTGTGTGTGCATACTGCTCTGCATTGGCATTCCACCCATGGTGAATTCTTCTTATTCTTGAGAATAAAAGGATAAAGTGGTTAATGAAGATGAATGAATTAATGTTTTTCGCCAACATCAGAGGTTAATTTTTTAATTAATATGTACTAATGTACAGGTTTATATGTTTAAATTTAGTAATAGTATCTAGTGGGTGGAAGTTTTATCAGTGGAGAAATTGACCCTTGAGCAAGCACAGATAATAAAATTGCAGTATAAACAAAGCTATGAACATAAGTAAAAGTAATTTGAGTTTTCTGGAATGTATTATTAGTGGTAAAAAAAAAAGAAGATTGAAATATATCTTTACTGTGACAAGAACTCTAATATGAATTTTGCTCGTGTAATAACAACACTCGACAAACAACATTGACTTCATTAACTAAAGCTCTTAATAAATGCACATTTTAATAAGTCTAAGCATTTATGTAAAGTATAAGATATAAAGCCTATCTATCTCTATCATGAACATTATCTTTATTTCCACTTCTGAATGTCCTCCTGATCACAGCAAATGTTTTGGGATAACTATACGCTTTGGGAAAACTATACATTTCTTGGAACGACTAAATGCTTTTGAGTAGGCCTGCCCTTTATTATCATATAGATTAGCATGAACTGCTCACATTAGGAAGTACTAAAAAGCACAGTTTACATTAGCATGCATGCAGCTGTTCCAGAAACTTCTGTAGTGTGTGCAGCCACACACACACACACACACATACACAGAGAGAGAGCTGGAGGCGGAGAACACTTTCTCTCCCTCATTCCTTCTATCTCACAAGGCGGCTGACTTCTGGCCTGCAGGACGGGTTTTCATCTCAGCGGGTTCGGGAGGGCGTCCGCTCCGCTCAGCCTCACACTACAGCGCGCTGCCATTTCCATTTCCGCCCCAGGCTAGGTGCCATTTCCGGTAGCGGCACAGTTTCCTGGAGAGTACAGGACACAGATGGTTACAGAACTCTATAGAAAGCAGTTCAACTGCACCAGTCGCCCTGAAAGAATCCCAGATTCTCAGATGCTTCCATTTGAACATATATTGCAGTACAAGAGAGCAGACACCATTATTTCATACAAAGATGCCATTTGGGATTTTGCCTTATGTCCACACATTTAAATGACACCTGAACTAATTTGCGCTGTATTTTAGTCCATGTCCTTGTCTATTTGTGTGCCTGGTTCTTGGCAAGAATCCAAGTCCATACAGCAAACCGCTGGCTAAATGTAGTAGAAAATTTGAAAATTTGCCAGATGGAAGACACAGTGAATTGTGAGCCAGGTTACTGACCAGGTTACAAAGTACAATAATACGGTTGCCTATATGAGAAAGAAATAACTCAGAAGCCACTGCTTTGATGTAGTGTGTGGAGGTAAAGAGAAAGATGTAACAGACATCTCAATCATTTGGGTAATGTTTCTCAGCAGTGGCCATAAGCAAGGGAAGAGCCTTTGTCCTGGCCTTACTTTCATTTCCAGCACTGCAGGGATTGTGATGGCCGTGCCTCCGGGCAGAAGAAGCACCTTAAGGAGGCCCACCTTTAAATCCAGCGTGCTGTGACTCCATCCATGACCCCTAGCTGGAGGGATCCCTCAGGCCAGATTTAAACGAGCTCCCTTAGGTCCTCCACAGTGCCTCTCCTACCCTCTCTGCACTTACTGCAGCACCTTGGTCCAGGCTTGCTGTCGCACATATTTGCATGATGACCAAAAAAGTGGCTAGAGAGTAAATGGTTCCACTTTGGGTAAATGCTGCCTGGCTGTTTGTATATGTAGAGAGGGAATTGAGGACATTTGAATTAAATGTGACAGATGTTATGTCTGGCCAATGGAGTTCCATCTGGAGTGCACTGCAGCTACTATAGGACAAAGCAGGACAAATCTAGACTTTTTTTTTCAGGCCTAGAATGGCGTCATATCACTTAGGAGTGGGATCAATCCCAGTTCTGAAAAGATGGCAATCCATTATTTGAAAACGGGGCATCTCAGTTAATAAAGAGGACGATTTTTTCCTCTATATTTTTCTTTTTACATGAAAAGATCCATCTGACATTTAGCTATTGTTTCTCTTCTTTTTGGTTCCTCTTCCTTCTCACTATCATTATCACTATTATTGAGGCAGTGGGAGACACAAGGCAAAAGAGGCATACAATATCAGCCTATTGATCCACGCCCATCACGGCAGAGAAAAAACCTGGGTTCAGGGGCTGCACAATTCCAACTGGACACCGCGATCGATAGGATACTCTATCAGCCGTTGCCATGGCAACTCGCCGAACAAGGACAGAGCCCCGCCGTTTATTTACACCTGTCTACCCTCTCACAGCTTTTGCTGCAGGTCTCAGAACAGTGGAACAAATGAATGAAGATGATGTGCAGACCTGATTATCAGACATGCCCTGCCATATTTTATGTTGCAATGTAACCTTGCAATGGATCTGTGAATTAAACATGAATTCTACTTTTCACCCACTCTCTGTAGGACATTTGTGATGTTAACAGATTTATACTTGTACATGCAGTATTTCTGTTTCAGCCCATCCTTTTCTTTACCACATTTGTCCTTTCTTTCATCTGTGCAAAGTGGAAGGTTCTTTGCACAAGTGCACAGGCCTTTGCTTTGAGTTGACCCCAATTTGCAGGTCAAGTAAACATGAACAGTGCTGTGCCTGTTCGCACACGATGGGGTAATAAGAGAGAGCCCTGAAAAAAAGGACCCAGCGAAACAGGACAACAAAAAGTCAAGCACCGCAACACTAGACACCACCAACAATACATTTTGTGTGGATACATATTGTGACTCAAGTGGTACTTAGCTGTTAAGTACTCATTGCAGAGTATGCCCCTGTTCATTATGTTATTGAGACAAAGCTGTTTAAGTACAGCTCTTGATCCAGCTAAAGGGTAGATGAACTGTTGGTAAAATTGGAGCTGAGCACAAGGTTTATTAACCACCTTGTTCTGTAAGAATTCACTCTGCTGTTTTTGCTAAGAAAGCTTATGAAAGAGTTTGTATGTATTAAAAAAACAGTGGAGTCTGAGAACCTCTTGCGGAGCACTATTAATAGGTACTGGGTGATTCTAGGCATTCTGCATAAGGGAGGGAGGGAGGAATGGAAGGAGATTTAGTTCACTGAGCCTGTCTTGTGAGCTGTGACAGAGACGTATTGACAGACACACTTCTCGCTCCTCAGCATGCAAACTGCTTGTTGGTATATGTGTGTTTGATGGCTTTGTTCAGTCACTTTGTGGCTACCTACTACTTCTAAGTCAGGAATGGAGGCAGACCATGTAGCTCCTCTCATATACACACACGGCAAAAAATCAGTCTACTCCCTACCCCCTCCGATCAATGGTAGTTTCATATGGCCTCTCAGGCCTGCAGTGACGCATGTGTGTGTGTGTGTGTGTGTGTGTGTGTGTGTGTGTGTGTGTGTGTGTGTGTGTGTGTGTGTGCGCGCACGCATGTCTTATTGATTTATCAACTGCTTGGCTCAGCTTGGCCCAGGACCCTCTTCCATACTGGGTTAGCCTGGAGCTGCAGCACACTGGACTTCTACTTACCCAGCTGCAGCTTACTCCATGCTTCTCAACAGACAGCAAAACAACACAGTCAATATAAAATACTTCTAAACCCTACTGAAGAGTTTAGTCAAATGTTCATAGACAATTCACATTACCTGAAAGATACAGAGCTTACTAGTTCTTCTACATCACTTGCACTCATTTCATCTTGATATACTAGCATTAACACTAGTAGTACTGAAATGCTAGTGTTCATACTAGTGTTCTCCTACTGGTGTTCTCTGGTGTATAGCCTTGACTCATTCAAGTCCCTCTTCCTCATACTGAATTATAGCGTTAAATTACACTTGAAGTATTCAGATGTGTTACAGCTTGCTTTTAATATAAAAATTTGACTAATCATAATCAGCAGCTGCATTTTTACAGCATAGTGTTGGAGATCATAAAACAAAAAGGTTTGACTAAAAACCAAATGGTCATCCTGTCTTTTTGAAGTGACCCTCTGTCAGCTGAATTGTTAAAGGCATCTTCTGGCTCGGACTTGCCCTTATGTGTCACCTTTGTGGCTTTTAGCCACTCCCAGTCTCTCTCCAAACACACGCATACATGCACGTGCACACAATCACTCTGCCCGATGAAGCTCAGAATGGTAAATGTCCAGCTGCACCCCCTCCCCTTTCCCCAACATGGGACCTTTACTGGTCAGTATTGTGGGGGCCTGAGGGTTTGGCCTTTGTACGTGTGTTTTGTATGTGTTTGTTGTGTGTGTGTTAGCAGGAGCTCCATTAGCAGCAGCTGGCCTAAAAGAGGGGATTGAGTATCACTGACCTGTCCACAATGTCCAGCTGGGGGGTCACTGTTCTGCCCTCCTCCGGGCACGTGCTGACCAGCCATCTGTGTATGAGCAGGTGGGGGAGGATGTGTGTGTGTGTGTGTGTGTGTGTGTGTGTGTGTGTGTGTGTGTGTGTGTGTGTGTGTGTGTGTGTTTGGAATAAAGTGACAGTTGCCCAGTGCTCAAGCTCTTTGGTGACAGCACAGCTGGCCTGTAGCAGCAGGCATGCTGCATCCTATACAGCCACCAAGTAGTTTTAGCTAATTCTTACATACATGCTCACAAGAAACTATTTGTGTTTTTTAGAGATTCACAGAAACTACGTTCTTTTCATTTCATCAGAACAACACTGGCTAAGAAATACACATTCTAATTTTATTATATAAATCACACTAATGATAATAATTACATACTCTTACACTATTAATGCTAATAACTACATTCTCTACAAATTCCAGTACATAAGTACATTTATATAATATACTATACTGTCCTTGAAAGCATACAAAGTGAAAGATTGCAAAAGCCTTATACTGAAACAGCACTGAGCAGATTTCATCACACTTCACAATCTGCAAATCAAAAAACAAATGGCCAGCACAGATGGAGAAGAGGTAGATCTTCATTTATCTATTCTTTTTACTTCATCCTGTTTTTCAGGGTGCTTGAGACCTGATCAAGGCAGAGATTAGTACCACAGCTATCCACCATCACCTATCCTCCCCCACCTTTTCATTGCTCTGTCCATCCTTCTGCCTCCAACTGTTTAAGGTGATTGGATCGTGCCCATCCTCCTTGCATGGTCAGCTAAGGTCAATGACCCCAGGCTGATTGTATGAGGGGAGAGTGAAATGGTCATCCAGGATTTGCAGCAAAACAAAGAGATTCTCACTACGTATAAACTGACAAAGAATTAAATATTTCTATGAACAATAAAAAAGAGTATTACGACTAAAAAATAAATTATGACTAGTTGATTAAAATACCATTAGATGGCCCATTTTATTTTGTTTTTTTTTTTTTTAAAAACACTTTCTAAACATATTTTATATGAGTATGTATTAAGGTAAGTGTATATTTGGTACAGGTGTGCAGAATTATGAACTCTTTGTGTCTTATCTACACATCTACCTTTAGTTTTACCTTTTGTAGAATGTTTTATAATGAGCCAAAAATAATTATCTATAATTATAATTAACTTTATGTATTTCAGTTTCAACTCCTACAAGCAATGATCAATAAGTTTGTGAAGGTGTTTTTGTGTGTGCATGTACATGTACACATATATAATATTTGAAATAGCCTGTGGTCTTTGACCCCTGACCTTAGATTTGTGTTGCTAGGTGACTGCAGCATCTCTGATGAAGGTGTGGGTGATGGGAATGTCAGCCTAAAGGGGGTTCAGAGAGGCAGTGGTCACTCAAACTCCCATGGCACACTTGTATGCACAAGCCAAAATATCACAGACCATTATAGTAAGGTGCCCAGTCTGTCTTAATGATTAGAATTTGGGTCTCTATAGCTTCTTGTAACATAGTGATATGTTTTTGTCTTCCATATATTTGCACATGATTACTATGAACAGTAGAAACCTGATCCTAATTTAGCCTTCTTACTCTGTTACAAATGGGCTCTGATATTTGATATTCCCCTTTGAAACATACTTCAGTGCTGCAGATTCCTGAAACAACTGTGGAAATCAAAGATGGACATGTATTCATGCTTTTTTTAATGCACTGTAACATTATATTAATAACACTGTCATTCATCATCAGTCACCTACTTCATCTAACTAGGTGTGTACTTGGAAGAATGTGATATTTGCTTTGTCTTAAATTTATACATTAAAATGTCAAATTTATTCAGTAAAATCAGTGTTTTTTTCAGTCAATGCTAGCAGAAGCCAACTAAAACAATGTTTCTTCAGACAATGAAGATGAAATGCTGGAATCAACCACTCTTATGACAGAAGCTCTGCCATATTCACACTGCAGAGACCCTACCGCCAGGCAGAGACAACATTGCACTCTGAACAATAGCCTTGTGATGGCAGCTATAAGGGCCACTTTGTGTTTGTTTGTGTGTGTTTTGTTTTTCAGCTTTTTTTCCTTGACACTTTCTTCTGTGAGGGAATTCTCTTCATCCTTTGCCATCACTCTCTAGTTGGCCTGCTTGATGCACAGACATTTGTTGTGGGAGACCTTACCCTGGGGTGGGAAAAACACACACTCTTTCAGTTTTCAGAGGTATTTTTATCATGGGGGTATATGTGTGGAGAACTACTCTGTCTTTTGGGTTAAAAAAATATTCTCTTTGTGCATTTAGAGCCCTTAGCTTTTTATGGAATAGTGCAGACTGAAATTTCTTCCCTTCTTAAAGAATTATATATTATCTCATGTAGAGAAACACTGGCATTTAGGATCCTGGTATCTATGTATAGAAATTTCAAATAGATGGAGATCTAGGTGTAGGGTATTTTGTTATTGGAATTACTGAAAATTAAGAAAGCAAAACTTGTCAAATAATTAGTACCTTATGTAGAGCAGACCTGATTTGAAACAATGGTCAGGTTAAAATAATATGTTTCAATTACATTATGATCTTACTCAAGACTATGAGACAGAGAGAGAGCAAGAGAGAGAGAGAGAGTGTGTGTGTGTGTGTGTGTGTGTGTGTGTGTGTGTGTGTGTGTGTGTGTGTGTGTGTGTGTGTGTGTGTGTGTGTGTGTGTGTCCATCCGGTGGAGGGATGGGAGGGAGGACGAGATGGTATCAATCGTAGGGCCAGGCCATTGAACGTATTGATTAGTTACCTTTCTTATTAACATGCTGATTAAAAAGAGCAGGGCAGAAACACCAAGCAGACACACACAGTGGGCGCTGAGGCATAAGCATCACAGCACTGAAAGGAGACGCAGGATATATGCAATGGAGAGAAGAGTGAATGTAGAGAATACCAGCTGGTGGAGCAAATAAAATTTCAGAACAGGAGGAAATGGATTCAAATTGCTGACCTTAACCTTGGAGAGGACCAGAGAGAGGGCTATAAAGGGAGAGAGAGAGAGAGAGAGAGAGAGAGAGAAGATGCACATTGGCTGCACTGCGACTTCCTCTCCCACCCAGCCAGGGAGTTTACTGGATTCATTCTTGGGGAAACCACACACACACACACACACACACACACACACACACACACACACACACACACACACACACACACACACACATTTATTCACACATCCACTCATATGTCTTTTATTCACCATAATATTTATTCACAGATAGAAATGTTATCTATTAATGTTTGCAATCCAATAATGCATGTCAGCCATCTGTCTGTATTGCTGATGTTGTAATATGGGAGGATTTTACTATTGCAAACTGTAGCAGATAGCTCTTGCTTGATGTTCTTGTATTGTGTTGTGCTTGGCAGTGAAGTGCAATGTGAGTGTGGATGTAAATAAGGCTTCTGCATTACCCAAGTAGGAATAAGTACAATCAGCACCATCGAAAAGCTAGCATCAAATGCTCCAAACCGATTTTGCTTCTGGATTCTGAATTTGGATTTGAAAGTACCATGTTTAATAATGCTCCTGAATTCTACTTAGGTGGTACTGGCATTTACGTAATTGATTAGACCTTTAGATCTATATATAAAAAATAAAATACTCATAAAATCTCCAACTGTTAACCTACCAGGCATGTGAGAATTAAGGTTATTTGAAGACCAGTGTCATTCTTATTTATTTATTGGCCTTTTAATATTATATAATTGCATTTTATCATAGGTCTACCATTTTACATTTAAAATGAATAGTTTTTCGTCGAATCATAGTAAATTGATTGTTAAATATTAATATATTCATCTCACACATGCCTCGTTTGGTTTTACTGAGGCACACAGTCTGCATGCCAACATTACTGTTAATGCATTATAAATAATATGCATTTTGTGTGCATATGTATAAAAGGCCATAGGTTACACATAGTCCAACACATAGTTCGATAGGCTTATACATTGTGTGTGGTAATTACAGTATGTTCCCTCTTCCCTAATCGATATAGGCCACAGGCGCTCAGATGGCGGAGGGGGAGACGGCCATGTGAAATATAGGTCTAGATGACAACTTCTGCTGCTCCATAGCAGAAATATTATTTAAGTGGCTATTAATGTTAATGCTGATTTTTAAGATGACAGTGTTTAGTGGATAAGCGTAAAAAGCGACTTGCGCAGCTGAGTGTATATTCAGATACCCGATAGTAGAATGATGTGCGCCTCTTCTCTCATCCACACACATCATCGCCCTGTAGTTTTGCATTTTCGTGCAATAACAAGCCTAAAAATCCGGGCCAGAAAACTAGAAAACCTCAAAAGTTGCACAATTCAGCACTGATAAATTAAAGAGTATTTTCGGCGGAAAGAAATCCTCTGATTGCTCACTTTGGCCTTAGAACATAGACCATAATCAAGTAACACAGTCATGCAATAGGCTAAACACCACCAACCTATTTATATATATATATATATATATATATATATATATATATATATATATATATATATTTAATTTTTAGTTTCTGTGTGTTTTTTATATATTAATTATATTTTAGTTCATTTGTTATTTTTAGATATATGCCGTTATTAAACCAAACAAGGCATGGAATTTAAACAGAAATATCAATATTAAGACAAAAAAAAAAAAGCAGGTAATATACAAAATAGTAATTTCGTGCGACTTTAATTTGTTCAACTAAAAATAAAATTAGATGACGTACCACTGAATTTAATTGTCACATTACGTCAAAATATAATTCAAACAAATTATGTCACATTTCACTTGCCACTTTATGGAATCTTATATAAAGACAGTATTGATTAATAGAAGACTCTTAGGCCTAATCCACCTGATACGCGACAGCTGAGAAATTACTGATGATTTATTTGGGGGAAATTAAATAAAATAAAAAAAAAAAATAATAAAAAAAAAAAAAATATATATATATATATATATATATATATATATATATATATATATATATATTTGACACATTTTACTATAGTGCACATGGTTTAATTTCGTGTTATGACACAGATTCCTCGTTAGGATTTTATATTGGTCTTTGTAATGCTATTTTTTGTTAATAGTGATGTCTGAGAAACTCGATCATGTTAATTGAATTCTTGACTTCAGGCTTCGGTCGATTTCTATCTGCCATTTAGCTTTCTGAAGGCTACACATATTTTGAGATTTCTTGTATGTGCATTCTCCCGTTTATTAATGAGGTTTTCTAAGTGGAAATATAGTAGTAGAATGTGTAATATTCCTAAATGTTGTATGAGAACACGTTTAAATGTTAAGGTTATATCTGTTCCACTCTTAAATGTATTAGTTATTTAATTTAGTAACAGACATGTAATTTGTTGTCGGATAGGTTTTAGATCGGGTCTAAAAAAACAAAACAAAACAAAACAAAACAAACAAACAAGAAAAAAACAAAACAAAAAATAACCTGTTTTGGTACAGTGGCTTTCTTTGCCAAAACTTTACATAAAGCACCTTACATAAAACAGACTATTAATAAATTCATTCGGTGGATTCAATTTGTTTTACAATGCTCGCTCTAAAATGGAAACAAGAGCATTTTGTCACTTTGTTAAAACCAGAATCCAATCTTTAAATACTTTTTAACAATTCTAATCTTATTAAACATTTTACCGTGCACATTTCAGTGAATCTGTCTGCATTATAAAGTCTGAGTTATGTTCTGTAGTGCATATGAATATGGAGCTTTGCTCAGATGTAGATAGTTTATGACTTTTGATGTACACATCTCAAAAAGTTTAGTTCTTTATCTTGTCATTTTGTTCATTTTGATATAGGAAAATATAGTGTAGTACATTACAGATATATAACATTTAATATTGAAGTATATTTTACAGATTTGAGCATATAATTAATTAATTAATAACCTATTTTTTTGTATATCTGCTCCCCTTGGATGAAATAAAGCTTTTCCCAGTGTCTTTCACCCCCAACCCCCCTTCATATTTTGTGATTTGCAATCGATCGATCACCCATAAACAGGCTGTTTCTTTATGTGCACATTTGCTCACAATTTACGGGTTGAATTTAATTATTGTACCAATGCTGTTTCTGAAGTTGTTGTTTTTTTTTTCATTTTATTTAGAAATAAACCACTTTATAAAGGCTGTCAATTTTCAGGAGAGAAATCAATGAATTAAAGATAAAAAAAAGTTAAATATAAACCTGCAAAAAAATATATTGCTGAAAAAATATTGAAAAAATGTTGATAAGGACACAAACAACGGGACGAAGACGGACCATCACGGCGGAAACCTTTTTAGACTGATGTAAGCGGCCCAAAGTTCACAATACAGTATCTGTGGACCTGTAAAGCGCGCAGCAGCGGGTGACCGCACCATATGTTCACAGAGACACTTTAAATAATTTAGCAGCCCAACAGCTTTGATTTGAGAGCCATGATCAGTGTTCGATCACATAGAGACATTTCAGTACAATATCTGCCTTCACCTGTTAGTTTTTAAGCACGGGTCTTTGCAACTTGTCCTATTGTATAATGTCACGATAATATTCTGGAAAAGAAGCGTTATTAGAGACACTGCAGTTCGCCAGTGATTAAGTACTACAAACAACAACAACAACAACAATAATAACAACAACAACAACAACAACAACAACAACAACAACAACAACAATAATAATAATAATAATAATAATAATAATAATAATAATAATAATAATAATTAGCCTACCACGCCCATTAAACCTTCGTTGTTACAGGAAATGAATTAACTTTTTTATTGTTGTTTAAATAAAGTTCCAAGTCTAAAATATGTATTATTATTATTATTATTATTATTATTATTATTATTATTATAAATGTATAGTGTCAGTGGGCTTTCTGCCAGTGGTCTGCTCCTTGATACTGCCACGTTGGCCCTATTTGTTAAATAACAAAAAAAGATAACATTTGCCTGAAATCAAATAAAATGTCACCATTAACACTACCCCAAATAATACTTGAAGAGTCAAGTATTTTGAAAAAGATTGAGTGTTATCGACTTGTCTTGGTCTGCTGTTTCTCAGGCGAGTGTTTTGTCTGCATTCGAGAGTGAACTTTCCCCTCTTAAGGCTCTCTCTCTGTTTTCTGGGATGGAGAGGCGCTGAACGTTCTCCCTGCAGCTCTTCAAGAGCCTGTGTGTGTGTGTGTGTGTGTGTGTGTGTGTGTGTGTGTGTGTGTGTGTGTGTGTGTGTGTGTGCGCGCGCGTGTGTGTCGATATCGCAGCATCTGCTGCCGCAACACAACGTCTCATTCTATTGATGAGAATTAATATGCAAGTTAGAAATTATTAGGCTATATCCATTTTATCATTATATCACACACACACACACACACACACACACACACACACACACACACACACACACACACACACACACACACACAATAATAAAGCAATACACACAGCTTAAATAAAGTTATGTTTTTTTTTTTTAAAGTTGTCATATTTTTTAACAGAAAATTAAAATTGGTACTAAATGAAGTGAATAGCCGAATAGAGTCTTATAAGTCTACCAAGTAACACATAGGCCTACATATGTGCCAGAATTAATGACACGCTGTTATTAACAAGACAAGCGGATGGAAATATATTACTACTGTATATAACCAAGGAAGGTTACGCCACTAATATGGGAGAAAGAAAGAAAGAAAGAAAGAAAGAAAGAAAGAAAGAAAGAAAGAAAGAAAGAAAGAAAGAAAGAAAGAAAAGAAGAAAAGCCAATTAAGTTGCTTTATTTTTAATTGTAATCTAATTTTTAATGGGTATCTAATAGGTTTATGTGAAGTCAATCAACATCTTTAAGGATTTTCTCTGCAGAAGTGAATAAATAGATTATACAAAAAAAGCAAAATCTGATCAATTCAATTATGATGATCCTCATCTCGCAGTTTTCCTAAAGATCCCCTACCTCTTAATACCAGTGACTAGCGTATGGTGCGGGAACGAAAGAGTTAATCCGAGTTAGAAATTCATGCCACATCTGTCAGATTTTTAAGTGTGTGACGTTCAGAGGGGGAGAGAGGGAGGAGGAGAGAAAAACGGGGCTGAGATCGATAGAGAGACAGAGGAAAGGGAAGGAGGGGGATGCACAGAGATAATGACAGAAAGGGAGCTGGCGTTGGAGACATACACAGAGCGTTTGGCAGTATAGAGCAGAGCAAAGCGCCTACAAGATTCACAAGCAGATCGCGTCTTATTGCATCCCGTTCATATCTGACTCCGTAACGATTTGCCCGAAAGTGAACTAAACTGAGGAGACGGACCGCCGTCTTTTCAAACCAAGAATCATGTCGATGGTATACAAAAGTAGCTCAGCTCGATAGCAGTTTGTTTTTGGATTATCGATCTCTTCCGATTCAAAAACATTGTACATTGTCAGGATTCTTGTTTTCCCTCCGCGGCTGTGCGTCGGTCATCTGCTCCAGCATCGCCTGTGCTGCGCGGAGGTAAGAACATCAAACACTAAGATGACTAAAATTGCCTTTAATATTTAGAGCTTTCGAAAAACAAAGCGAATAAAAATAAAGCGAGAAGTTAAGTTTATAAAATGGCACACTGAATGATTTGCACCTGTGTAATTATCACGGAGAATTAGAGTAATTGTTGCGCTGTTGTTGCTGAACTTGTCGGTGGTTGGCAAGAAATTGTACGTGATCAATATGCGACGAGGTTTCATGAGCAACTGATCAATAAGCAATCAAGTGATCACGACCTACTGTATCTCTTCCACAGGCTTTCCACGGTCAAGGACAAGGTGCGTTTAAGGAGCACATAAAATACTAAAAATGAACTCCTGTATCCGCCTTTGAAATCGGGTCGAAATCAAAAAAAAATATTTACGGACTTCAGTGGACGTACAGGCCTATCACTTTGCAAACATTTACACTTACTAACAGATATCTGAAAGTAATATTTTGTAGAAATGGATGGGAATATGGGAGAGGTGTCGATTCACAGCCATGTGGAGCTTGCTCACAGTCAAGACAGTCGAATGATGCTGCACTCACGAGACGTCTCTGCTGCCTTCTCGCGTCCCGCTTTGGGAAGCCCACACATGGGCCTGGAACATGAGCACAGAAGCCCTGGTTACGAGCACAGTATGTCAACACTGGGCTATGGCAGGGAGAGCCCTGCAAACTGTGGCAGCACCTACACCACGCTCACCCCCCTGCAGCCGTTTGACGACAAGTTTCACCATCATCACCACCATCCCTGTTTGCCTGTCAGCAATGTAATTGGTAGCTTTACACTCATGCGTGAGGACAGAGGCCTTGGAGGCAACTTCTATAACCCTTACAGCAAAGACTTGGGCATGGCACAAACTCTATCTCCACCTCTGGGCAGCTCAGGTCTGGAACCAGCCATGCACAGCTACAGCTCTTTAGGGACCCAGAATGGACACAGTGGCCAGATGTTAGCAGGCAGCCATGAGGTCCATATGGGCAGCAATGGGGGTAACCTATTCTGCCGAACAGTTGCAGACTTTGGGAGGGAAATGTCACCACCCTCTCTGGGCAGTGACCATGGGGTCAGCCATCATCTGAACAAGATGGACAGTCACCACCAGCACATTCCTAGCTACCACCCCCATATTTATACTCAGAGCTACCAGCATCATCACCCCAGCCAGCAGGCCTCAAAGCTAGGCGAGCTCTCTGTTTCTTCCCCCTCCTCCTCCTCTTCAAGTTCTGCTCTCACCAGGGAGGGTATGTTGGCTGGTTCCCAGAGTAGCAGCGCGAGCGAGGAGATCAACACCAAAGATGTGGCCCAGCGGATCATCACAGAGCTGAAGAGGTACAGCATCCCGCAGGCCATCTTTGCGGAGAGGGTGCTGTGCCGCTCTCAGGGCACCCTGTCCGATCTGCTACGAAACCCAAAGCCCTGGAGCAAGCTCAAGTCTGGCCGTGAGACCTTCAAGAGGATGTCCCGCTGGTTACAAGAGCCAGAATTTCAGAGAATGGCATCATTGCGACTAGAAGGTAAAATTCTTCAGCATGTTTTATTTGCCTATCAGGCAGACAAAGCAAGACAATACATTGATCTAGTTTTAATGTGAATTCACAGCACAATATATTTCAGAAAGCATTTAATGTGGATTTCAAAATGATAGAAGTTTGGTTTATTCTTTTTCTGAAAAAACAGACAAAACTTTGGGCACAAGCTTTTCTTTGCAAATTTTGTCTTAGCCTAGAAGGCAACAGATAAAACAATATAGTTACACACAAAGACATGTCTATTCAGATGTGTCTTGTATTCAATTTCATTAGCTATTTGTGCTTACAGAATATATAGCCCTGTTAAATCCCTGATATATTTGTATAAAATTACACAATGCTCAAAAGAAAAGAAAAGGAAAAAAGTATGGTTTCATTTTGCAGCAATTGCACTAATCTCATTTTGTACAAGATATCGAGAAGTGATGCCCTTTGTGGGCTGCCACATAATATTCTTCAGAGATTTGCTTTGAAATCCAGTGCTTGTTATAGTGTTGCAGTGTTGTGACAAGAATAGGGCTGAATATCCAGTTGATGCACATGGCGCACAAAGAGCTCCACAGAAAAACAGTAACATGAGAATGGCTCTCAAAATGTCGGACAGCACTCTCTGATAGCTAGCAACCAAAGACGAACGTGAATGCCGCCTTGCCAAAGTCTGTCCAAATCCCAAGCGATCAATCACCAAAGCTTGAAATGTGTTTCAGAATGAATTATTCTGCTTGCATTACCACCACAGATATTGATTGGTGAACAATGTGCTTTCAGTCATAGGAGTGTTCGTAGCGCGGAAATACACAAAATAAATCAATGCCCTGTTTGCCCGCATGGTACTGCATCTTGCTGTTGTTTGTGTGCCACTTCCTGAATACACTAATGCAAGTAGATTGGTAACTGCAGTTAAATATGTATTGTCCTGAGAAGCAATATTATTATTTTAACTTGACCACTTGCTCAGTAAATGGAAAGAAAATTTGGAAATGTCTTAAACATGTCATTAAACATTTAAACATAAAATTTTGATTAATTTTAGATTGATAGGTACTAAAAATTTTCTCGCAGTAGATTAAGACAACAAGTATGTTAATGTTTGGTATCATCTGATTAATCATACATTTCTTTCCAATTGTCTGTACAATACACACTCACAAATAGATACATATTCTCATACACAGTCTTTTTAGCCCTGGCAAAGGCACAAGGTGGACACCTCTGTGCCTTTCTATATAACCTACTTTCCACAAGGGTTGGCGTTTCTTGCCAAGCCTTTTGTTTAATTATCAGCTGGTATTGATTTCCTTGGGAAAGCAGAGCACAGGCCGCCAGCTCACAGCTCCTGTGAATAAGCAAGCGCAGGCTGGAATTAGAATGCACGCAGCCACACGCCTCCTTTCAGAGAAGAGGAGACTTAATGCAGAACATGGACTGGGAGAAATATGACCCAGATTAATGCAGAAAAATTCATCTGAACAAAACATCATGGCAGCAATTATGTAACATTGTATCCTAAGCATTTTCTTTATTAATATTAAGATTTTTGTTTGTAATGACTTGCACTCTTAATCATGATTTTGGCAGACAGACCACCATGTGTAATTCTTAATGTCCATACATCTTAGAGCTATCATAGAACAAAGTGAAAAAATACTGCAGCACTACAAATCTGAATTATACTAGATGAAAAATTGCAAACTCTATATTCTATAACAACATACAATTCTCTTAAATTGTACAGCTGCTGTGTCTCAGTATTGCTTTGTTTAGAAAGGCAACCATTTAGAAATGTATCATAATCGATAATGAAATAATTCTTAAATCTAGCTGCAGTTGTGCAGTGCAAGTATAGTAAATTGCAGAACTGCCAAAAATATGATACTACGTTCCAATATGTTATGGTATGGCAATTATTAAGATTTAGCTAATTTGTATGCTATTAGGTTTTTTATACATTGTACATAGGTTGCAATATGTGTATTAATTATACTGCTTATATGAATTATGTTTTTTTAATTTGTTGACACATCTGTTGACTACATATATATATGTATAGTATTATTTTAATATTGATAATATAAAAAAGAATAGTGTGATTATCTTTTTATTCTTTTCTTTGGCTCTTTTGTGTGGTTTGCCCTGTGAGCTGAGTGTAGGTGTATGCAGGATGCACTGCTTATAATCGAAAAAGAAGATCGCGAGAGAGCGAGACAGAGTGAGTGGCTCAGTAACAGAGCAGGATGGAGATCATTACTCTATCCCTCAGCTCCCTGGCAGTGCAGGGATTTCACACACGAGCACTGGAGCCTGAAGCTCTTGTCTTAAAGTCTAAATGAATAAATGCTTTATAAAAAAAAGGCTTGAGTAGCTCTCAGTGCCTCTGCACCATCAGCGAGTTTGAGAGTCATTTAGCAACTCTATTGATGGTCAAAACAGGCATGGAAGAGCACAAGCCTGTCTACAATTCAAATTGACACGGTTGAGATTGAGGCATGATTGTTTTGCTTGCAGAGCCTTAAAATAAACTGTGTATTTGTTCAGTGGACGCCATAGCAGTGTTGAAAGGGTTAACCAGGCTCTGTAGGTCGAGGAGTCTGAGCAGCATAGATTTAATCAATAATTTCTATCAGCCCATGGCCCAAGAAATCAGCAGGGGGTGGGCCAGAGGAGAGGGAGGTTGAGAGGGGGCAGTGAGGTAGTGTAGTGAGGGATGGTGGGGGGGTGGGGGGGGGTGGATGAAGAACAGGGGTGCTTTCGATCACGTTTCGGCAACATGAGACAAGAGGCATACATCATGATTAAGGTCTGCTCTCACGATCATAAGAACTCTATGGGGGGATGTTTATGCCTGTGAAAGAGGTGCAGTGCTTTGGATTTATTGCATGGTAATTCCCAGCCTTTTACACATGATTACAACACGAGGAAGCATTTAGTTAATGCTTGGTACTACATAGGCAAGTGTTGGCAAGGAGAATGGGAGGGAGATGCTACACTCTACACACTTATATATCTGTAACATGTACATGTAAAGTGAACAGTGATGCATTTTAGTGCTATTTTTTTTATTACTAAACAGTGGAATTGAACAGGAAGTCAAAATATACTTACTATGTCTATATATATATGCTATATCTATCTATCTATCTTAATTTTACTTCAATAAGATCTGAGCTGCTCATTTACTACAGTCTTTCTTTAGTAATTATTGATAACAATACTAACTAACTAACTAACTAACTAACTAACTGATTAACTAACTAACTAAATAAATAAATAGATTAATTAATTTATTAATTAAAAAATGAATAAATGAATAGCATTTTTATTATTTTCCAGCATGCAGTTTGCTCCTTGTTAATTGTTTCTCTTTGCAAATTTTTGTGAAAAGTGATGCCACAGCTCCAGCCAACAAATAAACATAATTATAGACAAAATAGATTTGACAGAGAATTGCAGTAATTACAGTTACATTCAGTAATTTTTGCTTTTGTAAAGAATTTTCCCATTACTCATAAGAATATTTATTCCACTGCAACACACACAGACTGCAATGTTTTCAATGTATTCTTTTACATAGTTCTTTTAATAATTGAAATTTAGGCCTAAAACAAGTTTTATAAATATAGATTATTATTATTATTATTATTATTATTATTATTATTATTATTATTGTTGTTGTTGTTGTTGTTGTTGTTATTAATATTATTAGTATTATTATTATTACACTTCATTAATTATGTGTGGCTGACTCCTTTGCTTTGCTTTTCTTTCTCTGTCTTTGTCCCCCAGCATGTAAGCGGAAGGAGCAGGAACAGTCTAAGCAGGAGAGGAACCAGGGACCAAAGCGTACTCGATTGGTCTTCACAGACTTGCAGCGACGTACACTGATGGCGATCTTCCGAGAGAACCAGCGGCCTCCCAAAGAGCTGCAGGTGACCATTGCACAGCAACTGGGCCTTGAGCTTTCCACCGTCAGCAACTTCTTTATGAACGCTCGCCGCAGGAACCTCAACCGCTGGATCGAGGAGGGACGCCCATCCTCCACCGGGTCCTCAGGGTCCAGCACCTCCTCCCCTACTGTCTCTTGCACTACAGCGTGATGCGAGAAGAGGCCAGAGCTCCGCAGCATGTGAAAGATCTGACATCTCTGATGCTGACAGAGGTTTTTTCTTTTTTTTTATTCGGAGATGTTTTACACAGGAATTAAAGTACAACTGAAACCAAAGATAAAACCCTACAGAAGAGATAGTTTTCTCAGCATAGTTATCAGTGTTTGACTGGTAGTTCGTCTTTAATTTGGGAATAGAACAACTGATTTTCTTTTCAGTAGAAGAAATCATGTCTAATTTTAGTAAAAGGTGATTGACCAAGAATGCTGCAGTAGTTTAGTGAGCAGTCATTTTTTGGTATCTCTACTTTTGTTTAATACAGAAAACAGTATCAGTATTTTAAAAATCAAGACAAATCATTTGGACAATTTTTTTCCTAAACAACTTGAGTGCTTTAAGTTCCCTTGATACAATATGTAAAGAAAATTATGACCAAAGAGAAATGCCAAAAGAATGTGGAATGATGTTTTCTCCTTCTTTGAGAAATGCTTGCAAGTAACTTTGTGTGGATTTTTAGGGGTTTATTTCATCTTGGATAAATTCTAACAAAAGCTACAGCTCACCCGCTGATCCTGCTGCCCAAGGTTCTGTGTGGAGAGCCTGAGCCTGTGAGCAGAACTGACTAGTATCCTTCCAAACTAAACAATGAGCCTGAATCCTATAGGGATGAAAACGGATCCTGAAGGAGAGGGAGGAGGGGCAGAGGATGCATTTTTAAAGCGTACCCTCAAGAGCACTGATCGATTGATTGGTGAATCTCGTGGGAGCTGCTGCAGAGAAATACAGACAAAGGTACAAAGAGGAATCCTCTGTAGATGTACAGTGAGCACCGGCTATTAGCATTTGTAATTTCCATCCACTGATCTGAAAATGACCAGTAGAGAAAACTCCTGTAGATCCACTGCAAGATTTTCCTTGGTGCTCATACTGGACAATGGAGAAATTTATCACCAGATAATGGTTTTCTACAAATATCAAGCACACAAGCCATGGTGGATTACTTAATGCCTGCTATTCACTCTTAAAGGCATATCGTATATACACACAAAAAAAACTGGATATCATTTGTCACTCAAAATCTGAACTCAATGAACTGAAATGTACTACTAGTTTTTATTATTATTATTATTATTATTATTATTATTATTATTATTATTATTAGTATTATTATTATACGGTTATTTATGTATTTATGTATTTATTTCCTGATTATTTATTTGCTAAATATTGTAAGTATTTATTTCATCACATGTTGTTTGTCTATTAACTTGTTTCTGATGGGAATCCCATCATGATACCAAAGATGAAGGTTTGTCCTCCCTGAATGTAGGCTCTGCTGTTGTTTGTTTCTGTAACAAAGCTAGTGTTCTAAACGTCCATTTGGGGGAAAAAAATCACATGCAATGCATTCTCAAGTGAGAGCACCTCTGACACACTGAACAAATCTAGAAACTGCACCAGCTAGAAGACTAGAATTGCTGATCAGACTCACATAGAGCTACAGTAGCTGGGAATTCAGTCTGAAAGTTCAGCTTGACTATAGATGCTTTTTGACTAGGTCAGAGGCATCCAAGTTCCTAAATGCATTTGCCATTTTCACTAGACTCAAATTAGTCATAATGGATCGATGCGATCCCCTTCAGTTTAAATGCATTGTGCTCTATACATACACAAGCCTTGTGTCTTTTGGGATGTGCAGCACAGTGTTACGTAGGGTTCAGCGGTACAAGACAAAGTCGCAATGCCGTTTTGGCTGTTTTCGCGTGTGTCACTCCGTCTTTAACCTTCGCGGGGTGTGAAGTGAGGCCCCCTTCACAGCATGCACTTGAAAGAGGGACCATGAAAGAGGCCATCGACTTTTGCTGACATGAAAGAAGCTCTTTTTATGTGTGTCCTGTTGGAGGCTGGGGCTGAAGCTCGCCGCTCACTCAGCCAGACCCATGGGCTTAGGGCATTCAGAGGGAAGGGCAGATCAGAGAAGGGCTGCATTACCAAACCAAGGGATAGTGAGCAGGGAGGGAGTGTTGGAGAGTGCAAATTAAACTTTAATGAGTGACAATTGTAAGCGTGCTGCGAGCAGAACAAGGACGTCTGCATCAACGCATGTGTTAACACTCAGCAGTTGTCCGAGTGCAGCAGTTCTCCTAGTATGGCCAAAGGAGCCTTATAGATACAGCATACATTTTATTTCAGATTTGCATGTTGCATCTCTGAACCAAAAGCAACCATGGAACTATAAAGATTCAGTGAAAGTAGCAATCTTAGGGAGCCCCTAGTGGTTGAAGGTTATTGCTGTCTCTTAAAAGAAAATGGCTGAATTTTTTACAGGATGGGCCAGACACAAATACAGGCCAAAGGGGTGTGAAGGAGCTATAGGAACTGGTCTGTAAAAACTGGACTGCACTGTGCTAGGGATGTTTTGGCATGTACATGCTGTAAACATACACTCTTGTTAATGTCTCTCATTTCTCCTTGTGCATATGTATACACTACTGTATGGAAGCATTCGCATACCCATTTGAATCCTGGACAGTGGCTGGCCCATATTTTCTGGCTACGACTGTACACATGACTTCATTTTTGCCATTCACCCCATTCAGTACTACAAAGAATTCATCTACCTCAATTGTGTGTGGTGTAGCTGATATGTAACTGTACCAAAGATCCCATGCATTCAGGGAGAGTTTGTGTCTCATCTTTTCTAACCAAATGTGCTGGAATCAATCTGAAAGCGCTAATCACAGTTTTATCTACAGACAAAGATAAAACATACATACAGAAGGAAAACATATTAGTTGTCTGTGTGTTGACAGGGAAATAAAAATCATCGATGCAGATACCAAATGGGACAATCGAAGCAGGAAATGGTGGTCTTGCTGTATTTTTGATTGTTTATTCTTCCCACAAGAGTGTAACCAGTTAAAAAATAAAATGAAAAAAGAATAGGTGACAGTTGAATATAGATGACTTAAGAGCCAAACTTGACTAAAACTGTAAAGTGTCTGTTCATAATATAGTTGCAGCCACTGGACACCTTTTGTAATTTGTCTAAATAGAATCTAATTTTAGAAGACAATGTTACATTGCTAGAGAACCTCTGAAGTATGTACGCAATTGACCTTTCAGCTTCTAGAACTGAAAGACACTTTAGAACAAAAGTTGGCACCTGATTTTCTTGTTTAAAAGGTGTTCGATATTGTGATCTCTAAAACATATAAAGGTTACAGGTACCAAAAAGCTTTAAAATCATTGCCATTCATCGTGTTTGTGTCGGTTTTTATTTGGGACATTTGTCAGTAAGTCTTTGTGCCATTCTCTCCTCATGTTAACCTATGAATGTTGCTAACCAACCAAAGGTTTTGAATCATGACAGTCTACGTGTCAATCATAACTGGATGTTGTGTACCAATTTTGAAAATCCTTTGATACCTCATGTGAAATTGTTTGTGGTGATGTTGCACTAATAAAAAGTCACTTGTAAATTCAGTGGGCTAGAATCATGTTTTCATGACACAGTTTCAAAATCTGTTCAAGTATGAAATCTATTTATTTAGTAAAACAATAACATTTAAGATAAAGATTAAATCATATAAAGATGAAATCATGAAACAGCTGATTTAAAAACATATGGACATAAAGGTGATAAAGTATCTAAAAATATGCTTCTGCATATCTGTGTTACATGATTGGGTAGCAAGGATAACTTGCTATTCCACACATATTTCCTTTGTTGAGGGCAATGCAGCTATAGCCTCCATCTCTAAATCTATTGTCCCAGCTGTCACAGAAAGACACGTTACAGAAACACTATGGTCAGTATTCTTGAGACATATAATAACTTGTTGTTAAAATTCATAAACATTTCAGCTTCTCTGATGCAAGTGAACAATTAATAGAAAGCCAAATGTAGAATATTTGCAAAACAGTCTACATTTTGTTTAGTCAGAGGGTTTTATTTGAACCCTTATAGAGAAATCAGCCTGTTGTCTTATACTATGACTCATAATGTAAGTTGTACATGTTTTTTCACTATCCAGTAGTCCTCTCCATTCAGGCTGCTGTACCCACAGTCAGCACTCCATGGTTTACATCATGGGAGCAGGATGGGGCATGTTAGACACCCGTTAAGAAAAGTACACAAAGTATAGACCATAGACCATGCTGCAGAAACCACAGCATTTTTAAATCATGTGGCAGCAAAGATATGCCTCACAATAATGCTGAGTGTACTGCCATGTGGCAGACAGCAACAATACAATATGGTTAATTCATTCATTACAATGCAAACTTGACTTACTGTTATGGTAATCAACACATCCAACAGCTATTTGTTTTGAGACCATTTGTATTTGCTAAAGTAAATCATACCACTGTAGTACAGGATGAATGATAAGCGAATAGTATCAATAGCCACATAGATGGGTCCATTGGTGGCCACAGATTGCTTAAGTGCCTCCTCATCACCCTCAGAAACATATCTGCAACTAGAGCAGTTGGCAACATGTGATTGGTCATATTTGCACTGCCCAGCCTGGAAAACAATTAAGAAACCAATGAGGACAATTATTTCCATTGCTTTCTAATAGGAAGTTTAAAGAGCTACTGTACCACTGCAGTGTATAGGTAGACAAAACAAAGCCATGTTAAATGAAATTACTAGAAGGCCTGGGTCATGCCCTCCATGGCAACTGTTGTTTTCATTCTTGGAAGAGTGGTCCAGCAAGGTCTGAGGACTGTGAGACATAACCTGACCAACAGTCCTCTTTTGTTAAATCTCTAGTGCAGGCACCAGTTTAAATTAAACCAGACTTAAATTTGGGGTTCCTATTGGGGTGTAGTACAAACCCGATTCCAAAAAAGTTGGGACACTGAAAAAATTGTGAATAAAAACAGAATGCAGTGATGTGGAAGTTTCAAATTTCAATATTTTATTCAGAATACAACATAGATGACATATCAAATGTTTAAACTGAGAAAATGTATGATTTTAAGGGAAAAATAAGTTGATTTTAAATTTCATGGCATCAACACATCTCAAAAAAGTTGGGACAAGGTCATGTTTACCACTGTGTGGCATCCCCTCTTCTTTTTATAACAGTCTGCTAATGTCTGGGGACTGAGGAGACAAGTTGCTCAAGTTTAGGAATAGGAATGTTGTCCCTTTCTTGTCTAATATAGGCTTCTAGTTGCTCAACTGTCTTAGGTCTTCTTTGTCGCATCTTCCTCTTTATGATGCGCCAAATGTTTTCTATGGGTGAAAGATCTGGACTGCAGGCTGGCCATTTCAGTACTTGCATCCTTCTTCTACGCAGCCATGATGTTGTAATTGATGCAGTATGTGGTCTGGCATTGTCATGTTGGAAAATGCAAGGTCTTTCCTGAAAGAGACGACGTCTGGATGGGAGCATATGTTGTTCTAGAACTTGGATATACCTTTCAGCATTGATGGTGCCTTTCCAGATGTGTAAGCTGCCCATGCCACACGCACTCATGCAACCCCATACCATCAGCGATGCAGGCTTCTGAACTGAGCGCTGATAACAACTTGGGTTGTCCTTGTCCTCTTTAGTCCGGATGACATGGCGTCCCAGTTTTCCAAAAAGAACTTCAAATTTTGATTCGTCTGACCACAAAACTTTGCCACTTTGCCACAGTCCATTTTAAATGAGCCTTGGCCCAGAGAAAACGCCTGCGCTTCTGGATCATGTTTAGATATAGCTTCTTTTTTGACCTATAGAGTTTTAGCCGGCAACAGCGAATGGCACGGTGGATTGTGTTCACCGACAATGTTTTCTGGAAGTATTCCTGAGCCCATGTTGTGATTTCCATTACAGTAGCATTCCTGTATGTGATGCAGTGCCGTCTAAGTGCCCGAAGATCACGGGGATCCAGTATGGTTTTCCGGCCTTGACCCTTACGCACAGAGATTGTTCCAGATTCTCTGAATCTTTGGATGATATTATGCACTGTAGATGATGATAACTTCAAACTCTTTGCAATTTTTCTCTGAGAAACTCCTTTCTGATATTGCTCCACTATTTGTCGCCGCAGCATTGGGGGGAATTGGTGATCCTCTGCCCATCTTGACTTCTGAGAGACACTGCCACTCTGAGAGGCTCTTTTTATACCCAATCATGTTGCCAATTGACCTAATAAGTTGCAAATTGGTCCTCCAGCTGTTCCTTATATGTACATTTAACTTTTCCGGCCTCTTATTGCTACCTGTCCCAACTTTTTTGGAATGTGTAGCTCTCATGAAATCCAAAATGAGCCAATATTTGGCATGACATTTCAAAATGTCTCACTTTCATTTACATTTTTACATTTACATTTCTGGCATTTGGCAGACGCTCTTATCCAGAGCGATGTACAAAAGTGCTTTAGTTCTCAGTATAGTAATAGGACACAAATTTGGGATACCATTAGCCTAAACACTGAGTTTTTTTTTTTTTTTGTTTTTTTTTTTTTTAAACTTTGTAACATAATACATAAACAACTTTCAACATATGATATGTTATCTATAATCTATTGTGAATAAAATATAAGTTTATGAGATTTGTAAATTATTGCATTCCTTTTTTTATTCACAATTTGTACAGTGTCCCAACTTTTTTGGAATCGGGTTTGTACTTAGTGTTATCATGGTGATTTGGTGGTTTTTAAAAGAAAGAATATGTACCTGTGTGTGTGTATGTGTGTGTGTGTATGTGTGTGTGTGTGTGTGTGAATCTGCTGATCTTGAAAAGAATCATTAACACAGGCTGTCACTAGTAGATCACAGTTAAACAAAATATTACCTGGTTCTTGACCTCTTTTATGTAGCCCTTATCCCTCCAGTAAACTGAAATTCCAGCAGAGGCAACGAAAGTAGAAGACCTGCTCATTAGGTTGGAGGTACTCAGATCCCAGCAAACATCTGCAGGATCTCCTCTCTAGTCTGACATTCATTTACAGAAAATTGTTACAGTCAGGAACATTTACTGGCTTTAAGACCACTTTTAGTTTATAGAATGTCAGACTGAATAAAGAAAAGCTCTACTCCACTGAACCACTGTTTTTCTACTAAATATATCATGCTGAGATTTTATTAAGATAATTAAAGATGGCATTAGGGATAAAAAGAGACTGAAAGAAGCTAATGACAAGGACTGTGTTTCTTGACTGATGACCAAAATATTTTACCACAAATATATGTAAGTAATATACTGCTTTTAGTATTTTAGCATTTGCCTAAAGGTCCAGTTAGCTGAAGTTGTCAAGGTTTGTGTAACTAGAAAATCTTATAGTACTTGTAGTAAGTATGAGGATATAATATTAATATTTTGAAATTATGTCAAAATTAAGTCAATTTTGTCAACTTACAATAAAATTGCAAATTGCAAAGGTTTTTCTGATTTGTTGGTTGTATAATTATTGTGAACAAATAAACTGAATTTGAGTTTTTACTAGAATTCTGCAATACAGTTTTGTATTGTGATGGAAGTAGTGTATCACCGCATATCTCAACTGCATTTTTTGCTCTATAAATATCAAAGTTAAAAATCATATTTAATATGATATGAAAGCATGCAATCACTATAAGTTGCTTATGGATATTTGGACCTTGGTTCCATAATTAAGGATGTTACAAAGAGGGGCAAATATTTTAAATACTCAGTAAATATCTTTAATGAACAGAAAGATTTTAATGAAGCTAAATACAGAAGATACACCGATCAGGTGTATTACATTATGATCACCTGTCTAACATTGTGTTGGTCCCCCTTTTGCTGCCAAAACAGCTCTGACCTGTCGAGGCGTTGACTCCACTAGATCCCTGAAGGTGTGCTGTGCTATCTGGTACCAAGATGTTAACAGCAGATCCTTTAAGTCCTGTAAGTTGTGAGGTGGGGCCTCCATGGATCGGACTTGTTTGTCCAGGACATCCCACAGATGCTCGATTGGATTGAGATCTGGGGAATTTGGAGGTCAAGTCAAAACCTCAAACTTCTTGTTGTGCTCATCAAACCATTCCTGAACCATTTTTGCTTTGTGTCACAGCGCATAATCCTGCTGAAAGAGGCCACAGCCATCAGGGAATACTGTTTCCATGAGAGGGTGTACTTGGTCTGCAACAATGCTTAGGTAGGTGGTACATGTCAACGTAACATCCACATGGAGGGCAGGACCCAAGGTTTTAAAAAGCATAACACTGCCTCTGCCAGCTTGCCTTCTTCCCAAAGTGCATCCTGGTGCCATGTGTTCCCCAGGTAAGCGATGCACACGCTATGTGATTCATCTGACTAGGTCACCTTCTTCCATTGCTTCGTGGTCCAGTTCTGATACTGAATTCTGTGGTGCACAGCGGTCAGCATGGGCACCCTGACTGGTCTGCAGCTATGTAGCCCCACACGCAACAAATTGCGATGCACTGTGTATATTAACACCTTTCTATCAGAACCAGCATTAACTTCTTCAGCAATTTGAGCAACAGTAGCTCGTCTGTCGGATAAGATCACACGGGCCAGCCTTTGCTCCCCACATGCATCAATGAGCTTCGTGACCCTGTCGACGGTTCACCACCGTTCCTTCCTTGGACCACTTTTGGTAGATACTGACCACTGCAGACCGGGAACACCCCACAAGAGCTGCAGTTTTGGAGATGCTCTGATACAGTCGTCTAGCCATCACAATTTGGCCCTTGTCAAACTCACTGAAATCCTTACGCTTGCCCATTTTTCCTGCTTCTAACACATCAACTTTGAGGACAAAATGTTCACTTGCTGCCTAATATATCCCACCCAATAACAGGTGCCATGATGAGGAGATAATCAGTGTTATTCACTTCACCTGTCAGTGCTCATAATCTTATGCCTGATCGGTGTGTGTGCACTTTTATATGTACCCTTTTCAGACTGTTTTGCCCACAATTGTGCCTTTCACCAAATTACTAGTTTAGTACAAATCTGTCCTTGAATGCTCGGCCCAAACCCATCTCAAGTAAGTCAAGTTTTCCAGGCAGCATTTGTTTTTGAAATCTAACATGAGATGAAGTGACAGTTCTTCTATAGAATTTCATGTCTGGAAAGTTCTTCTCACTTCACTGGTGTACAAAAATGTGAAATTTCATAAGATATGAACGTCACTACTAACAGATACCCAGACATTTCATCATCTACCAGAGGACACCAAAAGAGTACTTGTGGTTTAATAAAAGTGAGTCACGGAGCTCTCGCAGCCTGTTCTTTTCTCACAAACTGTGTATAAATACTGCCACCTTTTGGAGGGATTTTGGAATGAACCATCTAAACCTGCATCTTTTTTTGAAGGGGGGGGGGAGTTAAGCTGTAACTTGATGTTCACTGGGAAAACGGAAACACACACAGGGATTTCACTTTAATGTGCCATAATGTCGTGTTCTCCTTTTCTCTTGTTGCTCCATAATAAACCAACTGCAGACGCATAAGCTGATCGAAAGTTCTACAATGATTTCCCCAAAACACATTTTATTTACAGAACAAACAACCTAGCTTAAAAACACCATACTAAAACAGAAACTAAAATCTTCTATGGCTCTATGGAAAACCGTCACAGAGTAAGAGTCCAAATAGTCTGGAGATTTCTCGATATGTGGAACTAAACCTATGCGTCAGAGAGATTTTCCAAGCGATCATGTGCCAGATCATGAGTTCATTTTTCTCCTTTTTGCGCAATTGTAGAATCTCAACAAATTCAGTCATACATTTGTTTTAATATACACAATTATCTTTTCAGCTTGTAGAACTGAAAGACACTATAGAAGAAAAGTTGGCATCTGATTTTCTTTTTAAAAAGGTGTGTTCAATCTTGTGATCTCTAAAGCTTAAGGTTACAGGTACCAAAAAGCTTTAAAATCTTTGCCATTCTTGTTTATGTTTGTGTAGGTTTTGATTTAGGACAATTATCAGTCAGCATATGCATGCTACTAACCAAGCCATGGATCTGAATCATGACAGTCTGTGTGTCAATCATAACTGGATGTTGTGTACCAATTTTGAAAATCCTTTGATAAATCATGTTTTTTTTGTGATGTTGCACAAATAAAAAAGTCACTTCTAAATTCATTGGGGGTAGAATCATGTTTTAATGCCAGTTTCCATTTCTGTACAAAAAAGTGCACAAGTATAAAATCGATTTATTTAGATATCCAATAACATTGTAAAATAAGCATAAAACAGATTATTTAAAAATATCTGAAAATAAAGGTGATAAAGTATCTAAAAATATGCTTCTGCATATCTGTGTTACATGATTGGGTAGCAAGGATAACTTGCTATTCCACACATATTCCCTTTGTTGCGGGCCATACGGATGTAGCCTCCATCTCCAAATCTAGTTCCCCAGCTGTCACAGAAAGACACCAACATTACAGAAACACTATGGTCTGTATTCTTGAAACATATAATGGCATGTTCTTGAAATTCATAGACATTTCAGCTTCTCAGATGCAAGTGTACAATTAAATGAAAGCCAAATGTAGAATTTTTGCAAAACAGTCTACAGTTTTAGTGAGATGGTTTGAAATGCTATAGAAATGCTATATTGTCTTATATTATGATTAAAACTAACTTGTACCTGTTTTTCACTAGCCAGTAGTCATCTCCATTCTGGCTGCCATACCCTATAGCCAGCACTCCATGGTTTACATCATGGGAGCAGGATGGGTCATTGTAGATACCTGTTAAGAAAAGTACAGAAAGTATAGACTAAACATAGTCCATGCTGCAGAAACCACATCATTTTTCAATTCATATCCATTAAAATGCCAGTAAAGACATGCCTCCTAAGAGCACATACATGTGTTTAAAATTTATTTATACAAATGCAATGACTTACAGTTGGAATATTGTAATCACCCCTCCATGTGTGTAAAAATACTAAATATAAAAGTCATAAGCTATTTATATTATTTTGAGGCCATTTGTAGTTATTAAATTAAACCATACCACTGCGGTAAAGAATAAATGATGGACGAGTAGCATCAATAGCCACAGAGATAGGTCCAATGGTGGCCACAGCTTGTTTAAGTGCCTCCTCATCACCCCCAGAAACATATCTGTAACTGGTGCAGTTGGCAACACGTTGTGATTGGTCATACCTGCACTGTCCATCCTGGAAAACAATTTAAAAAACAGTGAGGACCAATATTTGGATTTCCACTTAGTATACATAAGACATCATTTTACACCATTTTAATATGACATTTAAAGAGCTACTGTACCACTCCAGTGTAAGGATAGGCTTCTTCCGAAGCTATGCCATTATTAATGACATACTGAAAGGCAGCAGACATGTAACCTCCATTGCAACCCTTATTTCCATATGGAACGGAACAGTCCACCAAGTTCTGGGGACTGAGAGAAAGTAGTCGACCTGTTTTCTTCTTTAGTTGAGCCTCTAGTGCACCAGCAGCACTGAATGCCCAGCATGAACCACAGGAACCCTGACAGGAGGAAATAACATTATGAATAAGAAATTGGAGCACAGTTTCTGAACCAGCTTCCTTCAGTCAATTCCACACACATTTCCCAGTCTAGATGCCTTGAAGTCAATAAGGACAAACTGAAGTTAAATAGTCATATTTACTCAGATACAAGTACTTGAATTAATCTATAATATATAGATGGATGTCTGTCTAACTCTTATTAAAGTCATGCTTTGGGATGGAGGTGTCTTCAGAAGGACAGAAAACAGTGGCAGATTCTCACTCATAAAAAGCATTGTTACAAAAAGCTAAATTAGGATTACAGGCACTAGTTTAGACCTAAATTTGGGGTTGCTATTGGAATAATGCAATATATGGAATACCAACTCAGTGTAATCATGGTGATCTTTTTTTTTAAAAAGTGTTTGGTTTATTCTGACTGTGGGCAAAAAATTTGATTTTGGGAATAGAAAAATCATTAAGATCTGCAAGTCTGATTGCATACAGGCTGTCAGTAATAGAGCATGTTAAAACTAAATAGAACAAAGTATTACCTGGTTCTTGACCTCTGTTACATAGCCCTGATCCCTCCAGTCAACTGAATCTGGTACTGAAACTCCAGCAGAGGCAGCAAAGGTAGAAGACCTCCTGGCCAGGTTAGAAGGTATTCGGATCCCAGCAAACATCTGCAGGATCTCCTCTGTAGTCTGACATTCATTTAGAGAAATTGTTACAGTCAGGAACATTTACTGGCTTTAAGACCAATTTTAGTTTATAGAATGTCAGACTGAATAAAGAAAAGCTCTACTCCACTGAACCCAATGTTTCTCTGTGCTACGTTTCCATTAAGATAATTAAAGATGACATTAGGGATAAAAGAGACTGAAATAAGCTAATGAATAAAAGGATGCATTTTTTGAATGTTGACAAATATTTACCACAAATATATATAAGAAACATACACCTGCTGGTACTTTTAGGTCACTTTGGAGTTAGAAAATCTTACCATGTCTCCCATATGATTCATGCCCAATTCATATGTGTGCATTCCCAAAGAGGCCTCCAGGTTGTGCAGGGTGATCAAGCGTAGGTTCCTCTCCCAAATTTCCCTCCGACCCATCTCCTCTAACTGCCACCACACATTTACAAAGTTTTGGTATTTTTTGCTTATTAAGGACTTATTGTATTATTACTTATTGTATTACTTATTGACAGAGTATTGCCAGGCAACATTAGTATGTAATATAATTATACGGAATTAGAAATTATCCCAGTTATACCATCCCTGTTGTAATAGTAAAATGGTAAATGTTTATTTAGATCTGTTCATCTTAATAATTTTGTGTACAACTAAAAACTAATAAATTTTCATTACACTTTATCAAACCTATAAATAATGATACATGTTGTGTATAGCATAAATTACGTTTTGAAACAAGTAGAGCATTGCCATGTATTGAATTTTATGACTGTAAGTCTAGAGATTTTGTCTGACTTTTGCCCGAGGGCTGGAGCCCTAGTAAAACATCATGGGAACTGAAGAGTTCTATCTGGGATAATTTCACTGCAAAATCATTAGTTTTAAGAAACCAAGAATCTTTGAATCTTTGGAGTTATTGGAAATTACAGTGCCACATAGACACATAATAGCAGATAACTACCCATGAAAATGGCTAAATATGAATACCTTTAAGGATCACTTTTATATATAGACCTTGTAGACATTCATACTGCAAAATTCCTAGTCTAGTGCAACTCTATCCTTGGATAAAGCTGTCATGGATCATTTGTACATCAAGATGCTTGGCACAAATTCAACTCAAGCAAGTTAAGTTTCCAGGTAGTTTTTGTTTCTGAAATCTTATATTAATATAAGTGATAATTCTGCTATAGAATTTCATGGCAGAAGTTATCCTCACCTCACTGGTGTAAGATTTGCTGTGATTTTTCTTCCACAATGTCCAGTGCATGTCCAGGGTTGGGTCTTTAAGGGCCACTACTGCCCCAAAGATCACTATGAACACCAAACTCCTCAACATCTTTACCTGCTCAAAATCAGACAAATAATTAGTTTAACCAAACTGGTTATACAAGGGACAACAGATGGAAAGGAAATATAACCACACAGGGTTTTTTTTTATTTATTTTTTTTAAATGTGGATCTCTGTTAGGGAAGTAAAATTCATGGGTAAGCTGCAAGCCTTAAACAGAACAGAAAGTGTAAGGGGAGTTAAGATAGTAATTATGCAACCAGTCCTATGACCAAAACCTATTTCTGAAGACTGGGAGATGTTTCTTGTTAGAAACAGAAGATCTTGACAGCGTCACAGTTGATCCAGAAACTGTAGCCTATTTTTCTGTAAAATACAGTATATACAGTACAACAACCAGGGCATTTTACATATGTACAAAACTATACAAATGTTCTTGCACTTCTCATCCTCTCTAATCCAAATCTTTAGTGTTATCCAAAAGAAGATATAAACTTCACTACTAAGAGATACCCATGTGAACTTCCACAGAAATATCATATTTTCAAGAGTACTTCCTGAGTTTCAATGGTAACAGAAATTCCACCTGTTCTTTTCTGACATAAATACTGCCACCTGTTGGACTAAATCTTGGATGAACAAGTTAACGAAAAGAAAGAAAAGAAATAGAAATAAAGCCTGACTATCAACCAACTTTCTCAACGCATCTACACAATCATTTCATCCCTTTCCTTCTACACTCTTCTCAGTCGCCTTGTTCATTTTATTATGAACATACTCAGTGTGGTTTAGATGAGGACAAAAGTAGCAGCATGCGGAAGTTAACGCAATAACATGATGTTCAATGGAAAAAAAAACAAAAAACACCCCCAAACGGTTGACCCAAGATAGTACACCAGAATTTTGTTTTCTTTTGTTAAAAAAACAAAACAACTAAATTTACACAGTTTACACATTCCCTACAGAAGTATTTCATGGGAATATGCAAAGCAATATTCTAGAGAACAGACAAGGATTTCACAACTCATTTCCCTTCAATGTACCACAGTGTTATAGTGTCAAATGACACCTTCACACATTTCATGTTTCCCTTTTCTCTTCTTGTCCTATAATAAACCAAGTGAAACAAACTGAAAACACAAAAGCCAATATTAAATTCTAAAACGATTCCTCAACCATGTTTTATTCCCAGAACAACACAGCAAACACAATCCTGCTTAAAAACAGCACACTAAAATCGAAAGTAAAATCTTTGCCAGCTGTATGGGAGTCAAAATAGGCTTTCTGTAGATTTCTCGAAATAATGAAATAAAACTGGCTCAGATATATAAATAATAAAAGAAAAGAAAATAGTTTTAAAAAGTCCTTACCTCTGTGCGCCTCTGAGATACACAGCGATAAACCAGGAGGAAGCAAAACCTGACTGAGTCTGACTGAGTCGGTTTCAACTTATAAAATGGGAATCACGTGTCAAATGAGATCATGAGTTCATTTTCTCCTTTTTCTGGCTACAGATAGATATAACAGCAACGCAATTTCGCAATATCGACAAATGCAGTCTGATATATATATATTTTCTTTATGTTTAAAGTTCTAAAGTCGTTAAGACCCAGTAGACTAACGGAAGTAGTTTCTGATTGCAGACGGTTATGAGCAAGCACGCCTAGTACTAGGCTAAGTAATAAATATATTAAGTTGAATTGTTGACGTGTGCTTTTTAAAGTCGTGTTTTTAAAGTGTTTTTTTTTTTTTTTACCTTAAAGTTGTGTCAAAGTCAAGGTAAAGGTAAACTTTTTTAACGTTTCTTCTTTCTTTCTTTCTTTCTTTCTTTCTTTCTTTCTTTTTCTTTCTTTCTTTCTTTCTTTCTTTCTTTCTTTCTTTCTTTCTTTCTTTCTTTTTCTTTCTTTCTTTCTTTCTTTCTTTCTTTCTTTCTTTCTTTCTTTCTTTCTTTCTTTCTTTCTTTATTTGCTCTGCTCTGCTTTTTTTTAATGTAGTTGCATTTTTTTAACAGCCAACAAGCATATGGACAAGTCAGTGAAGAACTGAGTCAGCAAGACAAACTGCTGTAATTGCTACTCTTAATCTGTTCATACTTCAGTGCAACCATTCTGAATTTAAATCATAAGCCTATACCTCATACTGAAATTTATAGAAAGACATGCGCTCGAATGACAGTGTCATTGACAATGTCAGTAAGCCTTCTAATTGAATTCCTTCAGGGCATTTCATATTAGGAAACTGCTTTTTGCTACAAAAAAAGCCAAAATCTGCACAGTCCACTTTATGAGGAACACCTGGATACCTGCACATTCATGTAATTAATTTTCCAATCAGCCAACCATGTGACAGAAGCCCAGTCCCTAAAATCATGCAGATACAGGTCATGAGCTGCAATTAATTTTCACATCAGAAGGGATAAAACGTGGTCTCAGTAAAGTGACTGGTTGAATAATACGGAAGTGATTTGCTTGGATTTAAACTCCCAACAGTTTACATAGAATAGTGCAAGAGACAGAAAATACTGAGTAATCAACAGTTGTACAGTTGGAAACATTGATGATGAGAGAGGCCAAAGAAGAATGGCCAGACTAGTTCAAAGTTTCAGGAAGGTTAACTCTAATAACCACTCTTTACAATTAGAGTGAAAAGAAAAACATTTTCAGGCTACAACAGCAGAAAACTACATCAGATTCCATGCTTTGACCACCAGGAACAAGAATTTGAGACTATAGATAACAGAGGTTCACCATGTACACCGTGTAAACCGTGCACTTGAAGATAGGTAAATCTTTTGCTAAATTTTTAATTTAAAGTGCATAAACTATCTGTGATAGCTAACTAATGCCTTAGTAAATTTTGTAAAACAGACTATCCTGTTACTCTTTAGTCTAATTTGCTGATTTGTTGAGTTGTTGAATAGAAAACATTAATAAAATATACTCATACAATTTTATTCACTTTCAAAGTGAAAGCCTAAGAAAAAACAATCATAAGAGACACTGTGTTGCATGACAACAAGCAGTTACCGTAATTTCGTATCTTCTGCTAGTCTTTTTACTGCTGTGTATAAAGGACGTCATGTAATGAAAAAGTGATACAGGGGAAGGTGCAAAAGGAAGTGAAATCTGCAAGTTAGCCTTCTGTCACGAGTTTCAATTGAAATTCTGCCAGTCTTAGATGTGTTTGGTGTGGCCTTTTGTATGTAAGAATATCAATTAGTCATGATTTTTTTTTCTTTTACACTTTTTGTGACTTCAGATGAATTCATTGTGTGTGTGTGTGTGTGTGTGTGTGTGGGTGTGTGTAAATATACATCCTCGGTGTAAACACCTACTCATTCACACCTACTCACCCACTCACTCACTCACTTACAGCAGGCAGACTCTCTACACGGTGAACAAATAGTTTTTTGTGTATGTCATGTTTGAAAGGGAAGAAACTGGATAAGCTGAGGATTGCACAATACAAACCTCAGAAAGTGATACACTCAATCCTGCGTCCATCAGTGTGTGAAAATAATTTTTATAACATGGAAATATTCGCCTAGCCGGGACACCCAACACATACGAGGCATAGAGTGTTTCAGGCCTTTTGTAATTATTAATCATATGTATTTTTGTTGTCTATGTGACACAGATGATCTGCCGTACTTATTAACCAAATGTCTATAACCATGATAGTTCTGCGGATTATAGATACATAGTAGATATAGAGACATCTACCATCTTAAGCTTTTTTTAGTTTCTCTCAATGTATTTTTAATAGTGTGGGATGCACAAAAGCTCAACTGAAATGTAATTATCACATAGCTGGACTGAAAACATTAGAGAAAAATGTATTAATATACATGAGCATCAGCCCCATTGCAGCTGATAATATGTGGGGTGAGTGCTTCCTTGTCACAAGTGCTGTGCCCTGTGTGTGTTATGCTATTTGTCCAGGTGTGTCCCTACTGGGGTAGGTAGGTAGGTAGATAGATAGATAGATAGATAGATAGATAGATAGATAGATAGATAGGTAGATAGGTAGGTAGGTAGGTAGGTAGGTAGGTAGGTAGGTAAATACATTTATTGATTCCGTGAGGAAAATTCTTGTGTTACAGCAGCTTAGACAGTTACAAGATGCAACACACACAAAAATATAAAATGTGGTTCCCCAGAAACTACTGGAGCCTGAGAAAAATCTTGAAGGTGTTTGTTTACTTTTGTTTTTATTTTTGTTGTGTTGAAGTTTGATATTATTCCGTCTATTCCCTTGCTATAATTTTGTTCTGTATTATCCAGGTTAAGCACCATGCTTGTAAATATAACTGTTTGAGTTATAACTTCTATCTTGTTGAGTATAGCAGCGTATGGGGCTGTGATTTATAGTTCCCTTTTTCAATTTGGCGTGTTCATTCCTTCCTCAGCTTTGCACTTCTCTAAAATCAGCATAAAGCAGTGCACAACAGTGTATTCTCAGGCTGCTCGTTTTCTTCTCTTGTGTATTGCCTCTATGTTGCGATTGAGCTGAGCGCCCCCTAGTGTGGCAGCATTTTCCCCCTTAGTACATTTCGCTGTATTGTGTACTACCCATAATTTGTTTGTTTGTTTACTTAATTACTTGTTTTTGTTTGTTTCTATTTTTGTTCATGTTGTTCAGTGGTTTGTATGAATGTGTGTGATTTCTTTAACTTTTGCTCTTTTATTTCACTTGCCTTCCCCCCTCTTGGGTCGCATCCTTGTTCAGTTCTAGGACCATAAATTAGTATCTGAGAATCAAGTACTGTGACTTCCTACTTTGCAAGGTGGACTATTTTGTATGCAGTGTGTTTTCTTTGATTTTATTATGAATATAATAATATTTATATTATTATGTATTTCCCAAATCAGGAAGCTGTTGTTTATATTTGGCATCAATGCCATCTAATAAAGTCTTATTGGTTTTAATTTGTTTTTTTGGTTAGTTACATTCCAGAAAGATCACACGGTAAGATGTTTCCTTGTTATGCTTTCATACTTTACTGTAAAGCTGGGTGCTATGTTGCTGGTAGTCAAAATGGGGTCCTTTAATTAGTATTTCATTCTAAATGTTAATAATGATGGAGAATATTAATTTAAAAATTAAGAAAGACATGATATTGATCTCAGTCAATATTTCTAAAAGTAATTACATTACTGGAATCCTTAAGAATCCCCAGGAGATATATGTTGCCTTGTGCACAGCGTGTGGTCTTTGTGGGCTATATTGAGCAGTGGCTCTATAGATAAAAGGATATTTCTTTTCTGAATTTTGCAGCTTAAGTAAGATTTGAGTTCTTTGGCTTGTGAGCTTTAGATTTGCACCCTTTAAGTTTGTGCCACAATGCATGAAACATAACCTGTTCCCAGTCCCGATCCATACCATTAGTCTCAACTAGAATCCCTGTGAACCTTATTTAAACACATGATCTGTTCACTCAGAAATTGTATTTGTACTTGGTTATATCCCTTGTGAGTAATGCAAAAGTTATGATCAAGTATATAACTGAAAGTTGATTTCATTTTATCAACAAATTCCCTGTTATACCTTACAACACAAAATATTCCACATCAAATCCTTACCAGAGGAATTTATTTATTCACTGTTATGTTTAACTGGCTACATATTGTATGAACCATCAACAGATAAACTGTTCACACAAACATTCAATGTTTATGTATATTGAAATATTATAATGACTCCAAGAGCTGAAAAAATACCATTTCATCTCTGTTTTCCTATATACTGAAAAGCAGGTGTGTGGCTCTGCCCTCATGTGTATACTTAGTGTCAGTGGTTGATTCATTTAGTTAGTTAAACAGGCCTAAATAGATTTACATGACAGGGAAACTGGCCAGGTTGGCAATTCCACAGGCATTATTACGGTTACGTGCCATCAGGACATAACCTTTATTTCCCCACTCCTCACCCCAACTGTAAAAGAAGCAAAATAAAAGATATAAAGGTAAAGGTGGGTAAGCAAGAAGTAAGAAACAATTAAATAAATGCATTTTTCAAAATGTACAAACAACGGTAAAACTTTGTAAAGTAATTCAAAAGTATTATGTAACCCACCTGTTTTTGACAATCCAGTATTTTTTCCCCTTTGGTGTGGCACCATAGCCCACTGCCAGCACAGCATGGTTGATGTTTTCCTTGTCACAGTTGGGGTCATAATACACTCCTGCAAGAGAGAACATGTGAACCTGAGCATTGCATCCGCCTTTAACAAGGTTTTTTAATACAGTAGTAACATTAATCTTTGTTTTTGACACTCACCTCTCTTGTAAAACTGGAAAGTTGACTGCATGGCATCAATGCCCACAGAAACTGGGCCAACCTTAGCAACAGCAGATGCCAGTGCATATTCACTTCCTTTCTTTACTTCCTTAAATCCTTTGCATGCTGCTGCCTTACCAGATTTATTATATGCACACTGTTGGTCCTGCAGAGGGCAATGTTCCCACAAACATGAGAAGCTAAGCAACAGAAAGACTGAAGGAGAACACTAGACATCTGCATTTCTTATCTAATCTGATATTGTCATGAAATATCTATGTTTGTATGCTGAAAATCCCAGAATGTGAATGAACTCCCTGAAAAAAAAAACACTGTCCGAAATTGAAAGATCATAAACTTGGAGTTTTGAATTACTGGAATTGTTGAAGCCTTTATAGACCAATTTACCACAGAAGGTATATCTGTTGATATTTGATAGGTATATCTGTTGATAATGATATTTCATCATTATTCATCATTCATCAAGTAGAATCATGTAATTGTAATGTAGTTTAAATTAATTTACTACCATTCCCTAGTATTTTAATAATATTAAATATACTGAACATTAATATGTTGTACTTTTTTAATCTGTAAATGTCAAAAATCACTGCCAAATTGCTTTGAAATAAAAAAGAAGAAAACAATCAGCTTTCGTGGTAGTACTTCTTTTCATCATTCTTGATTTTATGCATCACACCACCACTTTGTTCAAAATATTCCTACAACAGCATACAACATTGTGTTTTCTTCCTTAAATATTCATATGCAGTAGAGTGTCATACCTCTCCCACATAGGGGTAAGCCTCCTCAGAATCAATACCTCTGTTGTTTTTAACGTAATTAAAAGCATTGGTCATGTATCCACCACCACACCCATCATTCTCAGTCACACAGTCCACCAGGTTCTGAGGGCTGAGGTTTATCAGTTTGCTTGTGGTCTTCATTAGCTGACCCTCTAAAGCACCAACTGAGCTAAAGGCCCAACAGGAGCCACAGGAGCCCTTCAAAAGGAAAAAATGCAGAGCAAAGCTTTTCATATACACACATATCTCTATGTAAAAGCATTCATTCAGGTCAAAAGAAAACAGCAATACAAGCTTAAACTGTTAAACTATACTAATATGTTAACAGGAGTCATCAAAAATTAAAGCTACTAAGATTCTATCTACTAAGCTTCTGTCAGAGGTTAGCAAGGTTAGAAGTCTTCGGTATCACAATCTCTCACCTGGTTCCTGACAGGGGTAACATATCCAAGTTTGCGGTAATCAATGGATTTGGGAAGTTTACCCTCTGGCTCACCAGTATAGGTATTCATAGGATCACTGTCCATAGGAACCTGGAGACCCAGCAATTTCTCAGCTACTTCCTCTATTGTCTAACAGGGAGAGGTGGATAGGTAAAGACTGTTTAAGAGTTCAGAGTACAAAAAATACACAGTATATGTACAGTTACAGTTATGAGTAATGATAATTGTATTTGATCAATTTTTATAGGACAATCAATGTAAACAAAGGAATCAGAGCTTCAGAAAAAGGTTTACCAGTAGGGATATGCAATGTTAGGATCAGTACCACCTAGAAATACTAGAGTGGTATTAGACTGAATTTGCAATAATTCAGTAGCATGTTTTATACTATTACCACATGTAATGTTGACTGACATAACATACCTTTTCACATGAACATGGGATACAATTTAAAATATGCTGCCATCACATCTGGAATGTTTCTCATTGCTTAATAAAAAAAAATAATTTGAGCCGAACTGGTTAAGTTTAGGTCAGTATTAAATCAGGTATTATTAGAAGCTCTGGCATAAGTATCATATCAAAAATGAAATAAAAAGGGATTGATCTGTAGTTATGCATATTTGTTCTTTTGTCCTGTCACAGGTGATGTTGTGAATTTGCAGCTTCTCTGGTAACATAATATTTTAACATAAAATTTTAAATCTTTTAGAAAGCCATTCACTTCCAAATTCTCATGGTACCTATTTTACCTAAAGCACGGACGTACAAGATCAGACTTACACTAACTCATTAAGGTTCTAGAGATGTTATCTTGGAGTTATAATAATACTATCTTGGGTTTCTAATGAACTGAGGTATTCATATTACAGTTTCCCAAGGTCCAAGACCAGTTCCTCTTAACTGACCTCAGCCTGCTCTCACTTACTGGTTAACAGGTACCCTTTCAAACTACAATAAAGCACTAAGTTTTAAAACTAATTAAAGTTTTAGTGAAAATAAAAATAAGCAAACCAAATAATGCGTAGTGTTAATGTTTATGTTAATGTTGCTTTAGAAAAGTTATATTTACCATGTCTCCAAGATGGTTCATGCCTAGTTCATAGGAGTGTAGGCCCAGCTCATACTCTTGATTATGGCTCTCAATCAACCTCATGTTCTTCTCCCAGACAGCCCTACGAATAGCGTCCTCACCCTAACATGTGCACAAATACAAAGTGATTCGTTTTGTACATGATTAGCATTTGCACACCAATCAGAAATACCATTATGAGCAGTGACAGGTGAAGTGAATAGCATTGATTATCTCCTCATCATGGCACCTGTTAGTGGGTGGGATATATTAGGCAGCAAGTGAACATTTTGTCCTCAAAGTTGATGTGTTAGAAGCAGGAAAAATGGGCAAGTGTAAGGATTTGAGCGAGTTTGACAAGGGCCAAATTGTGATGGCTAGACGACTGGATCAGAGCATCTCCAAAACTGCAGCTCTTGTGGGGTGTTCCCGGTCTGCAGTGGTCAGTATCTATCAAAGGTGGTCCAAGGAAGGAACAGTGGTGAACCGGTGACAGGGGCATGGGCGGCCAAGGCTCATTGATGCACATGGGGAGCAAAGGTTGGCCCGTGTGGTCCGATCCAGCAGACGAGCTACTGTTGCCCAAATTGCTGAAGAAGTTAATGCTGGTTCTGATAGAAAGGTGTCAGAATATACAGTGCATGACGGGTCAGGGCTGTTTTGGCAGCAAAAGTGCAACCAAAGCAATATTAGACAGGTGGCCATAATGTTATGCCTGATAATTATTTCTACAAAAGAAACATAGATTCTGTTCTATACGCGTTTGCATATTTACTAACTATACAGTAAAAGAGTAAGTTACCAGGCCATTGTATTCCCTCCTGTAAGTACGTTTCCAGTTTTCCCAGGATGCGTCTAGAGATGCGGAATCCAGAAGCTGACTTAGAGCAGAGCCCAGCAGCAGGAATAACGCTAACCCATATTTATACATAATGCCTGTAGGGAACAAGTGAACAGTCACAAGATCGTTGAGTCACAGATAAACCACAGACATACTGACTTCGTAAACTGTGTCCATCCTCGTTATTTATTCTCTAGATAAAATAATAATAATAATAATAATAATAATAATAATAATAATAATAATAATAATAATAATAAACTTTGTATATTTTCCTGCCTTAAAGGAAAGCGAAAGTAATGTAAAGCCCAGCTTGAGAAGAAGACTAAATCCCACAGGCCGAAACACGCTCAAATGCTTTCAAGCTTTTAAAATGTGCTAAAAACAAAGTGGAGAGTTTCTTCATCAGGAAAGGAAACGGATTTAAGACATTCAACTTAAAGTTTTCCTACCTTAACGTGAGCTCGGGAAAAGTCGCTGCTGTAGCATGGAAGGTTTCGAACTCGGTCTGAAACTGATAAGCAGACAACAACTTTATATGCTAGCCTTTTGAGGAAGTACTCCTTTTTACAAAAAAAAAAAAAAGGAGGGAAGATTTCAAGGCAGTTTTCCTCATCTGGAATTCCAGCCCAGTGTGATGATGTCAGGTGTCGAGTTACAGCAGCGTTCAGGATCAGGAGTCCTGCAAACCTAACGCTATTTCCCTGTACTTTAATCTCTGTAGAGCTATAGTGATTTTCATGAACTGTTTGAAATTATTGCTCTGTTTCAGCTAATGTTAAAACTGAATTGAGTTTACTTAATTCTATCCATTTAAGAGCACCACAATTGTTTTTTCTTTATTATGTATATACTGTAAAACATGACAGCCCCATATTTTAATTTGTGATCTTATTTCTTCTCTGTTATGACCAGATTTGGATATTGAACTCAAGTGTTCTTATCTGTTAAGTGTTCTTATCTGTTAAGTGTTCTTATCTGTTAAGTGTTCTTATCTGGAAGTTGAGTTTACTTATTACTTAATTCATATACAAAAAAATGACACTATAAACATTAGTTTGTTAACGGGTTTTTATGGCTAATCTCAATCAATGTTAGGAAAATCATACAGTATTTACACCGATCAGGCACAACATTATGACCATCTGACTAATATTGTGTTGGTCTAGCTTTTGCTGCCAAAACAGCCCTGACCCATCAAGGCATGGACTCCACTAGATCCCTGAAGGTGTGCTGTGGTATCTGGCACCATGATGTGGGGCCTCCATGGATCAGACTTGTTTGTCCAGCACATCCCACAGATGCTCGATTGGATTGAGATTTGGGGAATTTGGAGGCCAAGTCAACACCTCAAACTCGTTGTTGTGCTCATCAAACCATTCCTGAACCATTTTTGCTTTGTTGCACTGTGCATTATCCTGCTGAAAGAGGCCACAGCCATCAGGGAATACCGTTTCAATGAGAGGGTGTACATGGTCTGCAACACTGCTTAGGTTGATGGTGCGTGTCAGAGTAACATCCACATGGATGGCAGTACCCAAGGTTTCCCAGCAGAACATTGCCCTGACCCCGCGTGCTCTGTGTATTCTGACACCTTTCTATCAGAACCAGCAATCTTCTTCAGCAATCTGAGCAACAGTAGCTCATCTGTTGTATCGGACCACATGGGCCAGCCTTCACTCCCCACATGCATCAATGAACCTTGGCTGCCCATGACCCTGTTGCCGGTTCACCACTGTTCCTAGTTTAGTTTCATGCAATTCTCAAAGAATTAATGATAAATGTAATGTTCTTGTAGAGTAATTATTACTTAAATGAAATAGTTGGGCCCAACTTTATATATAAAATGATGCTAAGCTGACAACAGGCCTTCATAACTGACTAATATTTATTTTTCCATAGAGAATATTAAACAATTTAAAGGAATAGGTTTACATATCACTTTCCATCTCACAAACACTTTTTATTAGATTAGATTGAACTTTTATTATTTTTTATGCTATAATATATTATATTATTCATTCATCTTCACTCACTTGACTCACACACCCCTATGGACAATTTAGCTTAGCCGATTCACCCACCTACTGGTATGGAGTAACCTGGAGGAAACTCAGACTCATGATTAAAACAAGATCTTTCGATGTGACAGGGGAAAAGCTATGTGCTGTGCCTATATTAGATCATTGTTCTTATATTATTACATGTGTAATACATTATATAGACAGGTATACATATATATATATATATTTTATATATATATATATATATATATATATATATATCACATTTAACAAAAACCCACCAAGCTCAACAAATTAGTATATGGTGACATGCCAGTCAGCTAATCATCTCAAATCCCTGCAAAGGTTTCCTGAGCCTTCAGAATGAATTGGTTCACTAGGCTACACAATCATGGGGAAGACTGCTGATCTGACAGTTGTCCAGAAGACAATCATCTAGACCCTTCACAAGGAGGGTAAGCCACAAACATTCATTGCCAAAGAAGCTGGCTGTTCACAGAGTGCTGTATCCAAGCATGTTAACAGAAAGTTGAGTGGAAGGAAAAAGTGTGGAAGAAAAAGATGCACAACCAACCGAGAGAACTTGAGTGAACTTCACAAGGAATGGACTGAGGCTGGGGTCAAGGCATCAAGAGCCACCACACACAGACTTGTCAATGAATTTGGCTACAGTTGTCGTATTCCTCTTGTTAAGCCACTCCTGAACCACAGACAACGTCAGAGGCGTCTTACCTGGGCTAAGGAGAAGAAGAATTGGACTGTTGCCCAGTGGTCCAAAGTCCTCTTTTCAGATGAGAGCAAGTTTTGTATTTCATTTGGAAGCCAAGGTCCTAGAGTCTGGAGGAACGGTGGAGAAGCTCATAGCCCAAGTTGCTTAAAGTCCAGTGTTAAGTTTCCACAATCTGTGATGATTTGGGGTGCAATGTCACCTGCTGGTGTTGGTCCATTGTGTTTTTTGAAAACAAAGTCACTGCACCTGTTTACCAAGAAATTTTGGAGCACTTTATGCTTCCTTCTGCTGACCAGCTTTTTGAAGATGCTGATTTCATTTTCCAGCAGGATTTGGCACCTGCCCACACTGCCAAAAGCACCAAAAGTTGGTTAAATGACCATGGTGTTGGTGTGCTTGACTGGCCAGCAAACTCACCAGACCTGAACCCCATAGAGAATCTATGGGGTATTGTCAAGAAAATGAGAAACAAGAGACTAAAAAAATGCAGATGAGCTGAAGGCCACTGTCAAAGAAACCTGGGCTTCCATACCACCTCAGCAGTGCCACAAACTGATCACCTCCATGCCATGCCCAATTGAGGCAGTAATTAAAGCAAAAGGAGCCCCTAGTAAGTATTGAGTACATGTACAATAAATTACACTAGTAATTACCTAGTGTCTTGTTGCTGTGGTCAGTCTGACTATGGTGTATGACCTTTGACATGAAACTGACCTCCACAACCTCACCTTAGGACAGTGTTTGATGTTCCTCCCCCAGGTTTAAGCTCCTACACAGTTGCTTCTGTTTAACTTAATGACTGGGTTTCAACCTACACATGACCTTGAAGATCATTAGCACCTCTTCTTCTTCTTCTTTCGGCTCTTCCCTTCAGGGGTCGCCACAGCTAATCATCTCCCTCCACCTATCCCTATCTTCTGCAACTTCAACACTTGCACCCACTAGCTTCATATCCTCATTATTTCCATCTATATATTTATGGATGCATATGCCTCCTGCCTGGCAGCTCCATGTCCAACACTCTCCTACCAATATACTCACTCTCCCTCCTCTGAACATGTCTAAACCATCTTAATCTGGTCTCCCTAACTTATATATATATATATATATATATAGTGGTGTGAAAAAGTGTTGGCTGATTTCTTATAGTTTTTAAATGAAGGTTTTTATTATTAGGGGAAAACAAAATCCAAAACTACATGGCCCTGTGTGAAAAAGTGTTTGCCCCCCATGTTAAAACATAACTTAACTGTGGTTTATCACACCTGAGTTCAATTTCTCTAGCCACACCCAGGCCTGATTACTGCCACACCTGTTCACAATCAAGAACTCACTTAAATAGGACCTGCCTGACAAAGTGAAGTAGACCAAAAGATCCTCAAAAACTAGACATCATGCCGAGATCCAAAGAAATTCAAAAACAAATGAGAAAGAAAGTAATTGAGATCAATCAGTCTGGAAAAGGTTATAAAGCCATTAAAGCTTTGGGACTGCCGCGAACCACAGTGAGAGCCATTATCTACAAATGGCAAAAACATGGAACAGTGGAGAACCTTCCCAGGAGTGGCCAGCCGACCAAAATTACCCCAAGAGCGCAGCGACAACTCATCCAGGAGGTCACAAAAGACCCCACAACAACATCCAAAGAACTGCAGGCCTCACTTGCCTCAGTTAAGGTGAGTGTTCATGACTCCACCATAAAACAGAGACTGGGCAAAAATGGTTTGCATGGCAGAATTCCAAGATGAAAACTGCTGCTGAGCAAAAAGAGCATAAAAGTAACACCGCATTTCAGAAAAAGAACATCATACCAACAGTAAAATATGGTGGTGGTAGTGTGATGGTCTGGGGCTGTTTTGCTGCTTCAGGACCTGGAAGACTTGCTGTGATAAATAGAACCATGAATTCTGCTGTCTACCAAAAAATCCTGAAGGAGAATGTCCGGCCATCTGTTTGTGACCTCAAGCTGAAGCAAACTTGGGTTCTGCAGCAGGACAATGATCCAAAGCACACCAGCAAGTCCACTTCTGAATGGTTGAAGAAAAACAAAATGAAGACTTTGGAGTGGCCTAGTCAAAGTCCTGACCTCAATCCAATTGAGATGCTGTGGCATAACCTTAAAAAGGTGGTTCATGCTCGAAAACCCTCCAATGTGGCTGAATTACAACAATTCTGCAAAGATGAGTGGGCCAAAATTTCTCCACAGCGCTGTAACAGACTCATTTTATCAAAGATTATTAGATTATTAGAATCAAGTTATCAAAAATGCTTGATTGCAGTTGTTGCTGCTAAGGGTGGCCCAACCAGTTATTAGGCTTAGGGGGAAAACACTTTTTCACACAGGGCCATGTAGTTTTGGATTTTGTTTTCCCTTAATAATAAAAACCTTCATTTAAAAACTGCATGATGTGTTTAGTTGTGTTATCTTTGACTAATATTTAAATGTGTTTGATTATCTGAAACATTAAAGTGTGACAAACATGCAAAAAAAAAAGAAATCAGGAAGGGGGCCAACACTTTTTCACACCACTGTATATATAAGCTACACTGTTGGTCAGTACCATGAGACAGCATGGCTGTTTCTTACTCAGCATGTCAGGTATATTTGAATACTGTCCCGTGATATTTCTAACAGACATACTGATGACCATGACTATAACTGTCACCCTAAGAGGGAAATACGTGTTTTACATTTTTAGAGGGCAATTCCCTTTTCGTGTATAGCTGCATGCCATGTGTATGTTAGTCACAAATATACCAGATTCCATAAATATCCATGATATTAATAGCACTGCCTGCTGGGATGCCAATAACACAGAAAAGCATACATATTTTTTACAGCTTAATAATAGACTCTAAAATCTAGATTTACATCTTGAAATAACATTTTTGCATTTAATACATTTGATTAGAGATTTTCGGGGACTGTGTGTGAAAATTATCTATTTATCTATAATTATGACCAAAGATAAAAGCCTATTATTTCTATTACCCATACAGAAATGGCGTAAATGAATTCATACTACCAGAAGAGCAGGTTTTAAAAGTTTCTTTATTTTTGCAGTATGCACACATACATTTATAATACACAATTAAAACTGGTATTTTTATTTATTTTTTTTTTTACATATTATTCCGCTTTGGCACTGTGGATAAGTAATTAAACTATAATTAATCTACAATTAACTATTAACAATTATCAGTTATGTTTTTGGTACTAGACAGATCTTTTTTTATATATACCTTGTATACAATTTATTTACGCAAACTTTTGCACAGTACTATATATATATATATATATATATATATATATATATATATATATATATATATATATGAAACTAGATGTCATTTAACAGTTACATGCATATGTGTGTGTGTGTGTGTGTGTGTGTGCGTGTGTGTGTGTGTGTGTTTGAGTCAGTGTATTTTGCACGATGCTTGTTAAATGACATCTAGTTTCCCAAAAGGTTTATTCTCCCCAAAAAATATTTGATAAAATATGTTTTGCAGGCTTTATTTTTTATGTGGCTAATTTTAATTTTAATTCAGACAGTTAAGACATTCAGACAGCAGCATTTGAGTATGAGAGTCATGAATATATAATTAATACTCTTTTCTTATATATATTTATAATCTTACAGCTGTCTGTTATTTCATGAAAAATTAAATCTTCATTTTTATAAAGTTAGTATTTCTTTAGATCAATGCAATGTATGTATAACATAATGATCAAATAATTTTGTTTCTCATCCTCACACCACTGTGATACCAAACCTGCTCTGACGTCATGTGCCAAACATAGATAAAGAGGAACAGTAGTCACAAGTTTACTGACAAGGTAGTTGATAAGTATCACAAAGCCTTAAACATTTCACACAATTGAACCATCACTTCTGTGATTATGGCAGGATAGCTTTTTTTGAAACTGCAAGCAGTGTAAACAAGTAATAAACCACCAAACCTGCTGAAACAAGCACAAAACCTTGATCTCTCTGCATTAAAAAAAAAAGCAATGTTAAGTTTTATCTTACATTTCTTTTCACATATCCAAGCACAAGTACAATCCAAATGATGCTGTAAACCAACAATGCATTCTCAGCTGTTAAAGGTTTAGTTGGTGGATCCAAAGTGATCCATAAGGTGCAGGTATCTCTTTTGAGTCACAGACAACTGTAATATATAGTCAAGGCATTTGATGCATTTGTGTCTATGACTAACGATTTGCTGTTGAGACATTTTATCCACCCTTTTATCTGACTGACATGCAAGTAGGATGAACAGGATCAGGATTCAAACAGCAGTCCAAAATCATAATTGCTGAGTGATCACTGCTTATAGATAAATAAATAGATAGATATGCTTTATTGATCCCATGAGGGAAATTCTTGAAATCACTAAGCATTTGGCATTTGGCATATCATGAAACATGGTACATCATAATTTTTGCCACTATTTGTCATTCTTGTAACTACATACTACATTTAACTTTTTAATTTCACTTAGTTACTGATTTAGTAACTAGTAATTAGTAATTACTGAATAACTCACCTTTGATAACTTGATTAACTCAGTAATAATTTAAGAGTTTAAGAGCTATTTAAGAGTAAAGAAATGCTTGTCAAGATCACATTTGGACATTCCATGAGTTTACCAAATCTTCAGAGACAGCTCTGGTGCAAAAAGTAACTGGTTCATCCCTCAGGGAACCGAAAGCTGTGTTTCTCTAAGAATGACTTAGTATTCTGCTACAAATATTTTAGATTTTGCTTGAAAAAAATAGTGGTTTTAAATTTATATTAATAAATTGACTGACAGTACTTTTGCTGGAGACTTCAAGACATGCTGCGAACAATAGGAAAACATTTAAAGACAACAAAATTTCCAAAATAGGGGTTGCAACATTAATACATAGTCTACACTGCAGAAGGACAGCACTTTTATTAATAAACCTTGATGTCTATGTTATGTTGTTCATCCAGTTTCAAACAGTCTCACTAAGAGTCTCTCTTCCTGCTTCACATAGAGCTGTAAAAAGTAGGCAACATGTGTTTCCTGTTATTTTGCATACCAATAGAATGAATCTGGAACATGATAGCGTACGCAGCAGTGTATCCTTCAATGTGATCACATGACTGATCCCATGACTTGTCACGAGACTTTTAAGGCCTAGGTTTTGCAGCCTGATGTTTGTGAGAAATGAAATTTAACTTCTCTCTTTTTGTAGTACATTATGTACACTATTCAAATATGCCAGATTTACACAGATAATTTATTTCCATGTGGATTTTGGTCATGTTCCTTATTTGAATCATTACACTAGCTGAAAGATTAGTCAAATATTATATATATATATATATATATATATATATATATATATATATATATATATATATATATATATATATATATATATATTTATATAATATATTTATATAATAATGTTTTACAACTTTCACAGTACATGTGAACATTGATGAAATGATAGTAATTGAAAGATCCAAACCACATTTCAGAATGATAAAGAACATCAAAATACTTGTTTACCCATCTAACAATTGTCTTAAGAACAGATTCTGTGGTTCATAACCAAACTTTGTGTGTTTATTTGTGTGTCAATTTTATAAGGTAGACCACATCTTTTAATGACAAATGTTGGTAAATAGAGAAACTGTGAGATCAAAAAGGGGGGAAGACTGCTAGAAATATAATAAAATACAGACTACATTATAATTCTGGATATTAATAACTGAGCATGTTGTTGAGCATTCAGGCTGGCTTTGCCAAGTCAACATCAAAGTTTGTGGTGACAAAGTGAAAAACCTATCTAGCTATATGTGTGTTCACACCTTAGGTGCCGATTTGTTGGGGTGTTTTTAGAGCATTATAGCAAGATTGATTGTTGATTTTATTAACTGCTTTACAAATTTGACACTAACATTGATTTAGAATGTTTAGAATTTACAACATACAATAAATCGAAATGTAATAAAAAGCCCTACCCACCTATAATCTAAACAACACCAAACTTTACTGTCTGCTACATTTTTCTAATCTTTGAAATTATAAACTAGATATAAATGATGCAAAAACTATTGTGCATTTGATAATAAGTGGAAAGATACTGGTGCAATATTTCACAATGCACAAAAACAGCCTACAATCAAGAACCCAAACTATAGGAACATCAAGTAAGCAGAGAACAATAAGCAATATACTTCACTGCAGATATCTCTCATCCTGCACCCCCACACAAAACTGAAAAAATAAATAAATAAAATCATAGAGATGACCACCTAAAAGCATACTGTATAGGCATATCAGAACTCTTGGAACAAAAAAACTCCTTAGCAATATTTCAGAGAAATAGATAGAAAGGTTGCATATATGATCTCAAGAACACCATACCCAGAGTGAAGCATGTGGGTGGAAGCATCATGATATGGGGCTGCTTCTCTGCAAACAGTGCGAGGGCATTAAATAAGAACTGGAACATATTAGATGAAAAATCATTGGCCAACACAATGACTCTGAGGAAAAGGTCTTGCTTGGCAATCTTCTGACTTCAATCCCATTTGAATTTATGGAGAATTTTGAAATTACAAGCAATCAGAGGGAACCTTGTTGAATTCAAGACGGTTTGCCGAGAGGAATGGGCCAAACCTAAGTTGCAATGCTGCTGAAAAGCAAATTACTTCCTACTGTAGAAGTCTGCAATTGCAACATTGCAACAAAGTACTAATATTGCTAATTTGTGGCCTTTTACCTATAGATTTATTTTTCTAAAAACCTATTTTTGTTTATGTTTATCAATAATATTTGTGTCCCTTGTGTCAAGGTTGTGCAAATGAGTTTTGTTATTTAATCCCCATGGCAGATCATACAGACCAAAGAATTTGTGCGAAATTCAGATCTTTTTTCTCCATAAAACTGCTTCTAAAGCAGTGAATACATTAGAGTAAGCATTTCAAAACTTACTCACATCCTGGAATGTCTCCAAAGCCAAAAAAGCTTATCAGGTCAGTTCGCCCATCGAGACATTGATGACTGTGCTTTTTGCCATTAACGGACTTTTTTCGTAGAGAGGTTTGTTCCCCTGGTCAGCTCTTAGCTGTCTATAGAACAGCATCAGGAAAAAAACACATTGTGACAATGCACCTGCACACACACACACACACACACACATACACACAGACAGACACAGTGAATCTTTTCACAAATAACAGCTTCATGCTGACAGAGGTTGTGTTGCTTTCAATGAAGTGCAGATGTCACCTTGCTGAGGATTAAGTGTACTATAAAGCAGTGCAGACAACACAGTATCCATTGCCCTTAGGACCAGGGGACATTTACATCCTCTGCACATTCACAATTTTTAGATGATACCATCTGGCATGTGATCATGGGATTGATGGGATTTAGGCCAACTCTGGGGTTTGTCTTACAGATTGTGCTTCACTGGATCTATAGAGCATGAATCTTACATGTCTGGGTCAATGGAGAGGCAAGAAAAACATGCGACTGGAAACAGTTGTATAAACAATAGTACTCAGTGTAGCCCAGTAAATACCACTGCTGGTGACTTTAATTTCCCTTTCAACACTTCCACAGTTTTATGCTTTATAATTCATATAATTATGCATAAATTATGTTTCTTGTTTGTAATTATCCCTAAATATTGTTAAAGCAATCTTTAAACTGAAACTTGTAGTGTACTATGTATTGCCTAACCATAATGTTATTACATTCATTGAAGGCATTCTGTCCTCTGTCTTTTATTTACTTCCATAAGCCTGTCTCTGTTAATGTTGGTTGGGTGATGAGACAACCCAGCACGGATCCAGACTAATGATATTAATTTAGAAAAACAAATGCTCTCTAAATACCCAGCAAGGCCTTTAGAGGGCCACATGCCAGATGTCTGTCACAAGGGTCTGGTTGTCTAAATGCCCAAGAAAGGCTAGAAAATTCAGAAAGACTTTTGCTGTGCTGTAGAATGTCTTTTGAGGTTAAAAAAGGTAACAATGAATATTAATGTATTACTATAATATAGTATACTGATATAATGATTCTCAATACCTCTCTTCATTTCCCTTCAGAGGCCAGATTTAATTAAACTCCTGGAGGCAGCACTAACCTAATACTTCCACTGTAAACTATACAGTAATCACATTACGCTATATTGCCTTCCCTAATGAAAGCAGTCTATAAATGATAATTCTATATTACATTAACATTATGCGAAGACCAATATATTTCTAATTTTAAATAAAGCTAAAACCCCATTTATTTATCTTCATTAACTCCTTTGTCCTAGTCAGGGTCACAGTGAATCTGATGCCTATCCCAGGGACATGTGAGGGCCACATCAGTCCATTGCAAGGCACCACAGACACACACATTCACGCAATCATTAACATCTTGGGACAATTTAGCATAGCTACACCACCTACCAGCATGAAACTGGAGAACTTGGAAGAAACCCATGCTCACTTGAGGAGATCATATGAAACTCCATACAGACCGTAACATGAGCTCAGAACCTAGCTGGAAACTCTGGACTCAACCCAAAAAATCTTGGTTCTTTCTTCTTTTATGGTACAATATAAAACCTTTTATCTCATACTCACTTTTGCTTTCTTTACACTCTCACTTTCTTTCCTCTTAGGCTTTTTTAAAAATCTATATAGGCTGAATTCTTTCATACCAAAAGCAGGTATGAATTTTTTATACCTAAAGCAGGTATATTCTGGTTTTTGACATACCTGAGCTGCCAGTTAATGTGAGCGTACAATTTGCACATGAACATCATATTATATATTAAACAAGATTCTTTTTTTTTTCTTTTCATTTTTAACAAAAAAGCCTAAGGAATGTAGCTTCAAGACATAAAATAAAATATCTAATCTCAAACCCATGTAGTCTTACTAATGTAGGATTTGGTATTCAGGTTAACCATGCTATCAGTCTATTATGGCTTAACAAAATTATTATAAGTCTAAATTTGGGATGTAACAATTTGGATGTAATGGAAACTGGGTTATGTAGAAAGGGCTCTAAATGATAATGAGATTTTGTAGAAAACCTTTTTTTCCTTCTTCTCTGGAGCAGCTGGTATGTATGTGGAAATGTGAGATATAGCCATATGGTTTATTACAGGATCTTAGCAAAATGTTATTCAACCCTGCTATCAAATGCTATATGTGCCCTCAACTGTTGGGGGCCAGATAGCTTATGTGTGTTTGAAAAACAAAATAAGTCATTCAGCAGTTCATTTAATGAGATGCTCTGGGAAAATGCACCAAAAACATAGTGAGAGTAGGTTGTTTTTTTTAATGGCAACAGCCAATATATTTAATTAAAATCCCAACTGGTTAATTAGATTTATTAATACTCTATAATTTTAACCAGTGAAGTGGTTAAAACTGGGGATACTTTATTACTCTGCACAAGCCTTAAGTGTTTCCTTTAAATGTACTTAAAATTGGGCTTAGAGACAATGCGTCCAGAGGCTTTCCACGATAGATAAATGTGTGTGTGTGTGTGTGTGTGTGTCCTGGATGAACTCCAACAGCGAGTGTGTGTGTCTAATACAATACAAAATCCTGTCAGGACAGTCGCCGCTCACGAACACACTCTTTAAACCCTGTTAGGGCTTACGCACAGCGGGTGCTTTTATTTGTCTCGAGTGAATAACGTTAGCTCGTTTTTTCACCTCTTACATGAGATCCGTCATAAAGGGTTTTTATATCTGTCCCAAATTAATCTCATCTCTCGCTCCATTTGTGCTATGGCAAAGTGCGTCGAAGTTGCGGGAGGGCTGAGGAGAGTCGACCTAAATTATGGTCGCAATTATCTTTATAGACCCAGGGGACAAGGCGCCGTAGACAGAAGGAATTAGTGAAGGAGTGAAACGATTAAAACGCTCGACCCCTGTCTCCAGACAGGTTTGCTCATTACCGCGATAGAGGACACGGACAGTGGAGGATCGAGGCTTTCTGAGGAGAGAAATGCGGATAACGACTGGGAAAATTACGACAGTTTTTCGTTGCATCACCGGTAAGACCTGACGTTAACTTTCCCGTAACTCGCTCGCATGTTTGTTTTAATGCGGCTCAGCTGAATGTGAGGGGGAACCGCAGACTTCCTGTTTTACGTTATGAATAATGCGTAAAGTTTCCATGTGCGCATCGAGGATCATATTGCTTCCTTTTTGGCTGTTCGTTATGAATATACCCCTCGTGGTTTGCTAGCCGCGTTGTTTTTTATCCGAGCTGCCACTGTTTACATTGGGAGGGAAGCCTGCTGTAACAGGTCATGGTGGATTTGATCAGCAGCACATAAGTGTACCTGCTGGTGTGAGGATTCTCATTTATAGCATATTGTTGCTTAAAACACAAATCGAGAAGATTTGGAGGGCAGTAAGACTCATGTGAAGGAAATATTTATGAAAATATGAAACAAAACAATAAAATAATATGAACATTAAGAAAATAAGCAGTTAAGTGGACTTTATTTGTCACATATACATTACTGCACAGTGAAATTCTTTCTTTGCATGTCCCATCCTAAGCGGTTGGGGCTAGAGCGCAGGGTCAGCCATGATGCAGCGCCCCCGGGGAGCAGGGTGGGTTTGGGGCCCTTGCTCAAGGGCCCAGCAGTGGCAGCTTGGTGGTGCTGGGGCTTGAGCCCCGATCTTCTGGTCAACGACCTAGAGCATTAACCACTTGAGCTACCCCCCCAACAAAAAAATACCCCTTAGCTTTTAAGGCAGGGAAGTTCACCAGTGCAGTTCTCCAGGTTTGAAAGGAATATGGTGAAGAGCAAGGTTTCAACTCACTTTACTACAATAGGCAATCCACCCTGATAACCAGAAGGAGGTAAAAATGGAAGAGTCCCAATTAAAAAAGAACCTCTGACAGTCAGTCTCATTTGCAGCTGAGCCAAATTACGGGTGCGGAGAAGTAAAACTGGCCCCTTTCATTTTCTTGCCACATTCTGATGAGCTCAGGTTTCCTGATTCAGTTTTTGGCCCGCCTGCCCAACGAAGGCTGTCAAATTGATATTAATCCATAGGCGTGTACACACACATTTTGGTGCTCAAGAGCTCAAGGAGGAAAAAAGGCTCCTTCCATCCCATATCTCAAACTGATACCTCCCACACAAACCATACCACACTTACTGCTCTTGCCCTGTTGTTCTTCATAACTTTGCTTTGTGTTCAAGGAAGACACAGGACTGCAGTTTTAACATGGTTTTAATAATACAGCTAGTCACTGTTCAGTTGTTTGGGTTACTCTAGCCACATTGGATTTGTGGTTTCCTCAAGAAACGCTTTGCGATTAGAGCAGTCTTTTAAGATTATTACTTGTCACATTGTGCAAGATGATTGCAATTAAAATCGTGGCTGAATTCTATAACAGATTGTACAATGATGGTGTCCATGTCAGATGATACTGTCAGATGTCAGATGATACTGTTAACATCGTTTAACAATAGACTTGCTGTTAAAGAAAATGACTGCCTTGTGCTTATATAGTCAATCAGTGTGATCTGGGCTCATGCACAAAACAGGATCACCTAAAAATTCTCCATTGTGAGCTTGAGGTAATAAGGATATTTTATCCTGGCCATAAGCATTTTTTTTTTCATGTTTCACCATTGCAACCACTGTATATACAGCTCCCCCCCCCCGAGTTTCAGGCAGTCCTGTTCTCCTACTGGCGGCTTTTAGAGAAGTAGTTTAATAGCAGCTACACTGGATTTTAATAAATAATAATAATCCTAAAAAGAATTAGGATATAGCAGTAAGTTTGACGTAAACCATCCTTGGTCACAATGGCACTAAATCAGAAACCAGTAACCATGTCACATTATGTGTTCTAAGACTTTTCACATGTCACAGATTCTCTTACCTTTCTTTCAGCTTCACTTCACACACATCATATTGATCTTAACCTTCAGTGATAAACGTTTTTATAACAGGAAAAGAATTAAAGATTTAAAAAATCTACATTGTCTGAAATTCATAGTGCTATGCAAAGACCAATTACAAACCTTGACAAGTTCCCAGATACGAAATCCTCATCTCATATGACCTTGTCATATAAGCCTCTTTAACTGAGTTTTTTAAAACGTTTTGTATTGCCAAAAAGACAGCTGCACAAATATGTAAAGTATACTGTATCTATACACATGCAAATCTGCCTGATTTAAGTGGTCTGATTTACTTCACATTGCCCTTTTACCATTTTTATCTAAGAAATGGTTAAAATAACACACACATAATAAATCAGTCTTCCTTTACTGCAGTCATTTTACTTAACTACAAGTTTCAGACATATGTGCGTATATGTTTTTATGGCTCCACCTCCCCCTAGGGAGCAGACTGTTTTACCAGTAGTGGTAATGGTAAGTAGCAGTGAGGGAATTTCAGCATTTAGGCTGAAGTGAGGAGACTTGGGGAAAATCCAAATGAACATTTTAATCAGCTAACTTTAAATACATAGCCAGTGTCACAGTCCCCACCCGCAGCTTGATTAATTTCCGACTCCTGTAATTTCTGGAGTGGTTGCACTGATGGAATCCAGCAATCACTTATCTGTTCACTGGGTTTGTTTTGCTCAGTCACTCGGTCAATATTGCTTCCTACGCTTCAAATGGATTAGTTTGTAATTTAAGAGCTCCAATTATAGGTGAATGAAAGTGTGGCATTTCATAGTTTGTATTTTACAACTTACTGTATGTAACAAACATTTATTTCTTTGTATATGAACTAAGTAATTATTTAATATAAATATTTATTTTGTAATACTGTTAACATATAAACCCTATAGGAGCACAATAACCACACATTCAGCTTTGGCTTTAAAAGTTTTCACTGGATGTGTCAAGTTTGTTGCCAGCGATCAGCTTGTCTTGGGTCAAGTGTCTATTCCACATTTTTATTTACCTTTCTTTTTGTAATCTTGATGATGAGAAGCAGATGAACTGACCAGACAGTTTAACCCTTATGTAGTCTGATGAAACTTCAGTTTGATGAATATACCCAAACAGCCCCCTATCTAAATATATGATCTAATACTAAGTTTACCAGGAACCTCAGTCCGGTATACACATGAAACAGACTTGAATTATACTCCTCCCCCAACAAAAGCTAATTCCTATGACTGGAATCTAGACTAAAACCAGGCCTTTGCAAATTATATCAGCTCTAACCAACCAGCATGTGTGTCAAACAGAAGCCAGCTGTCTGCTCTCTGTAAGGGATTATGCAAATATTTGTTTGTGAACTGGTTATATGGTGTCTAATCCACTGCAGTCAGTAGAGACCCACAATGCTTTAATAAAATGCTCAACCTTTAAGTGCTATGAAGAAATGTAATTACCTTATTACAGTAATGCATACACAGTCAATTGTATTGCATAAGTCATCCATACTCCCAATACGAGTGATTTGTTTACATGCTAGTGCTGCCAATCAAACAGAGAAAGGAAAGACTAGATCATTTCATTAAGCAACAGTCCATCACAGATGTATGTCATCAGTGCATGTACCCTTTCTCTAACGCCATTTTTAGTCAACCATAGAGTACAGTACAAAGTGGTTATAATAATCTTCAATAATCTTCAATTTAAGAATATGTTCTTCTTAAACTTTGGATTAAGCTTTCTTTAGCTCTTTAAAAATGTAGGCAAGAAAAGTGATCACAGTGCCTGATGTCAGTGTAAGCAAAAAGAAAAAAATAACAAGGTTATCCTGTGTCCTTTGCTTGTTTAATCACAAAGGCAACAAATTAGGACACCTTTTTCCCCATTGTGCCTTGCAAAAAAAAACCCAAAAGCAAATCAAGTCTTACTAATAAAACAATACAGAAAGCTGTGTGCTTTCATACCCCACCTCTGCATGTGCAACAGCCTCGGGATTGATATTGATGTATATATAAGCAATGACTAATGTAATCATGTTTGTTATGGGCCTGAAGCCTCTGTACACAAACCTCATTTTGTCTTTATAGCTCTCTTGCACTCCTTTAGTTCTAAGCATAGAAAGCAGTCTGTTCTGAATATACTATGAATAAATCTGCAAATCTATATTATACACAAATTTACAAGACCTTTCATATATGTTTTGTAACTCTTTTTTTTTTTTTTTTTTTTGAAGTTTGTCGATGTATTTATTACAAAAATGACCAAGTATTCCTTGCCACTGTTTATTTGGGTACAGTTTTTATACAATGCATAAAGTAAGTACAGATTGTGAAAATGAACAAAATACAGCAGCAGAGAAAATGATAAATTAAAACTTTATAATAATCAGATTTATAAGAGACAATATTATTCTTTGGAATAACAAAAAAACGGAGACAAAAACACACTATACTTTCTATTTGGCTAATTATATCATACATACATGATCCTTTTACTATTATTTTACACCTTAATTACTATCTTATTTGTTTTATATTATTATTTCCCATTTTGTCCCAGGCTTGGTCCTGGTATCCTGTGTTAAAAAATGTCATTTTTGAGGCCCAGGATAGAATGCTCGTATCTTTATAGACATTTATATGTAGTAATTCTAGTAATATTCATCAAACAAATAAGAATCACACCATTCATTTATCATATGAATAAAACAAAAGAAATCATCACCAAATATAAATCTATACTCTTGCTCAAGGGGACAACACTCAGGTATTCTGTTCATTCATCTTCTCTCGTTCAGTCCTGCACCTGTTATGTGCTGGAGGAGCTTTTAATACTCACGAGTGCAGACCTGCTGAATTCTGCAGCATGTGGAAATGGTATCAGTTGCTGGAGCAATAAACAGCTCGCTCTCACGTGCAAGACCTTTTGTTGTTTTATCTGTGGAATGCTAATTGGGGATTAATGAGCAGCTGGGGTTAGTTCTCACCCAGGCAAGGTAGGAATAGCAGCACAGTGTGTAAAAAAGGGACAAGAGAGTCAGCATTATCCATTTCTGCTTTGCACATTGAGTTCAAATGTCAGGCTAGACACAGAGGGCAGTGACCTTTAATACACTTCTATCTTTAATGCTTCATCAGGACAGATGGAATTTTAAAGAAGGTTAAAAAGAAGTCAAAAATTCTTGAATTTATCATTTGATGATAGACTGCCCAAAACAGTGCTTTTGGGTTAGGGTTAGAGTTAGACAAAGGTACATTTACAAGCAGTGCTATTCACCCTGTCTTATTGTTACTATAATTTCTCTGCTGTGTGCTGTGAGAAAGTCATATCTGACCTTGGTCTATGCAACTTAATGAAGCTGTCCAGTCATGATGAGTTTTATCTGTTGATAAAATTGGAAGTGGGATCAGGTTGGCAATAACATGTTTTTTAGTTGCTTGTCATTGTTGATTACATTTGATTGAAAATGCGTAGGTGGGGGAAGTTTGTTGTTATGTATACAATTTACTATGAAACGAAGCGATTCAAAAGGTCGGATGTATTATACATGTCTTAAACCATTAGACGCATACAATCAGGAACATACCAACCATTTATATAGCTATTGAAGGTGCTGAACATATTAAGTAAATTAATGAAACAATAGAAGACGTGACTAAACGAGTCAGTCCTTTCCAAATTTGTGCACCTGTCTAATTCTAACAGAGGGATCAACACTTTCATTTTTATAAGCTGGGTTCTCCACCCCACAGCTGTTAGAATAGGACAGCCCATCCCAGCATTCTTGCTGCCAGACCCACATAACAAGGAGAAGACCCTTTGTGGGAATACTAAGCTTGAAACCAGATTGATTTGGTATCTTTCATCATGTGCCTGCTGCTTAGTGATATTAAAAAGAAAAATTGACTGTCTTGGAGAACAGCGAGTGAATTTGAGCTGCACAGGTTTGAATTGGTCTCTATGTTGTAAAATAGTTATTTAAGGGATTTATGTTTTCATGTATCTTTTTTTGGCATGCACCAAATTTAATGTTGCTCAAACTGTTCATGTAACTATGAAAATGTATTTAATATTAATTGTGTTAATTTCATTTTAAAAAATTGTGCGTATCCATTAAGTATATTTAGTTTGAGGCACAATTAATGTTAATATTACCTTTAACAACCAACACATGATCTTGAATGCTGTGGTTAAAGGTGAACTATTAGATTATGAAATCTAAATTTGGAACAAAATCTAAATTCTAATAGTGTTCAATAATCTTGGCTGTTTGTTACTGTTTATTAGCATACATGGGCTATACTGTATTCATGATAGTGTGTCTAACTGAAAATGAGGTTTTAAAAAGCTTTTAAAAAGAATATCCCATTAGCGTAAAAGTACATAAATGCAGTCTAGGATATTTGGGGAAAACTGCATGCCATGAACATGTGTTGCTTGTTTGCAAATAAAATTCATTTAACATATTTTTTAAATTCTAAATTTGCTTGCTTTAGTAAATTTGTCCAATATTTATCCAAGTTTAAATGTTCAAAAGAAGTTTAGGATTTTTACGGTGTGTTAAAAATGTATGTATTATTTTATTTGTATTGGTAACATGGATAAACACCAAATAGATCAAACTGAGTAGGAAGCAAAAGTAAACAAAAAAGTTTGCTGGTTTATATGTTGATTGTACCATCACAGTATATAACACTGCACTCCTAGCAATATTAAGCAATGTTGTTATAATGTTATTCATTTTAGGTCGATCTGCTCTATTAATCACTGCTAACTGAGACTGTTTCTGTGTTTTTTTGTGGTTCCAACAGGTAGGAAGTAAGATGTTTGTGGAGTTGTGTCATAAGAAGTGGGTCACGGCACTCCTGCTACTCTACTGTTTGCGCTTATCAGCATCAGAGTTCCTATGGCCATGTCCTCAAAAGTGTATTTGTAAGCAGGACACACTTGAGGTCAATTGCTCTTCCAAACACTTAACGGTTGTCCCAGAAGGATTGCATATCAGTTCCAAGCGGCTGAACCTTTCTGGCAACCGCTTGAAGACACTGAGTCGGCGGCAGTTCTATGGATTAACCCAACTAGAGGAGCTGGACCTTAGTGAGAACATTATATCTATGATTGAAGTGGAAGCATTTCAGGGTCTGAAAAACTTACGAATATTAAAAATTAAAATCAACAGACTTAAGATCATCCCAGTTGGTGTATTCTCTGGTTTGTCGAACCTTCTCAGCCTTGACATTAGCAGGAATGAGATACTTGTATTTCTAGACTACACATTTCAGGAGATGGTGAACCTACGGGACATGAATGCAGGGGAAAATGACCTGGTTTTTATCTCACAGAGGGCCTTTGTTGGTCTGCAGAGCTTAATAGAGCTGAATGTAGACCGCAGTAACCTTACCTCTATCCCTACTGATGCATTTTCACAGCTCCAAAGCCTGACCAAACTGCGCCTACGGAGACTTAATATTAATGTATTGCCCAACAATGCCTTTCGACGGCTGCACCAGCTGCGTACACTGCACATACTTCAGTGGCCCTCACTAGAGACTTTAAACAGCAATAGCCTTGTGGGTCTTAACCTTACCACCTTGGTTATAAGTAACTGCAATCTGAGTGCCATACCATATGCTGCATTGCGCCATTTAACACACCTGATCTATTTAGATCTGTCCTACAACCCTATTACATGTATAGAGGGCAATATGCTAGGAGAATTGCTCAGACTTCAGGAATTCCACTTGGTCGGTGGAAAACTGCTCCGCATCGAGCCAGGGGCCTTTAGGTGTCTGGTTCACTTTCAGCTGCTCAATGTATCCTCAAACCGACTTACAACACTAGAAGAGAGTGCCTTCCACGCAGTTGGGAACTTACAGACCTTGCGGTTAGACAGGAACCCTCTAACTTGTGACTGTCGTTTATTGTGGGTGATGCGACGTCGTTTGAGGTTAAACTTTGACGGTCGTCAGCCAACATGTTCTGCATCTGACCGTGGACGCAAACGGGAGTTTCGTGACTTTTCAGAGGCAGAGCTCTCAAAAGTGTTTATCTGCAGACAGGCATGTATAATGGAACGTAAGTTGCAAGAAGCAAAGGTGGATGAGGGAAACAATGTGCAGTTTGAATGCAAAGCAGATGGGTATCCCCCACCCACTATAACTTGGTTATCACCCCAGCAGACTCCATTCAGCTCTATGGGGAGAATACGAGTGCATGCAAATGGTACTCTGGAAGTGCGTTATGCCCAAATGCAAGACACTGGAACATACCTATGTATTGCAGCTAACGCTGCAGGGAATGATAGTATCTCTGCCAGACTTCATGTAAGAAATGCCCCTCGAAACTATACAACTCCCAATTTCTTTGAGAGTTGGGTTGAAACTTCATTGCCTCCTTCCACTAACTCTTCAGCACAAGTATCAAGTCCTTACCCTTTTGATGCCAAGACCCTTGTCATTGCTACTACTATGGGGTTCCTTTCTTTTCTAAGCTCTGTGGTCATTTGTTTTGTGTTCATGTTCCTCTGGAGTCAGAGCAGGGGCCAGATTAAGCACACAGCAACCATTGACTTTGTGCCACGTACATCTATGGGAGGGGGTGGAGATGGTGCAGACACAGGGAGGTTTACAATGAAGCTCATATAAAGTCTTTTATGGATGGGATATATAGCTAATGTATGCAACAGTATCCTGAATTGTGGCTCCTGTAAACTGCACAGAAATTCTGGGGAATAGTTTGGTAACTGCCTTCAATTCAGCATTGCCATTAGCTGACAATTTATGGGGCAGTACAACTTGCAAAAAATATAACATTAAAAAACTTATTTATATTGATAAAATATAGAAAGTAAAATTTGTGTTACTATTTAAAAAGAATATAAAATAATTTGAGACAGTACCTCCAAGACATGTGTATTTTGATCAGGTAATGTGTATATTTTAAAATGTAGTGTTGTAGAATACAAATTATGTACTTTTTCATATTTGCATTGTGGTTTTTAGATTAAATGAATCTAGATCAAAATATAATAAACTTAAATTAAGTTAAATTGACAGCTGTGGAATATTTTCCTGGGCTGTAAAAGTAGTACCTGTTATGAATTCTTTGAAAGCATGTGTTTTTGAACTTGTGTTTGTGATCAGGTGATATAAGATGCTTTGCAATATAACATATGTAATGTACATACTGAGCACTTCTGCTACACATTCAGCTGATTTGTTACAAATATTAATTTGTTTTGTCATGAATACTATTTGTGTACTATGCACATCTGTCTATTAGGCATTGTTTTGCATGAATCTTTTTGTTGACTTTTTTTTATAATAAATTCTGATTTTTATTTTATTTTTTATGTACTTTAATGATTGCATTGTAATTATCTACCTATAGTCTTATAAATTATAAACTTATAAATATCTGATTGCAAATATTTTCTTACACACCTTAATTTTAATCCTAAGGGTACAACAGTACTGTCATGTAAATGAAATATAATATGACTTTGTAAACAATTGTTATGATTTTGTATGTGAATAACACTCTACACGCAGATACTGATGGAGTGACAGTATTGAGGACAGAATGGCCTGAGGACAGATGTGCTCTAGGGAAGGAAAAGAAAAATGCGTGTATGCACGCATGCACACACACACACACACACACACAAACACACACACACTTCTATACTGAGGGGATTGGTCTCTTTAGTGATGACGATATCCCCTTTGATAATATGATTTGATGAGAATGGAAATTGTGTAAATCATATTCTACAGCCTTTGAACTTTACGCATACAGTGGATATAAAAAGTCAAAACACTTCTGTAGAAATTTCAAAATGAAAGCAGAATCATGTCATCTCTTTTTCCACCTTTAATAAGTGATAGCAACCAACACAACTGAAAAATATAACTTTTTAGGGATAAAAAAACAGAAAGCATCTTTTGCTTGTAATATAGCACTCTTGTCTTTTGGGGAATGAGTCTACCAACTTCTTGGTTAGGCAATTGTAGTTGCAAAAATGCTCTAGATATATTAAACTGCAAGGTGACCTCCACTGGACAGATTTTCAATAGGATTTGGATGAGGGATCTGACTGGTCCATTACAAAAGATTGATCTTCTTTTTCTGAAACTATTCCTTTGTTGACCTGTATTTAATCTTTGGGTTGATGTCATGCTAGAAGGTGAAATTTTTCAGGCCTGCTGGTTTTGTGCCAAATTACAGGTTATTTGGAACCTCCATGCATCCCTGGTCCTTTTAAATTTCTTCTTGTCCATTTGACTATTGTAGAGGGACATCCTGTTCTTGGCAATGTCACTGTGGTGCCTCATTTTCTCCAACTGATGATGGCCTTCACAGAGTTTTATGGTACATCAGATGATTAAAATTCTTTTGTCTCCCTCTGCTGATTGATAGCCTTCAACACTGAGATTCTGTACATTTTTTGTAAACTCTTTGCGACCATAACTTCACCTATATCTTTGTGGACATAGAAAGAAGATATCAAGAAAATCCTACATAAACTGCAAGGTGGATGCAATCAGTTTAATTTCAAATGTTTTTCTTCTAAAATGTTTCTATTTGCTTTCCATCTGCATGTAGTCAATCAATGATGGAAAAAGACCAGACATGATTTACCTTGGATTAATTGTTTTACATCACACAGGGGAGTGATGGTATGTAGAAGTGTGAAGATTTTTTAAATACACTATGTGAAATTTTGAACAAATTTGTTAGTGCACTCCATCACCATTATCTAAACACTAGGTAAGGAATATCTTTTGGAAGAATTTTTATCCATTGCTCCAGTACAGCAGAGGCTAGAATCTAGTGCACCGAAGATGTTCCGGTCAGTTTATATATTTGAGTCAATGAATAAACGAATAAAAAAAGTTATTTTAAAATGGCAAATATGTATGCTTTATTTATTCCTTTGTTCTCTGTTTCTCTCTATAACTGTTTATTTATGTATTTTTATTTCTATAAAGAACAGAATTGAAGAATTTTAAATAAACACAAATTTAAAAGAAATGTAAAAATTAATATATTAAATAAAGAAAAAAAAATCTATTTCTAAAACCTAAATAAAACATACATGTTTTGATGTTTTTATTAGATGCAATTTGTTTATTTATTTGTTTGTTTGTTTAGTGGCCATTTGTCAGTTTGTTTGTTTGTTTGTTTAGACAGGTTTATTCCTCCAGATAATGAAGGTAGAAGACATTAATGGCTATATATAATGCATATTCTGCTTTAAAAGACTTTGCTCATGCAGTTGCCACAAATAGCCCAGAACAACAATGTGTGTATGACCAGCTGTTTAAAACCTTCAGGATTTCCTCTGGAACACTTAATCTGTTATATAGGTCTGGCTGCAGACATACCTAGACTATAGATGGATCAAGTAAAATAATTTATTAAATACAAAAGTATATTTTCCCTATATAATATAAATAAGAGAGTTTACTCATAAATAATAATTCACACGTATCTGTCTTTGTTTCTATGAGTTATTCGCACGTTTCCTCATACTGTAGATAAGAAGAATTGGGCCAAGGCTTTACGAGGTCCTTGTCATTAACAGTAGTATCCACTGAGTGGCGCAAAATGCATGCAGAATCAGCCACAGGCGACTTAATCATTTGAAACATAATGTCGTTGCACAAATTGACTGAAATTATGTCTTATTTCGTTATAACCTTCGTTCAATAGGAAATTGACCTCACTACAGTGAGCATATTACAAATGCATTAAATAAAGTGCTTGATTATTAGTTTAAAGCCAATGCAATTCAGGTTCCTGTACTATAAAACCATTAGTCTCGATATCATTCATAAACAAATACACTGCTAGAAATTGCTATTAATGTATGCATTTTTGTTCCTTTGGTAAAATGATGCAAACAATATAAAAATGCACATTACCATATTTTTTGCTAGGAGGAAAGAAAACTGTAACAGTATTTTAGGGACAAAACTGCAGTAAGCATCATTGAATACATTAAAGCATTCTGCTTTGCATCTTTTGTCTTTATTATACCTTGCATAATAAATATTATACGGGTAATTTCTGGTTCAGTTTGGGGGATTCTGGCAAAATATTAGTCCAGTTATGGCTGTTTTGTGGACCTTCTGGATAAGTTGTGGCTAAGTTCTGGGGTAAAGGTGGTGGTATTTTGGCTCTTGTCTGGCTGACGTGTGGATTCTGGCACTGTTGTGGGCCAGTTGTGGCTGACGTTTTGGTGGCATTGTGAAGTTGTGACTGAGTTTTGGTCTGTTTCCGGTATTGGTCTGGTTGATTTTTGCCAAACCGCATTTGGGCCAGCTTTGGGCCATAATTCCATGTGGTATGTGGGCCAAACTTAAAGCCGAAACTCAACCAGGCCTGGTCCAGAGCCAATTTCCTATCTAGGATATAGCTTGCTAGTTTTGTTTTTAATTCCAAAGCCATCAATGTTAGTCAAAACAATTTCAGTCCCGTTGTGCTTCTCTAGGGTTCAGTCTAGTGTTGCAGTTGCTTTGTTATTTAATGTTGTGGATTGCATTGATCCAAGTTAGTTTGACAGAATAATTTAGGTGATAAAATATGCAGTAAGAATAATTCATATTTAAACATTTAAGTGTTGCTGGTTTGTATGGTAATGTTCCTTTACCCAACACAGAATGCTAATGATAATGGAGTTTATTTTTTGAGATTTTTTTTCATGCCCAAGGACTGTCCAGTTTGACTTGTCAACATGTTTCCATGTAAGTTTTGTGGACATCGGTGCAGTACTACTGTGGCCTAAGTGAAACACATCATGATTCATAGCAATACCCCTAACTTATTTTGTCATTGTTGCATCAACAGTAGGTTAAAAAAATGAGTAGTTTTTAAATCACATCTTTACAGATATCACCGGGAGTGTGTAGTGGTGCCTAGATCACATTTTTGCCCTGCAGTAGACCTTGCATGCCATGTTTACTTGTGTAGTGCCAAATGTGATACACTGACTCAGTTTTACAAATTACAAGTGTCTTATGAAATATTACGTGAGTCACTTATTAGATATCAAAAATCAGTTAAAGCTGCAAAATACCAGTACTTTTCTGATATTATAGCTAAAAACTCCCATAAACCTAAATTGCTTTTTACTATTTTAAATTCGGTTGTGAGCCCTGTGAGTACTTTCTGTTTGAATGCATCAGTTTCAGTTTGTGATAGCTTTTTAAAGTTTTTCACTGTAAAATTATTGATATAAGACAGAACATTGTATTTTCAAACTATGATCCATCTGTTCTCTCTCGATGTGTTTCATCCTTTAAGGAATTTCAGACAGTCTCTTTTAATTCACTTAAAGATATTATTAAGCAGCTTAAACCTACCACATGTCTACATGACATTTTTCCGACCCATTTTTTGCTGCAGGTCTTTGATGTTGTTGGGCCTAGCATTTTAGCTATAATAAATAAATCTCTTTTAACGGGTGTTGTTCCTACATACCTAAAACATGCAACTGTTAAACCCTTGCTTAAAAAACCTAGCCTTGACCCAACCATTTTTTTCAAATTATAGACCTATTTCCAATTTATCTTTTATTTCTAAAATCTTAGAGAAAGTTATTCTGGAACAACTGCAGAGTCATTTGGATTTAAATAGTGTGTTTGAAGAATTCCAATCTGGGTCTAGAAAACATCACAATACTGAGTCAGCTTTATTAAAAGTCTTTAATGATATTTTGTTGTCTGTTGACTCAGGGGATTCTGTGATACTCTTACTTTTAGATCTAAGTGCTGCCTTCGACACTGTGGACCCCAAAATTTTGATCTCACGACTTGAACAATGTGTGGGAATTGAAGATTGCACTCTAAATTGGTTTAAGTCCTATTTGAATGCTAGAACATTTTCTGTTTGTCTTCATGGGTTCTCTTCTTCTGTATCGTCTTTGGATTATGGAGTCCCTCAGGGCTCCATTCTGGCCCCTGCTTTGTTCTCTTTGTATATGCTACCTCTGGGGACTGTTTTTTCTAAACATTGGGTGTCATTTCATTTTTATGCTGATGACACCCAAATTTATCTGCCCTTAAAGAAAAAAGACAAAAAAGCTTTAAGCTCTTTATCAGCATGCTTGTCTGATATTAAGTCTTGGTTTTCTTGTAATTTTTTGCATCTAAACGAGAGCAAAACTGAGGTTATCGTTTTCGGGCCTACAGATGTGTTAACAAGTTTTGTTGGTGACCTGGGAGATTTGGTCCCTTATGTAAAACACTGTGAAAAACCTGGGTGTTATTTTTGATTCTTTTAATAATTTAAAAAGTAATAATTTAATAATTTAAAAATTTAATAATATTTTTACCCATTATTACAAGTGTTGCACTGGCTGCCGGTTTGTTATAGAATTGATTTTAAAATTTTGCTTTTTGTTTTTAAAGTCCTAAATGGATCAGCCCCAAAATATCTCTCTGAACTTTTGAAAATAAATAACTCTGCTACATTATTAAGGTCATCTAATCAAAGATTGCTGATGGTTCCGAGATCTAGACTTAAGACGAGGGGTGACCGTGCTTTTTCTATTATTGGTCCAAAATTGTGGAATAGTCTTCCTCTTTAAGACTAGTATCCACAGAGTCTGAATTTAAATCTAAGTTGAAAACTTACCTTTTCTCTCAGGCTTACAACTGTATTTGATTTTTTAACATTGATTTTTTAAAGATTTCAAATTAGTGTTTCTGATGTAAAGTCCCTTTATTATTGCATTATTATATTTATTTATTTATCCTCTTGTACAGCACAATGGCCAACTGCTGTTGTACTTATTGTGCTATATAAATAAATTTTGATTTGATTTAATTTTATTCCCATCATAAGTGCACATTAAAGAGGGACGAACAGTGCCCTTTTAAGCAGTGTGACAAATCATTTGCAGTAATATTTTCATTTACCTCTCACCTATCAAGAAAATGTAAAAATTCAACAGAGGTAAACCTAAATGATTCAATTGTTGCTACAGCATTTGTGACTGAAGCTGAAAGCTTTCAAAATACTGACAGTGATGAACATATCAATGTAGTTTGAAATGGTTAACATTTGGAGGTTACTACAGTAAATATTGATGAGGCATTGTTTTTTAAGACTCTTGCTCTGTTTTATCTTCAGTCTTTCAGACTATTATTGAAGATATGCAATCAGTTTATGATCTCAACCAGTCACACTTTCTTTTCAAACTAAACAAGAAGTTGGTAACACTTGGGGCTTCAGAGGCTTTCATTAATTATGTCATGGAAGAAGAAACTACATAAAATACAGATGCAACTTGTTCTTCTGTGTAGAGAACAAGATTTCAAGAAATTTGGTCAGGAATTGGACATGGGATGCTTGATAAAAGACCTTCAAGATATTGAGACCAATGGCATAGTGTTACCTGACGGACAGGTATGCAGAGGAATCTTGCAAGCCATTGCTGAAGACAACCTGGACTCACACATCATCAGAGGTCCATAGCAGTAAGTACTTCTGTCGATATTGTGAATTTGACAATAATGCCTTTCAGGCAGATCCTCTGTCCAGAGCCAACACTCAGACACCAGGTTCATACAAAGAGCATGTTCAGAATCTTGATGAACAGTCCACTCATAATGGAGGTATCAAATTTGAATCCTTATTCAAAAGACTGTCCTTTTTTCGTGTATGTCAGCCTGGATTGCCTCCTTGTTTTGGGCATGATTTGTTTGAAGGTGTTGTTGCCTCTGATAATGCAGTGTGTATCAACCATCTTGTCACTGCTGACAGACTATTCACATGCATTGAATTGAATTGAAAAATTGATCAGTTCAAATATTTAGGTGATGATGCAAATGACAAACCTTGTGAGGTGAGTCCAGGAAGTGATACACTGAGTGGCCATGCTGTTCAGAACTGGCGTTTACTGAGACTGTTACCAGTGTTGATTGGAGAGAAAATGACTCCTATAATCTCCTTCTGACAATGAGATAAGGCAACTTGTGTTACAACTGAGAGAAATTGTGGCATTGATTTGCGCACCAAACATTTCAGCTGAACAGATAGGTTATTTAAGGGAATGAATACTTGCATTCCAGAAAACAAGCCTTTAACCATTATCAGCTTAAACCTAAGCATCATTACATGAGTCATTATCCGGAGCTTATCATTCAGTTCAGGCTACTTTTGTGGACTTTGCGATTCGAAAGTAAGCACACATAATTCAAGCAGTACACAAGAAAACTGCATAACTTTAAAAATGTGTGTTCAAGCCTCGCAGAGAGACATCAGCTTCTTCAAGCATATCATAGTGCTGGCAAACTCAGGTAACTGAGTTTTTTTCCAAGTGACTGCAATGATGGCATCAGAGAATCAGTTGTGAATTATGATTCTGAAAATACGTTCATTGCTTATGAAGCACCTGTAAAAAGAACCAAATACAAAAAAACATGTTTGTTGTTATCAGTAAGAATTAGAATGGGCTTGTAGTTGGTAAGATAATCAGTCATAAAAATTGTGCAGTCTACTTTATTACTGAAAAGTGTTAGGCTTTGTGTCTACATGACATTTACTGCCGCACACCAGTTAAGGGCAGTTACTACTGTGTTAACCAGGTGGGCCTACTGAATTATTAAACTCTACCTCAGTATGCAATTTATGACATGCACTAATTGTTCTTTACCATTCTTTTCCCTCTTTGTAGTGCAATGAGTATTGTGAGTGGAGACCTGAGGGGCATCATCCTGAGAACTTTGCCAACAATTTCCAAAGACACTCAACAGGCATTCGTAGATAAGCTATTAAACTCTGGACTGGAATCTACACAAGACCTGAAATATGTAACTCACAATGATATTGCTAATCTACTGCCGGCCGTACAACTGTGTAAGCTTCTAGAAGCATTTAAAAAAGGGTAATGTTAAAGCAAATCGTACAACTGTTTGGCAATATAAAGTGAATTCTTACACAGTAGCTCTGACTGGCCTATTTTTTAAAGCTTCATTTACAGTACAGGACATTGTTTTTCGAGTGTACACAGTTTTAGAAGTATATTTGATTATTTCCAACACTTCCTCCATATTTACCTATTGCCTTTGTACATGTTTTTAAATTATAATTTGAAATGTGGTCAGTCCCATGCAGTGTTTTCTTTTCCTATTTCAGAGACAGAGGTGGTCACTTTGGATCTACAAATACTTCCTTCCCCTATACCAGCAGTCAGCACACCTTCAGTCCTTTCTTTCTCCAGTCCATTAAGTGTATTTCTTATTCTCAAATACAGAATCTATCAGCGCAGATTACTTTGGTCCATTCTCCTGAATAAAAAAAAACAAAACAAGCCAGAGACAGTCCAGGTTCCATGGATCATTATGCCTGCAGCAACAAATGGTCAGAATTTTGGCAGATTAAATGGGGAGGAATGAGCTAAACTCAATATGCATACACTGTCTGCCGAAACATCATCCACCAGTATCCTCAAACTTTTGCTGATCTCTGTGACAATAGTCAGTTACTAGGAAATGGATATACCTCACTATTAATTCAAATTAAAAAACAAATTGAAAATCTGAACAGCACCAGCAGTTTTCACCAACACAGTTGGCAATTGACTAAATAGTGGGCCTACTGATACATATGGTATGGCTGCCCCAGATTCCAGCCTGCCCTCCCCCTAAAGGAGAAAAATGAAACAATAGAGCAGAAACGTCAATGGATGGAGGATATATATCATCGAGATGGAATAAATGGAGCTAAAAGAGCAGAAGTTAAGCAGCTCATGGAAACAACCTTTTGTCTGCTGCATCAGCAATAAATGTACAAGTACCAGCTGTTGCAGAATCTAGCCATGGGGGTCACAGTCCAGTGACTTCTGTGCCGGTCCCAAGCCCGGATAAATAGAGAGGGTTGCGTCAGGAAGGGCATCCGGTGTAAAACATTGCCAAATTTAACCATGCGAATCGTCAGTACGAATTTCATACCGGATCGGTCGAGGCCCGGGTTAACAACGACCGCCATCGGTGCCGTTGACCTACAGGGCGCCGGTGGAAATTGGGCTACTGTTGGTCGAAGAAGTAGAGGAGGGAGGAGAGTGCACAGACAGAGAGAGAAGAGGAAAGGTAAGAGTGTAGGACTGAGAATAGGAACTCTGAATGTTGGTACTATGACAGGGAAAGGTAGAGAGCTGGCTGATATGATGGAGAGAAGGCAGGTGGATATACTGTGTGTACAGGAGACCAGGTGGAAGGGTAGCAAGGCTCGTAGTATAGGAGCAGGATTCAAGCTGTTTTATTATGGTGTGGATAGTAAGAGAAATGGGGTAGGTGTGGTCCTGAAGGAGGAGTTTGTGAGGAATGTTCTGGAGGTGAAGAGAGTGTCAGACAGGGTGATGAGTCTGAAGTTAGAGATTGAAGGGGTGATGTTGAATGTTGTTAGTGGTTATGCCCCACAGGTAGGTTGTGAGTTAGAGAAGAAAGAGAGATTCTGGAGTGAATTAGATGAGGTGATGGAGAGTATTCCCACGTGTGAGAGAGTGGTGATAGGAGCAGATTTTAATGGACATGTTGGCGAGGGGAACACAGGTGATGAGGAGGTGATGGGCAAGTTTGGAGTTAAGGAGAGGAACCTTGAAGGACAGATGGTAGTGGACTTTGCTAAGAGGATGGACATGGGTGTGGTTAACACTTATTTTCAGAAGAGGGAGGAGCATAGAGTGACTTACAAGAGTGGAGGTAGGAGAACACAGGTAGACTATATCCTATGTAGAAGAGGCAATCTGAAAGAGATTAGTGACTGTAAAGTGGTAGTGGGAGAGAGTGTAGCCAGACAGCATAGGATGGTGGTGTGTAGGATGACTTTGATGGTCTGTAAGAAGAAGAGGTCAAAGATAGAGAAGAAAACCAAGTGGTGGAAGCTGAAAAAGGAGGAATGTTGTGAGGAATTTAGACAGAAGTTGAGGCAGGCTCTGGGTGGTCAGGTAGTGCTGCCAGATGACTGGGAAACTACAGCAGAAGTGATCAGGGAGACAGGGAGAAAGGTGCTGGGTGTGTCATCTGGAAGGAGGAAAGAAGATAAGGAGACTTGGTGGTGGAATGAGGAAGTTCAGGATAGTATCCAGAGGAAGAGGTTAGCCAAGAAGAAGTGGGACATGGACAGGACTGAAGAGAATAGACAGGAATACAAGGAGTTACAGCGCAGAGTGAAGAGGGAGGTGTCTAAGGCCAAGCAGAAGGCATATGATGAGTTGTACACTAGGTTAGACACTAGAGAAGGAGAGAAGGACTTGTACAGGTTAGCTAGGCAGAGGGATCGAGATGGGAAGGATGTGCAGCAAGTTAGAGTTATTAAGGATAGAGATGGAAGGGTGCTCACAAGTGAGGAGAGTGTACAGAGGAGATGGAAGGAATACTTTGAGGAGCTGATGAATGAGGAAAATGAGAGGGAAAAAAGAGTAGAAAGGGTGAACTCTGTGGAACAGAAAGTAGATAAGATTAGAAAGGATGAAGTCAGGAAGGCTTTGAAGAGGATGAAAAGTGGAAAGGCAGTTGGTCCTGATGACATCCCGGTGGAGGTCTGGAAGTGTCTGGGAGAGGCAGCAGTGGAATTTTTAGCTAGTTTGTTCAACAGGGTTTTAGAGAGTGAGAGGATGCCTGAGGAATGGAGAAGAAGTGTGTTAGTGCCGATCTTTAAGAATAAGGGTGACGTGCAGAGTTGCAGCAACTATAGGGGGATAAAGTTGATGAGCCATACAATGAAGCTATGGGAAAGAGTAGTGGAAGCTAGGTTAAGGAAGGTAGTGGAAATTTGTGAGCAGCAGTATGGCTTCATGCCCAGAAAGGGCACAACAGATGCAATTTTTGCTCTGAGAATTTTGATGGAGAAGTATAGGGATGGTCAGAGGGAGTTGCACTGTGTGTTTGTAGACTTGGAGAAAGCGTATGACAGGGTGCCAAGAGAAGAGCTGTGGTACTGTATGAGGAAGTCAGGAGTAGTGGAGAAGTATGTCAGAGTGGTGCAGGACATGTATGAGAGGAGCAGGACAGTGGTGAGGTGTGCTGTAGGTCAGACAGAGGAGTTCAATGTGGAGGTGGGACTGCATCAGGGATCGGCTCTGAGCCCCTTCCTGTTTGCTATAGTGATGGACCAGTTGTCAGAGGAGGTCAGACAGGAGTCTCCTTGGACAATGATGTTTGCAGATGACATTGTGATCTGTAGTGAGAGCAGGGAGCAGGTGGAGGAAAACCTGGAGAGGTGGAGGTTTGCGCTGGAGAGAAGAGGAATGAAGGTCAGTCGTAGTAAGACTGAGTACATGTGTGTGAATGAAAGGGAGGGAAGTGGAACAGTAAGGTTACAGGGTGAAGAGGTGAAGAAGGTACAGGAGTTTAAGTACTTGGGGTCAACAGTCCAGAGTAATGGAGAGTGTGGGAAAGAGGTAAAGAAGCGAGTGCAGGCAGGTTGGAATGGGTGGAGAAAGGTGTCGGGAGTTCTGTGTGATCAGAAAATATCTGCGAGAATCAAGGGGAAGGTGTACAGGACAGTGGTGAGACCGGCCATGCTGTATGGTTTAGAGACAGTGTCACTGAGGAAGAGACAGGAGTCAGAGCTAGAGGTAGCAGAGCTGAAGATGTTGAGGTTCTCTTTGGGAGTGACAAGATTGGACAGGATTAGGAACGAGTACATCAGAGGGACAGCTCATGTTGGACGTTTGGGGGACAAAGTTAGGGAGGCCAGATTAAGATGGTTTGGACATGTTCAGAGGAGGGAGAGTGAGTATATTGGTAGGAGAATGTTGGACATGGGGCTGCCAGGCAGGAGGCAAAGAGGAAGGCCAAAGAGGAGGTATATGGATGGAATTAATGAGGATATGAAGCTAGTGGGTGCAAGTGTTGAGGATGCAGAAGATAGGGATAGGTGGAGAGAGATGATTCGCTGTGGCGACCCCTGAAGGGAAAAGCCGAAAGAAGAAGAAGAAGACCAGCTGTTGCAGATTTAAGAGAGCAGTGGCCATACCTTTTCACTCAAAAAGGACTTTATGCTCATTTTGAGCTTCTAACTGATATTAAAGTGTTGCGTGCACTTGTGTTTGCCATTCAGGAGTGTGGAAGAGCCATTGTGGAGTTCCTCAGCAACAAACCTACCAATGCAGATGTCTGGGCAGTCCTTTCACTGCATTTAGACCTTGAGCTGTCTTTCTGCATCATCCAACTTCTGATGCCTTACTGATGGAAAGGCTGATTCTTTTTGTGAATGTAAGTTACTGTGACGGTTGTCTGCCAGTGGCGGCAGCAGCCGGATCCATGCGCGGGGCTGGAGTCAGGGAGGGGCGGAGAGAGAGACGTAGTCAGGCAGGCGAAGAGGTCGTAACCAGTAAATCCGAATAACGAAAGCAAACAAATCCAAACGGCGCAGCAGAGACAAAGTCCAGGAAACAGTCCAAGTCAAACACAGTCAAACAAATCCAAAAGGGCCAGAAGCCGAAATTGTAGACCAAAGAAACAATCCAAAGTCAGCGTAATCCAAACAGTAATCCAAGAGCACAAGGCAAACACTTAGTAGGTCATGAGGGACAATACTTCGCATAGAGCAGGAAATGCGCTCCGTATTTATGCTCATGCCAAAACACAGAAGCGCATCAAAAGTTGGGCGAGGGCTCCCTCTCGTGGCCAGATCTCGGATGAAGCGTGACAGAGCCCACCCCCCTCTAGGAACACCTCCCGGTGTTCTACGCCGAGGTCGCCCCCTCAGTCGTGGTGCGGGTGATCACGATGAAAATCCTCAGTCAGGTATGGGTCCGTGATATTGGACGCGTCCACACAAGAGCGTTCCTCGGGCCCATACCCCTCCCAGTCCACCAGATACTGGAGCCGTGATCTAACTCGCCTGGAGTCAAGAAGAGCATGTACTCGATAAGCCGGGGATCCATCAATGTCTAGGGGAGGGAGAGGATCAACGAGGTCCGAATCCCCTATACCTGGAGAGTGTGCCGGCTTGAGGAGTGACACGTGAAAAGTGGGGCAGATACGGTACAATGCAGGGAGCCGAAGCCGGTAACACACTGGATTGACCTGGTGGATGATCTCAAAAGGCCCTATAAACTTGGGGCTGAGCTTGCGGCAGGGTAGCTTGAGTTTCAGGTTCCGGGTGGACAGTCAGACTCTCTGTCCCACCCGATAGGGGGGGTGCGGGCGGCGACGACGATTAGCTTGGATACGCTGTCTCCTGACAGTCCTTTGAAGACATACATGGGCATGCTCCTATACCTCTTGACTCAGGCGCGACCACTCCACCACCGCCGGTACATCGCAGGGCTCTCCAGACCAGGGGAATAGGGGGGGCTGGTACCCCAGCACACACTGGAAGGGCGTCAGCCCACTGGGGTAATGGATAAGGGAGTTTTGAGCATACTCGGCCCAGGGAAGAAACTCACTCCAGCGCTGCTGTTCCCTGCTGCAGTTAGACCTGTGGAATCTCCCAATCTCCTGATTCAGACACTCCGCCTGGCCATTGTACTGGGGATGGTATCTGGAACTCAAACTGAAATTCCGGAATACGTGTTGGAACATGGCCTCTGCAGTTTGCATGGCTGTGGGGGATCAACTTACAAGCTTTAGAGAATCGGTCCACCACGACCATCATCGTGGTGAATCCTCCCGAGTTGGGTAAGTCGGTGAGAAAGTCCACAGACAGGTGGGACCAGGGGCATTGTGGAGTAGGTAGGGGTTCCAGCAATCCCTCTGGGAGCTGGCGACTGACCCGAGACCGGGCGCAAGTAGAGCATGACCGGACAAACCTCTCCACATCTGTCTTAAGAGATGGCCACCAGAACCTGCGTAGAGTGAGTTGAGTCGACCTGAGGATCCTCGGGTGACCGGAGCTGGGAGCCTCATGAACCCATTGTAACACTTGCTGGCGGAACTGAAGGGGCACGTAGACCTTGGTTGAGGGACAGTTTGCTGGTGGAGGCTCGTCGGCGTGGGCTCGCTGGATCTCCTCTATGAGACTCCTTAATTTAACTCCTTACTTTAGTGAGGTCAATCTCGACCACTTGCCGCGAAATCACATATCCCAGGAACGTGATAGTGGTCCGGTGGAACTCACACTTCTCAGGCTTGACGTAGAGGTGATTCTGCTGAAGTCTGGAGAGGATGGCCCGGACATGACGTACGTGTTCTTCCAAAGAGGTCGAGTACACCAAGATGCCATCGATATATGCGATAACCCACTTCCCAAGGATATCCTGGAACACCTCATTGATAAGAGACTGGAACACCGCAGGAGCATTAGTAAGTCCGAAGGGCATGACAAGGTACTCTTAATGACCATGGGTGGTGTGAAAAGCAGTTTTCCACTCGTCTCCCTCCCGGATCTGGACCAGATTATAGGCGCTTATAGGTGTAAATCCAGCTTAGTTAAAAACCTAGCTCCCCTTAACTGCTCCAGGGCTGCAGGTACCAAGGGTAATGGATAGGGATAACGAACTGTGATAGCGTTGAGTCCCCTGTAATCGATGCACAGATGAAGGCCCCCGTCCTTCTTCCCCACAAAAAAAAACCCCGCCGCTGCCAGGAACATAGATGGTCGTATGTGACCGACAGCCAGGGCCTTGTCAAAATACTCCTCCATGGCTCTCACCTCCGGCAGTGAGAGTGAATAAACCCGGCCCTTGGGGGGTGAGGTGTTAGGCAGCATTTCTATGGCGCAGTCCCAGGCTCTATGCGCCGGTAAGCGAGCAGCCCTCTCCCTACTGAACACCTCCTGAAAGTCTTCGTAAACGTGCGGAACGTGTCCGGATGATAGAGGAGCAGAATCCTCAACCACCGAGGATAAGCATGGACGTGACACAGGCTCGTGAAGGCACTTACTTAAACACATCGCAGACCAACGGACCAGCTCCCCCTTGTGCCAGGAAATTTGAGGATCATGCTGTCGCAGCCACGGAAAGCCCAGGATAACGGGGTTGGAAGCGTGACAGTTACTTTGTTTTATTGTCTACCATGCTATGATCCAAAATACACATGCTCTTTTCTAATTTAAACATTAAATATACAAAGGTATTTTTGTTAGTGTGTTGTATCCTTATCACGTCCTTATCATTGTAACTGTGTTATAGGCATCTTCCACTGCAGCTCATGTATAGGACACATGTACTACCTGAAACTCCTCAAATGATACTCTTTGGTATGCATAGAAGTATCAATTTTTTATGATAACCCACTAAGGGTGTTTTTTCTTTATTTCAGCAAAAGTGTTAGTACTTCGTCACAGCACTTAAAAGGATAGATCTCACAAATTTGAATGTTCTCTCATCTTCGAATCACCCTCATGTCATTCCAAACCCATAAGACTTTCATTGATCTTCGATATTCAAATTAATATATTTTTAATATATTATATTAATATATATATATATATATATATATATATATATATATATATAAAATATATATATATATATATATATATATATATATATATATAATTCACACATTTATTCACATATAAACATTAATCAAAGCACATGAGCAAACCACTGAGCTTTGTTCTTGCCTGTCACACAAACATGTTTGAGCTTCCATTTACCATTGACCTGACTGGACATTCAATAGATGAACAGAAATGATGAGAGAATATTGAAAATATCTTCATTTGTGTTCTGAAAATGATTTGGAAGGTGAGGGTTATGACTAAAAAAATGACATTGTGTTAAATCATTTATAAAAATGGCAGCAACAATTTCAGAATACACCTTATACACCGATCAGGAATAACATTATGAGCAGTGAGAGGTGAAGTGAATAACACTGATTATCTCCTCATCATGGCACCTGTTAGTGGGTGGGATATATTAGGCAGCAAGTGAACATTTTGTCCTCAAAGTTGATGTGTTAGAAGCAGGAAAAATGGGCAAGTGTAAGGATTTCAGTGAGTTTGACAAGGGCCAAATTGTGATTGCTAGACGACTGGATCAGAGCATCTCCAAAACTGCAGCTCTTGTGGGGTGTTTCAAAGTAGCTTTATAGAAAATGCATGTTTTAATGTATCTACTACTGTCTCTGAACCATGTTTATATATAAATCTACAGGTGAAAATGTCAACTCCTAAAAATATGACACAGTGCAACATTACCTGAACCTAACAGTAAAGGGCAGTGCTCTTGATATAAGAATAGACTTTGCTATATTTATATTACCTCAATGAGTACATTTTTTATTCTAAATGTGCAAAACCTATTTTTCAGGCACTTCATTGGGATTAATCCTGAGAGAGGCACCAAAGCTGCACAAGTCCTATCGAAGCAGACAGGGAAGGTCACCCACAAAAAGACATCAAGTGTACTTCTCACACACATACACACTCACACACTCACACCACACACAAACACCACACACACACACACACACACACACACATGCACACACACACACACACACACACACACATGCACACACACACACACACACACACACACACACACACACACACACACACACACACACACACACATATGCTTTTAGAATCTAAATGACACCTTTTTTCAAGTATACATTATTGAATACCTACATATTGAATACCTACATTTTGGATCAGTTATATTTTCTTAGTATAACTTATTCACTCAGTCATTCTATGAGACTCTATTCATTTTCTATAAATGTTTATTCAGTTGTTCGCTTGGTTTGCCACAGCCACAGATTTTGAGGATATTTTGTTTAATATTTTGTTAATAATTTGTTGTTCAAGAAGGTTTACAAAACTGTAATAAAGAAGATAGATGTTTTAGAATGATGGTTTTAAGCTGCATTATTTGTGTTAAGTGTAAGGTTTCAAAGGCTGAATTTATAAAACTAAAGAGTGCTAAAGGTTAATTCATAAAATGAAAAGTATTTAAGATATATTTAAAAAAAAAAAAATTCTTAGTAATCCATTACTCAACAGACACTACAATAACATGTTTATTTGTACCTTAGTTTACAGTAAAATCCTGCAAATACACGTCTTGTGAAGAAGTGCGAATTAACATTAATCAGTTGTTAATGCTTTTTACTGTAAATGTAGAAAAGAACAGCATTATGGAAAAACAGTAACTGACTATAAATTTCAGCAATAGCAAGACACCATTAATTTAACAGTACCTTGCTGGCAACCATGCTGCCAGTTATTTACTGTGTTTTAATGGGAAAGTTTTTAATGCAACATTTTTTTAATCCTTTCTTCCACCAGAGACTCCTGTACTGAATTTTAAATATAATCTCACTGTGAATGAGACTGAAAGTAAAACTGAAATCTGTTTTAAAAAATATTAAACAAATCAGACATATGCCTTATTTATATGTAAATTCTTGGGGCCCATCTGAATACAGTGTGAAGTCCAATTCCACAGTATACTTTATATAACTTGAAACTTTAATAACTTAAAGTTTACTAAAAGTAAATAGTCAGACAAATAAGTTATAAAATAACAGGGAACATTTTCAAGTATCATCACAGCTTCAAGCAATATGAGGAAAGTTTAATTCATTGCCAGCAGCTACCAGCAGCAAATATGCAAGTATAAAAAATATACAAGAGCCTCATTCACGCAAAGAACATTAGGTAATAGCAACTTGGCTAAACACTCATGGAAAGCTTTCTTAAGCGGGCCTAGGAATGTCACAAATTCAGTGATGGTGACAATTTCTTGAGTCAAATCAGCAACATTTGATTAAAAAAAGAAAGTCTCCACAGATACCAAAAGGCTGTCCTCATGCACAAACTGCTGGTGTTTGGTTTTAGATGCTTGGATACCTCTCTACACTACAGTTTTTTTGGCTTTTATATACTGTCCAGGACTAGAACATACAGAAGTCTCCAAAAGCTAAGAGTGAAAGTGAAAAAGATCAACAGCTGTTGCTAAGTGATGATTAGTGCAACAGGTCAGAAAGAAAATTTGATTTAATTTAATTTATTTTATTTTATTTAAAAATCACCAGAAGTGATATAAATGTGAGATCTGGCATCTCAATCACAATTTGCTTCTACTACTGTCTAAGAGAGAAAACTTCATAACAAACAAAAACAGAAGCTATAACAGACAAAGTGAGTGCAGACCTGCCTTGTGCCTCTAGTTTCTTTATAAATCTCAAGGCTGTCCATTCTAGCCTGACATGCCTTTCTGAGTTTCTATATATTTCTGGTTTCTATACAAACCACACATAAATGTATACAGCATTTAAAGCTGTTACTAAAATTCTTTAGTTGTTTAGCCACCAATTATACAAAGTTAGTGAATGTTGCTGTGAACATATAAAACATGCTTTATTACACTCACATTAACCAATGTTCTCCTCAGTAAGTGAAACTGGGCCCACAAAGACCCATATTAACCAGCACCTTAATTAATATATCTGTGGTTGTTAACTGGATACATTCTGAGCTCAGACTAAAACATCAATCAATCAAAGATTTATTTATATACCACTTATTAACAACTTCAGGTTGACCAAAGTGCTTTACAACACAAATAAAAAGCCAAACAACAAGAAAATAAAATAAAAAAAATAAACATGTAAAATTAAGAAATTAAGAAGATTAAAAGATATATATGGAGAAACAATAAAACAGAAAGCATAGAACAAAATATTAAGAATATAACTCAACAACATTAAGAATATACATAAACATATGATAAAAAACGAATATTAAGAAATAAAAACTGAATTTTAAGAGTATATTATCTCAGTACTATAAACTAAAAGCTAGTGAAAATAAGTGCATTTTTAATTTGGATTTAAATGAGGCCATATCCGTAACAGATCGAATTTCAAGTGGTAATGAATTCCACAGTTTGGGAGCCGCTACCGTTTGCATCTGGATCTTGGCACTTCCAAAAGAAGTCGACCAGATGATCGGAGCTCTTTGCCAGGGTTACAAGGTATTAAGAGATCTGTTAAATAAGATGGGGCCAGGCCATGTAGGGCTTTAAAAATGAACATCAATAATTTAAAATCGATTCTAAAATGTACCAGGAGCCAATGGAGAGAAAAGTGGATGGAGTTATGTGATCACGTTTGGAATTATTAGTTAAGAGACGAGCAGCAGCGTTTTGTACTAATTGAAGGCGAGAGAGATAGGACTGATTAACAGCAACATAAAGTGCATTACAGTAATTTAACCTGGAAGTAATAAAAACATGAATCGCCTTTTCAAGATCGCTGTGTGATAGAAAAGGCTTCACTTTAGCCAGTAGGTGAAGTTGGAAAAAGCTTGCTTTAACTACAGAATTCATCTGTTTATCGAATTTTAAGCTGCTGTTGAATATAACTTCCAGAACCGGTTTCGCGTTGGGAGTAAGATCCCCAAGGTCTGAGTTTAAACTTCCTCGCATGGCTGTAGTTACAAACACAATGCACAATGCACAGTTTTATTTTCATTTAGATGAAGAAAACTTTGTGAAAGCCAGAGTTTGATGGCTTTTAAACAATCAAACAGTGGCTGGAGTGCAATTGCTCCCCTTTTGCTTTATAGGCATATAACTTTGCATATCATCTGCGTAACAATGAAAAGAAAGATTATACTGCTTAAAAATTTACCCCAGAGGGAGCATATACAACGAAAAAAGGAGAGGACCCAGAATAGAACCCTGTGGCACCCCACAGGAGAGAGAGGCACAAGAAGAGGAGAGATCAATCATAACTGAAAACCTTCTATAGGTATGATTGGAGACATTTAAGGGCCGTGCCCTGAATGCCTACACTTTGAGCCAGGTGTGAGATGAGCACCACATTGTCAATGGTATCAAAAGCTGCCGTGAGGTCCAAAAGAACCAATGCCATAGGAATTTGAGCGTCAACAGATAAAAGGATATCGTTTTAGCAGTGCAGACTCCGTGCTATGCCGAGTTCTAAAACCAGATTGAAACTTTTCAAATATATGATGGTTTTCTAGAAAGGCTGCAATTGTATGAATACAATCCTCTCTAGAACTTTAGAAAGAAATGGGAGATGGGAGATGAGAGATAGGTCTGAAGCTGGACAAAACTGAAGAATCAAGGTGGGGTTTTTTGAGAAGAGGGGTGACCACAGCATGTTTGAAAGCATCTGTGACACAGCCAAAAGTAAGACAACTATTGATAAAGGTGAGGAGACATGAACCCACTATATTAAAAACCTCTTTTAGTAGTTTTGTGGGAATTGTATCTAAGGGACAGTATGTAGGATTAATGTGTTGCACTACTTTAGTGAGGAGGGAGAAAGAGACAGGCTCAAACTTCTCAAATATTACAGGGTGCCCAGGAACAATTTCCAGCTCAGGTGTACAGCAGTTTGCAGCCTGACTGACAAAAGCTACCGTATCAATAAAATAGTGTAAAAACTTTTCACAGGTATCAATTGTTGCGTTAGTTAAAACAGTGTTGCATGGATTAATAACAGAATCTATAATTTTAAAAAGTGCCCTAGGGCAATGACAGCTGCTAGCAATAGTAGTAGATAAGAATTGAGACTTAGCAGCCTTAACAGCATTCTTTTATTCTGCTAAGCAGTCCCTTAGAGCACCATGAGACACTTGTAGTCTGTCCTTTCTTTCACTTGCTCTCGGCCTGTCTGCAAGGCTGCCTGAGAGCACGAGTGGTCCCATTCAGCCAGGGTTCTGGTTTAGGTTTAGAAGATTTGTATCTAAAAGGGGCAAAGGAGTCTAAGGTAACAGTACATGTGGAATCAAAACATGAAATGAGGTCATCAGGGTTGTAGTGAGACAGAACCATCTATGGAGTATAGTGGAGAATTCATAAAAGCAGCAGCAAATTCTCCAGGTGTTGAAAGGGTAAGAGTGCGACGACGATGGGCATAGGAGGGACTGCAACTTCAAATAGAATGGGGAAGAGATCTGAGATGCCGGTATCACTGACATTAATGTTGAGTTCAATAGATATAACCAGGTCCAAAGTATGTCCCTGTTTAAAACATGAACATGAATTAAGTCTGTCATTGTTAATATTAATTCTTATTAATGCTGAAGTTCAAGTGTGGTTAATATTAATGTTACTTAAGGGAACTTGAGGGTACAGATATTAGTAAATAATGGAATTATCTCACTATGGGATTGCATTTTATCATTTTACTACTCTTAAAGACTATTACTCTTATTTTCAACAGATGAGGTACAGATGCTCCTAAATGCAACTCAATAAATACCTTCACCAGGAACTACACTGCTCAGGAACCTTGGAGAATATTGACAAAATATCATCATATCATTCCTTGATTGTCTACTGCTTACCTGATCTATTCTCAGATTACAGGGAGCCTGTGCCTATCTCAGGCGTCATCGGGCATCAAGGCAGGATACGCCCTGGACAGAGTGCCAACTCATCACAGGGCTCACACACACACACACACTACGGACAATTTAGAGATGCCAATCAACCTACAATGCATGTCTTTGGACCGGGGGAGGAAACCGGAGTATCCGGAGAACATGCAAACTCCACACACACACGGCAGAGGTGGGAATCGAACCCCCAACCCTGTAGGTGTGAGGCAAACGTGCTAACCACTAAGCCACCATGCCCCCCTATAACATCATATCATTATATCATTATACAATTATATAGTTTCAAAACAGCACAAGGAAAGATATCAACATTTATTTACCTGGGATGCTTATTTGCCACACACACACACACACACACACACACACACGCAGAGAGAGAGAGAGAGAGAGAGAGAGAGAGAGAGAGAGAGAGAGAGAGAGAGAGAGAGAGTATTGAATATTAAAAATGCAAGGGAAGTGAAACTGAATAGAGAATATGTAGACTACTCTTTTTTTTTACTATGGTACTGATGAGATCTCACAGAATAGAGCATCTCTCTCTCTCTCTCTCTCTCTCTCTCTCTCTCTCTCTCTCTCTCTCTCTCTCTCTGTGTATCTCGCTCTCGCTCTCTTTCTCTCACATCTTTCTGTTTAGGAATGTGACGTGCAGCCCGGCTTCCTCTCGGAGAGCTGAGAGACACGCGCACTCAGATTAGCACCCAGGTTTGTACTGCGTATTAAAGCCCAACCTGGTCAGACCTTCACACATAAAGCACTGCTTTTTCCCCACAGTTTTCTTTACCACTGTAGTTTCCAGGACAAACATTTCCTTCTGTTTACAGCATTCGATATTCACGCATTTCAGCATCATGCATCCAGTCATTCTCTGGACAGCCCTGTTTTGTATAGTCCTGGCTGAAAAATCCCCTCGCCTGAAATTTACTGTGCAAGGTAAGACCCTGCTTTTCTTTCCCACTTTATTTTCAAGTCGTTTTTAGGTAAACATGATGAGCTACGTCACCTGTTTCAGTTCTGGTAGCGCGCGTGCTGCAGGCGGACAGAAACGCCCCGTTTTCGCCATCGTTGCCTTTGTATTGTGAAGTAGCATGCTAAAATAATACACAGCGCTCATATTTATACTTTGCTAGGAAAATGTCTAGGTATAATGGAAAGGTATGTTGTTCAGAAAGATAGGACGGATAAATGAATGACGGTGTGTGCCAAGCTGATGTTCACACACTTCTGGAGCGGCTTGCGTAAAATAAATTGGTATTGATTTACTGGACCTAGTTCAGAGATTAAGAAATGATGTCTGCATTGCATAGACCCTGAATATAACAGTCAGGCGAAGATTTGTTCGATCGTAAAAGAGCTTGGAAGCCTATTGCATATCTTCAGTGTTAAATAAACACTTACAGTATACTTATATTTGTAAACATTATCGCCATATTAGAGTGTGCACAGGTGGTAGGCACATGCGAGACCGCTGAATTATGCTGTTGAGACCTGTAATTGTTTTTATATAGCTTAGAGAAACGTTGTATCTTACAATTTGTACATTACAACACTACGCACACTGCGTCTAATTACAAAAAAAAAAGAAGAAGAAGTGAAATGCTGAATACACTCATGCAGTGGGCATTTGTGTAGACTCCAATAAATAGGTGGTGTGTGCTTTAACACAGCGGATTGTGCATGTAGTCCTGTAGTCATGACATCTTTAAAGACGACCGGGATGATTCATATTTTATGGGTTCGTATCCATGGTAACGACATCTTGACATGCGTTGGTGATTACTAATAGCCTAGTTGTTGTTGGAATGAGAATGAAAGCCAGACCAGCCTACCTGCAACCTACTGACATGAACACGATAGGAAGAGGGTCGTGGCTTGACTGCAAAACAAAATATTCAGTGATCAGCTGGCTACTGGTCAGGTTCAGACTGGCCAAAATATGTTTGTGTGTACAGCATGACACCGTTTTAATTCTGGTGTGCTCTTAAGGGTATGAGTAGTTGATGCGCGATCTGCAGCGCTGCATTGCAGCTAGTACGAGCTAATGCAGATGATGCCATTGCAGCAGCGAAAAGGCATTTCAGAGACAAAATAGAAGTACAGACGACCTAGTAAAGACACACACACACACACACACACACACACACACACACACACACACACACACACACACTCATTAGATATTTTACGCACGCTCAAGTCTTTTTTAAAGCTATCTCGGTAATGAGAACCAACGGAGATGGGAGATGGGATCAGGGTATAAATGTTAGCCTGGATAATTATTTTTCACAGACTTTTTCTGTTTGAGCTCTCTTTCAATCCACTCTACTACGAATTTGTGTTGTATTTCCATCTATTTTTATTTATTTATTGTTTCTTCTTTTTCTTTTCTTTTTTTTTTTTTTACACAAGTCTCCTTATGTGGGCTGTTTTGTGGCTGTAAGGACCATGGAGAGTTTGGCTTCTACTATTCAGAGCACGTCTGTATTCACAAAGGAGGGGCGATGCGATGACTTCAACTGTGAAAATATATATTCTAGAGTCAAAGATTGGCTGAAAGCGTTATTTTACTGATCTTATTAAACAGATGATACAAAACACAGACAAGAAGCAACACCTGTTGATGAGTACTTTTAGATAAGAAATATTGCCATATTTCAGACATCAGTAATATAAAATTGCATGTACCATGTATTCATTTGGACCACTGTACCAGAGAGTGTGCCATTCAATGTTGGCAAGTGTGACCAAAGCAAGTGTCTCCAAAAAACTGTAGGCAGATTCTCGAAAGATGTTCTGGAAATCTTATAAACCAATTTAATTAGAAAGCTGCACAAATCGTACCTGAGTCTGCTGATGTTTTTGTTGTTGTTTATTAAAGCAAATGATTTTCACACTTTGTATATATACAGTCTGTATGTGTGTGTATGTGTGTGTGTGTGTGCATGCGTGCGTGCATGTGTGTGTATAACTATGTATATTCATCATTTGTGAAGGCATCTTATATCTTTTTTGCATATGCATAAGGCTTTCGCACAGTGCTATATGCCAATATTGGTATTGTTGGTACAATACCAATCCCATGTAAAATGGATATTAAAATTTTTAGAAGGGTCTGTACTTTTTATATCCATTGTATGTGGCTCTGACCCTCTATAAACTACCTTTCAGAGCCTGCAAGGTTTCACTTCACAAAGCCACAAAACTACATGACGATGTACCACCAGCAGGGGAGTAATGTTCTGTATGTGGGGGGGCAAGCTGTTATTTATATGATAAACTTCACCCAGAAAGGAGTGCAAGAAAAACAGGTATGGATCAAAAACTGACACTGAACTGAAACACTACCCTATGTATATGAATAAATATATGACAATATGTAGAAACACTGACCATAGAAACTAGATGTTGTAATGTAGACTGCTGAAGATTACTGTTATTCCAAACATAGTGGTTAGTGGTTAGGTTCAATTTAAAAGAAAGAAAGAAAGAAAGAAAGAAAGAAAGAAAGAAAGAAAGAAAGAAAGAAAGAAAGAAAGAAAGAAAGAAAGAAAAAAAGAAAGAAGTATTAATTTTAACTCTATTTATAATGTTATTTATACATACAGATATCCGCAGTGACTGATGAAATTTCCAGACAAAGCTGTCTTGCCAGAGCAGTAGCTAAGGTAAATGAGACTCATACAGCTAACTGCTTACATTTTAGCATTTGTGATCATATTACACCTTCACACACATGCTACATGGATAACTACAGGAACCTAAAGGTTTTTTTTTTTTATATAATTCTCAGAATATTACTGTATCAAAATGTAAACACGTCCAGTATGTTGTAAGTATGGACCACAAAATGGACTTTTCAGAAGGTTGAGTCAGTGAGCTGTGTAAAGTGGCCTCATTCTCATTCGACAGAAATAGTCATATGTGATGGGAAGCACATCACTCACAGTCGATTGAATGAGGTTATGTTTTAGGGTCAGTGACAGACACAGTTTTGCATGCAAAGATTAATTCTCTTTACAATGATCAATCAAATATTTGAAGAAAGTCTGACTGTACAATAAATATTGAAAATTTTGTTGTATAGATTGTAACATTGCAATTTGATTGTATGTGAGGATGCATTACCAAGCATGTACAGTCCTGTGTTTAAGTGCTCAAAAATTCTAATTGTTATTATGTGTTGTTTCCTTCTGTAAAGATTGAGTGTGACAATTTCATCACTGTAATTGAGAAAGTCAATGACACCTTTGTGGTGTGTGGAACAAATGCTGGCACTCCAAAATGTTGGTTATTGGTAAGGGACTAAATATTTAATTTTTCTTTTATCATTTAAAGAATAAAACCTTCATTTATGCACATAGAAACACATGCTAGTAGAAATCATTTTATTAATACCTCACTATGACCGTAATTTGATTTTCTCAGATTTTTGTTTAAAGAAAAACATATGTTCTTTTACCAAATTCATATGTTTAAAATTAATTAATCCTAATAATGTTGCTGTTTTTCCAAAAACTCACATTTCCTGGTTAGATGTTTTATTACATAATTAATATTCAATATTAAAAATGTTGACAGTGTACAGATACAACAGATACAATATATCATATTCATATATATCAGATACAACACTGATTAAAGGTACACTGAATTTTTTACTGATTTTTTTATACTGAAAGTGTCTAATGATTCTTGCATACATCTTTTCATACATTTGGAGCTTCTACTATGGTTTTTGCTGACACTATAACACTCTGAGAATGCTCATAACATCTTTTAGTATAATGTGGTGCAGGTGGTATGAGTGCAATATATATATATATATATATATATATATATATATATATATATATATATATATATATATATATATATATATATATATATATATATATATGTTAGAATTTTGTATTTTTCTAGAGGGTGGAAAATCCCAAGTGGGAACGTATATAAAATAAGTACAACAATTCCTTTGACTTAAAATGCTTTGACTTAAAATTTACGTTTTTCTAGGTGAATAACTCTGCACTCACCGACATGCCTGATAACGTGCAGAGGATATCATCCTCAGATATTTCCCCGACCTTCCCTTCCCAACGTTCTGTCAGTCTCTCAGCAGGTAAAGAAAGTGGTGTGAGTGTTTACTGGTCATGAATGAAATGCCAAAAAATTTAATAAAGTTGATCTGTATATTAGTATAATTTTATTTGACAGCTTTAAATGCCCAGCATCTCTTTTGAGCATTACATAATCAATGTTGCTGTTGCACAGTTCTTTTTTTGTGTTTTTCTCCCTTTCTCAGGTGGAAGCCTGTATTCTGCTTTGTCAGCTATGGGAAAACAGATTGGCTCTATACGTCGCACATACAGCTCTAAAAAGCTGCTGAAGACTGAGAACAAATGGCTGTTGAGTGAGTGGGCTGAGGTGTTACAAACTGTATTAAAATGTGCTAAGGAAAAAACAAGCAGTTAAAGATCTCCTACAACCTGATGACTGCTTAATACACAGACCATGTTTCAGCATTGATAATTACTCCCAGTAGAGTTCATGATCCTGTTTATATTCAATTTACATTCGATTGTTGATATACCATATTGTACAAACTAAAGGAAAAAAAATTTCCAAGCTTTTCACTTGTGGTGAGAGGATCTGAAACTGGACATAATGGATATGAAGGTAGGACTATTATAATCTTGAATCTACCAATAAGTCTAAGTCTACAAGTCTTCAGGTTTTATTATACCAATCTCTAGGTTTTATGTATATTGTGTGATAGATGAAATTTTAAATGGATTTACTTGACATTTCTGCCATCAGTCTACACACAATAACCCATAATAACAAAGCATTAAGCAATGTTTGGACATTATTTAAATTTATTAATAAGTCTGAGTTGGATAACTATAAAGACCCTTGGCTAAAACACTTTGTCAAGTGACTAAGGAAAATAGAGCTCATGGTTCGCCATCATTGGGAAATGGAAGAAATTTGGAACCACCAGGACCATCCCTAGAAAAGGCAGTCTGGTCAAACATCTCAGATATGCATATATCCATTACTGAGTACCATTTAGCAAAACATCAAACAAAGTATCTAAATATATTGGGGCTTAGCCAAAACCCAGACTTGAACGATGACATTTCGAATATACGACCCATGTAGTCTGATTAAGATAGTGAGAATCTGCCAGGAAGAATGGGAGAAAAATTCCAAATCAAAATGTCAATACCTGCAGAGATTTATCTATGAAGAATTTCAAACTGTATATTGCTGCCAAATGGGTTTTTACAACGTACTGATGAAAGGCTCTGAACAGTTGTATAATTGAAAGATTTCAGTTTTTGATTGTTTAAAATTTTGACAAAAAAGAAATAAAAACCTGCTTTTGCTTTTTCATTATGCGCTACTGTGTAAAGACTGATGGAAAAAAAGAAATAAAACTTTCATAGAACTAAAAATTTCAGATGTTCCACTAGATCCATTCAGAAATTTTAATTCTTTTGTGGTCTAGTTTTTCAAATAATTTATATGCCGAAACCCAAGGTTTTCCTCTTTCTTCATGGGTTTGTATGTAAGATTGAGTGTAATTATATTCAAGGTAATCTGCAGTGACCTTGACCTGTTCTGAACTCCCTATTAAAATGTATGGTTTTTTTTGCACATGATTATATATATATATATATATATATATATATATAAAGAAAATCACATTGTCTGATTTTTAAAGAATTTATTTGCAAGTTATGGTGGAAAATAAGTATTTGGTCAATAACAAAAGTTCATCTCAATACTTTGTTATATACCCTTTGTTGGCAATGACAGAGGTCAAACATTTTCTGTAAGTCGCCACAAGGTTTTTACACACTGTTGCTGGTAGTTTGGCCCATTCCTCCATGCAGATCTCCTCTAGAGCAGTGATGTTTTGGGGCTGTCGCTGGGCAACACGGATTTTCAACTCCCTCCAAAGATTTTCTATGGGGTTGAGATCTGGAGACTGGCTAGGCCACTCCAGGACCTTGAAATGCTTCTTATGAAGCCACTCCTTCGTTGCCCGGGGGGTGTGTTTGGGATCATTGTCATGCTGAAAGACCCAGCCACGTTTCATCTTCAATGCCCTTGCTGATGGAAGGAGGTTTTTACTCAAAATCTCACGATACATGGCCCCATTCATTCTTTCCTTTACACGGATCAGTCGTCCTGGTCCCTTTGCAGTAAAACAGCCCCAAAGCATGATGTTTCCACCCCCATGCTTCACAGTAGGTATGGTGTTCTTTGGATGCAACTCAGCATTCTTTCTCCTCCAAACACGACAAGTTGAGTTTTTACCAAAAAGTTCTATTTTGGTTTCATCTGACCATATGACAGTCTCCCAATCCTCTTCTGGATCATCCAAATGCTCTCTAGCAAACTTCAGACAGGCCCGGACATGTACTGGCTTAAGCAGGGGTACACGTCTGGCACTGCAGGATTTGAGTCCCTGGTGGCGTAGTGTGTTACTGATGGTAGCCTTTGTTACTTTGGTCCCAGCTCTCTGCAGGTCATTCACTAGGTCCCCTCGTGTGGTTCTGGGATTTTTGCTCACCATTCTTCCCAGCCTGGTGCAGGTCTACAATTTTTTGACAGCTCTTTGGTCTTGGCCATAGTGGAGTTTGGAGTCTGACTGTTTGAGGTTGTGGACAGGTGTCTTTTATACTGATAACGAGTTCAAACAGGTGCCATTAATACAGGTAACGAGTGGAGGACAGAGGAGCCTCTTAAAGAAGTTACAGGTCTGTGAGAGCCAGAAATCTTGCTTTTTTGTAGGTGACCAAATACTTATTTTCCACCATAATTTGCAAATAAATTCTTTAAAATTCTAAATGTCAATACCTACATATATATACAGTGGGGCAAAAAAGTATTTAGTCAGCCACCAATTGTGCAAGTTCTCCCACTTATAAAGATGAGAGAGGCCTGTAATTTTCATCATAGGTACACTTCAACTATGAGAGACAGAATGAAAAAAAAAATCCAGAAAATCACATTGTCTGATTTTTAAAGAATTTATTTGCAAATTATGGTGGAAAATAAGTGTTTGGTCACCTACAAAAAAGCAAGATTTCTGGCTCTCACAGACCTGTAACTTCTTCTTTAAGAGGCTCCTCTGTCCTCCACTCGTTACCTGTATTAATGGCACCTGTTTGAACTCGTTATCAGTATAAAAGACACCTGTCCACAACCTCAAACAGTCAGACTCCAAAATCCACTATGGCCAAGACCAAAGAGCTGTCAAAGGACACCAGAAACAAAATTGTAGACCTGCACCAGGCTGGGAAGACTGAATCTGCAATAGGTAAGCAGCTTGGTGTGAAGAAATCAACTGTGGGAGCAATTATTAGAAAATGGAAGACATACAAGACCACTGATAATCTCCCTCGATCTGGGGTTCCACGCAAGATCTCACCCCGTGGGGTCAAAATGATCACAAGAACGGTGAGCAAAAATCCCAGAATCACACGGGGGGACCTAGTGAATGACCTGCAGAGAGCTGGGACCAAAGTAACAAAGGCTACCATCAGTAACACACTACGCCGCTAGGGACTCAAATCCTGCAGTGCCAGACGTGTACCCCTGCTTAAGCCAGTACATGTCCGGGCCCGTCTGAAGTTTGCTAGAGAGCATTTGGATGATCCAGAAGAGGATTGGGAGAATGTCATATGGTCAGATGAAACCAAAATAGAACTTTTTGGTAAAAACTCAACTTGTCATGTTTGGAGGAGAAAGAATGCTGAGTTGCATCCAAAGAACACCATACCTACTGTGAAGCATGGGGGTGGAAACATCATGCTTTGGGGCTGTTTTTCTGCAAAGGGACCAGGACGACTGATCCGTGTAAAGGAAAGAATGAATGGGGCCATGTATCGTGAGATTTTGAGTAAAAACCTCCTTCCATCAGCAAGGGCATTGAAGATGAAACGTGGCTGGGTCTTTCAGCATGACAATGATCCCAAACACACCACCCGGGCAACGAAGGAGTGGCTTCGTAAGAAGCATTTCAAGGTCCTGGAGTGGCCTAGCCAGTCTCCAGATCTCAACCCCATAGAAAATCTTTGGAGGGAGTTGAAAATCTGTGTTGCCCAGCGACAGCCCCAAAACATCACTGCTCTAGAGGAGATCTGCATGGAGCAACAGTGTGTAAAAACCTTGTGGCAACTTACAGAAAACGTTTGACCTCTGTCATTGCCAACAAAGGGTATATAACAAAGTATTGAGATGAACTTTTGTTATTGACCAAATACTTATTTTCCACCATAACTTGCAAATAAATTCTTTAAAAATCAGACAATGTGATTTTCTGGATTTTTTTTTTCTCATTCTGTCTCTCATAGTTGAAGTGTACCCATGATGAAAATTACAGGCCTCTCCCATCTTTTTAAGTGGGAGAACTTGCACAATTGGTGGCTGACTAAATACTTTTTTGCCCCACTGTATATATATATATATATATATATATATATATATATATATCCTAGATATTTGGGTGTAGACAACAGTAGAGAAGTCCAAAATGGATGTCTCTGCATGTAGATTAGTTAACAGTGGAGAAAGTTAGAATGCTTTTGTTTACAGAAACATCAGCTTTTCTCTCTCTCTCTCTCTCTCTCTCTCTCTCTCTCTCTCTCTCTCTCTCTCTCTCTCTCTCTCTCTCTCTATTAGACCCTCAGTTTGCTGGAGCTGCTGTCATTCCAGCAACAGAGAAATTCAATGAGGAGATCTACATTTTCTTCAGTGAGATCAACAAGACAGCTGATCTCGATGAAGAACCATACAGGGCCCGGATTGGACGAATCTGCATGGTAAGCAAGTCTAGTGAATTTACTTAGGTTTGTTGGATATATTGTGTTTGTTCCAAGCAGAAAATGTTTGTATTATCCATGTAATCCATTGAAAACAACTTTTGTAATTTGAAATGTAAAAATAGTCAGATGTTAAAGGGTTTAAATGTAGCTAGTGATGGTTTAAAATTTGTATTTGTTGTGTGTGTGTGTGTGTGTGTGTGTGTGTGTATGTGTGTGTTAGAATGATGAGGGTGGCACAAAGACAGTGCTGCCTGACTCTTGGACCACATTCCTGAAGGCTCGTGTAAGGTGTGGGGCAGGCAGCACCCCTCAGCAGTACAATAACATCAAGCGAGCGTTTGTGCTTATATCCCCATATCGTATTGGTGTCATGTATGGACTTTTCTCCAATGCATGGTGAGTGAAGTAGCACTGTCCCAATACATATAATAAAAATACTTCCCACTCATATTTGTAAATTAAATACATTTTGGAACAAATGCCAAACATTTTATTCATATCAACTAAGCTCATAACAATTGTATGTGTCTTCTTTTGCTTTTGATTTTGCAATAGGGGCACAACTGTAGTCTGTGCATACTCAATTCAGGACATTGACCAGGTGTTTGTTAAATCAAAGCTTACAGGGTACAACAGCCCACTCAATGGGAATCGACATGGAACGGTAAACAATGTTCACTTTCACATCCTCAATAACTCCCAAGTTTACATATGCACAAGTATTTGCAATTACATCACAGTTTTTCCTTTGCATGACAATTTCATTCTATACTTTATATATTCTATACCATTTGAATCTCATCAAAACGACTGGATCTCTTCCCCTAGTGTGGTCCTAAAAATCATACAACAGCTCAGTACCCAAAAAGGCTGGAAGTGATCAGAGATCATCCTGAGATTGAGGACGTGATACTGTCAGTGGGAGAAGCTCCTCTGGATCTGCCCACTGAAGACCATTTCACACACATTGTGGCAGACAGTGTGCTCGCAGTCAATGATGAACATTACATTGTCATCTACCTGGGCACAGGTGGGAGAAAAGACGAAAGCTGTAATACTCTTACAGATTTGCAGTCTTAACAAAGAAAAGTAACTGACTATTCATTTTCTGAAAATTTATTATTTGACATATTGAAAGGGAATTGTCCTTGAGAACCATAAAGTCTTGGCTTTTAGAATGCAGAACATTTTTAAAATCCCACAATAAAAATTAATCTTAAGCATCTGAATGTTATTGTTTCTTGTGCCAGTTACTGAAAGATGGTTTCTTTATGGATGTCACTAACTTACCAATTAAGAACAATTAATAAAATATGCATGTGTTGCTGTGTTTTACAGAACAGGGAAAAATTCTAAAAGTACTCCACACCAATGAAGAAGTTTTTATTATATCCCAGTATTCTCTGTTCCACAACGAGGGACCCATCATTAACATGGCCATTGACTCACAGAAAGTATGTGTTCACTCTTCTCTTTTGTAGACCAACATTTCTAACCAGAAAACAAGCCATTTTAAACTGGATCAAATTTTAAATACAGGTTGGAGTGCAGGCTGAGAGTGTTGTGAGACAAGAGAAAGAGTCTTTTTGACTCATGCACATATGTGAAAACTGTTGCCACAGCTTGCAGGGTTTTTCATACTTTAATTTCTTCCAGGGTCACCTTTACATTGGCACTGCAATGGAAATCCAGCGCCTGCCACTGGCTGACTGCAGTCGATATGGAGACACTTGCAGGGAGTGCATTCTCTCCAGAGACCCATACTGTGGATGGGACTTGACCAAAAAGCGGTGCCTGGCTGTTCCAGCAAACTATAATGTCACTACTGGGTATGGTTATTGTTTCTCCTTGTTTAAGACAATACCAAACATGTTTCACAAGACAGTGTTTATGTATGTTCAGTGAATGTACTGTAATAGATATCTTCTTTTTTTTTTTCATACAGTGGACTCCTACAGAGTCTTGATCAATCCAATGCGTCTGTTTGTGGAGACACTGCAGGTAAGCAATAGAAAAATGACAAGACATGATTTTGCATAAAAGCTGCCTATTTTTGTTGCTAAACACATATAAGTAGTTATGATTGCCCTCTTGTGGAGCTAAAGGGCTTCTTTATGTTGTAGATAAAACATCAATTATGTCATGCACTTTCCTTACAATGCAAAAAATATGTACTGCCTACTAGGCAAATCCAGGCTTCCAGTAAATCCCCTGGAGTCATCACTAGAATACTTTTTCTCAGAGGTGATCTGAGGATCCACCACAAACTTTAATAAAATGTGACTATTTCCAGACTGTTTATTCTTAGACTAATTGAATCGAAATTTATTACCAATGAAAACTGTTTTTGAGTTTTTTGAGTAAAAAGGAAAATGACCAGACTTTCAGTTGAAGTGGTGTGACAGCAACATCAATGGGAATTAATAATAAGAAAACATGCTTTTTTGTCTTTACAAAAAGCCTAATTGATTAATTGAAGCAGTACAATTATTAAATAACATATTTTAAAAATGCTCTTATTATTATTATGTATCAGCTTTAAAGATACGCAGTACAATTCCTAAGGAAGTGCAGATGCACAAAGATGGCCCGGTCCTGTTGCCATGTCCCGTTCGCTCCTACCACGCCACGTACAGCTGGGAGAAGGACAACTGTATTAAACGATACCCCTGTACCATCTCCGGCTCATCCTGTGTGCTTGGCTCAAACCCTGACCTGCCCTTAAAGGAGGGTGTATTCCGTTGCATGGCCACAGAGAGCGGCCTGAAGCAGGAAGTGGTGTCCTACAGGCTGGTCTTTAATGCTGGGCCTTCTGCTACTTCATCGGCTACCACACTGGCTCTGTCTGTACTGCTGGCCATGATCAGCTTCTGCCTCCAATAGCCTCACTACCTCAGGCTCTTAGTAGAGATGATTGGAGCATTATTTGATACCAAGATTAGGTTCACAAAGACTGTACAAGGCCTATTTAGTCAAAGACTAGGAATGTAGGTTATAATGTGTAATTACATCAGGTAAAGCAATTTTATTTCAGCATCAGAAAGATTGAAAACCTATCTGAATGTCATTTCATACATATCAAAGATTGAGATTGAGTGAATAACTTGCACTGAGTAACACAATGGTCTCACTGCTTTGTGAACCTAACCTGAGGAACAAGCAGGCCTACATACTCTAAATACACCAGATGCTTTATACTTCTAAATTATGGATCTGGAGCTGAAGTATCACTGTAATTCAGATATTCTGTTCAGTGTTAATTATGCTATTCATTTATTTTATTTATTTCTTTTTTTTGTGCAAACATCACAGAAATGACATATACAAAGCCTTAAAAACATGTATTGGGGATCTCCCTAAGCACAATTTACCATTTGAGCAGAAGCTACAGGATCTGGCTTATTTTGTGTGCCATCTTTTTGCTGGGCAGGTGAAAATAAACTATAAAGGCAGAAGACGGATCATCCAAATATGCCACTGTGTAAAACAGCATCACTTCAAACCTATACATTCATTGATGTATGCAGAGACATACAGCATTTCATACTCGTGTGAACTTCTGTGCTAATTTTTTTAAAATAACAATAAGCATTGAATTTTCAAAAGTTATGATATGATGGCCAAATATGCTTGAATAGTAGAATTACATTTTGTAGTTGATGTGGGGAAAAAAAAGCTTGTGATTAATATTATATCGATGTAAATTTAATGCTCTGCATTTGCTGATCTCCACCATTGCTGCCTATGTAAATGGAGGGAACACCTGACAGTTTTATAGTGATGTGAGTAATGTCTTTAGAGCATATAATGTTTTGTTTTAAGTGAACGTCTCAATGTTTGATCTAACTATTGTTCATATGGGACTGTGATTATTATAAGCACTCAAACAGTCACTGAAGAGAGGGAAGAGAGACAAAATATCATTCATTGTGTTATTCCCAGAGCAATCTCGCCCAAAACAACTGACCCCATATGCCATTTATAAATGACTTTAACCTCATTCATTTTAACAATTATGTCTCAGAGATCAAGTAATACTAAAAGTATTAATTACTAATCTAAAAAATGTGTAATGTGTGCTGATTGCTATCATTTAATTAAATTTTTATGGTTGATGTTAGTGTTGTTTATTTTATGTTAAACTTTTTTTTTCACGTGTTCCACTTCTCTAACAAAACCTCACATTAACATAACACAACTACCACTGAGAGGTATGAGAGGTAACTGAGAGGTAACTAAACATTAATAAATGTGGTTAAAAGAACATTTGAGTGCATTTTTTCTCAAACAAACCTGTAAAAATATTTACTTTTGATTTTCACAGGTTCATACAATTAATTTGTCGTAACTCAACCTAAAACATCTGAAATGTTATCAATTGAAAATATACTAACATTGACAAATTGACAACTTTTAAAGTTATTCCAACTTAAAAAAGGGCATGTTATCATTATCACCACATTTTATCAATTTATCTCTATTAAATAGAATGATGTCTCTTCCATTTTGAAGATTCATAAACTTTTATTTGTCTATCTGAACTTTGTCTCTTTTCAGGAATCTAGGTCTAACATGACTTTATAGATATGAGTCATTTGTTCATTTTTAATCATTTTACAGATTCTATTTTACATACATACAGATGACAGATTAAAGGCAAAACAAAACATAAAGTGTCTTAATGAGGCAGAAGGTCAACCACAAATCACCAGAACAGCTTCAGTGTGTCATGATACAGTCTGTGCTGCCGAAAAACATGAAACACCATTTTCCTAAAAGATAGCTGTAGCATTAATTGAGACAATTGGTTAGCTTTTCACATTCCTATACTCACAAGTTAAATCTACAAACATTAGAATAGATATATGTGCTATGAAATATCATTTAATCAAATGATATCAGTGATAAGATGTACAGTTAATAAAATATGCAGTAAACAGTATTGTTGGCAAGTAGAGCTTCTAAATGTCCTACACCTTAATTTAATCCCAATACATAATCAAATGTATTAAAACAAAACATACTAGATATCATAGTATGCATACATATTTTTTTTTAAATATGCATATGATTGTTTTATGTGTATCTACACTTATTTTGTGCAGTAATTTAGTATGTATACTTATATAGTTGCTCTATATCCTGACCCAGATGTTTCACCATCAGGAATGAAGTGTCAGTCAGTTCTCCTACATTGAATGCCTTCAAATTGGAGGGACTGTTCCAATTCAAGCAGAAAATAGCCAAACTGTTTCTAAGGCATGCTTCAATATGCAAGAAAATTCTCACCATGGAGTCATCAAAGTGCATGCAATCAAAACTTAGGCTATGCAAGTCTGGCTGTAGAACTTCATCTGGTGACAACATTACACAAACACTAATGACAGGTATATAGCCAGACCTGACCTCTTTGCTATCAGATTAGTCAGTGTGCCAAGGAGCCTGAGAATGGATAAGGTGGGATCTACCCAAACACCCCTGAATTTGTTAGTAAATTTCTTGCATGGTCATAACAGGTGCTCTGTGCAAGAGTGAATTTAATGTTGTGGGTTGCACTGCATCACTGAGCCATATTCATGCCTCCAGTATTATTAGCATGACTGCCTCAACTAGTTTGGACCCTAAAATTGCTGCCCAACTGGTAGATCAGTATCATAGAAGACAAACCTCAAAAATGTGGTTGTAAACATAGTATCCTTGCGGTCGTCTGATCAGATTGCACACTGACCTATATGGAGGGCTATGTTAAGAAGCTCAGGTTTCAGCTCCTAAGTTATTAATTTAAGCTGAGCCATGTCTGCCACCAAGTCACTAATTCATCTAGAGAGTAACACTGCATGTTTTCTGGGCTTCCTCTTATGCTGGCAGTCAATAGCAGGACCTAGGCATTTGAGAGTAGCAAGATGTTTAGACTGATTGGCTTGGGCCAGATTTGAATTTAAACCTGTTAGACACTGTGTCCTTGAGATAGCAAGTACAGAGCTAACTTCACATGGGCTGGTGCCCATCTTCATCTTCCATGAGATTCAACAAACTTATTCTGTAACACTTGGCTTCCTTGCTGGAATCCCCATGTGTCAGACTGCATTCCTGACATCGTTTTGTCAAGTTCAGCCACGTACCATGGACATTTCGTTTACTCTCATGTCCATTTGCTCTTATTGAACTTTAGTAATGCTTGTCTGTTGTTCAGTTTAAACTCAGATTAAACATGTAAAATATTAGGTTTCTGTCAAATTACACATAAAACTATTTTATATACTGTGCATCCTGAATAAAAAGTTAAATTGAAATAAGTATTCTAATAGAAAGAAAGAAAGAAACAAATAATTTAAAATCATTGATGTGAGTAATACAGGTATTGTAGCTTCATTGACTGTGTACTGATGAAGAAAACACTGGTAATTCAGCTAATGTATTAAATAAAATTTAAATAGATTGGCATACATTTGAAATCACAAAGTTATTTAGAGTTAGTAAGAGTCTTTAAAAGGGCAAATTGTATGTTAACATCCAGACACTAAGTGTGTCTTCTCCCATGGTTGGGCAAAAATTAGTTCTTTGAGGAAAAATGTGCAGTGGTAGCTCAAGTGGTTAAGGCTCTGGGTCGTTGCCCGGAAGATCAGGGGTACAAGCTACCACCGTTGGGGCCTTGAGCAAGGCCCCCAACCCACCCTGCTCCAGGGGCACTGTATCATGGCTGACCCTGTGCTCTAACCCCAACCCTCAAGGATGGGATATGCGAAGAAAAGAATTTCACTGTGCAGTAAAGTATATGTGACAAATAAAGGCAACTTAACTTAACTCATTTGTGTAAATTGACAAGAGTGATAATGCTGTTGCCCTTTCTGTCTAATGTTCTACCCAGAAAAGTAAAGTCAAAACAATGTAAAGCTAGACAAGTTTGGACCACAAATTATATTTAGTCACCTCTGAAAATACTGCAGTTACCTGATTTTAACAAATACTAAATTGTCACTGGAGATATTTTTTCTCTCTCACAATGAGTGCTGACACGGCTCGCATCAAATTTCACTGAGGTAAGAGAAATATGAAGCATCTAAATATGATTATGTATGTGTGTTTGGTCACCTATGGAGAAAATGCAGTACCTATTGGTCATTTTTTTTTATATTCATATGACATTGGTTACTGTATTGACTACTACTACTACTACTACTACTACTAATAATAATAATAATAATAATAATAATAATAATAATAATAATAATAATAATAATGTGTTTCACAGTTATGCCCTTTAGCCATTGGGGTTAAGGGTTCAATTCACAAATTGCCCTTTGTATGTAGAGTTTGCATGTGTCACAATATGGAGGTCAAGGTGGGTGCAGAATAATTATTATATAAAATATAAAACAGACCAACAAAATCTGTGAAAAAACAAGAATCATAAACTATGGGCTATGGGTTCAAGACAAAAACAAAGACTGCTAGCCGTACTGTTGCATGCACAACAACATAAGAACATCAAACACTTGACAAATAGACACTGAAACACAGGATCAATGTTAATGTGCTAATCAGGGTGAGAATGAGGCACAGGTTCAAGTGTTTAGGACATGTCATGTGTTGGGGCTAATAGGAAATTTGTTGTTCAGCTGTCATGGCAGAATGTTCTCCCTGTGCTTCAGAGCTTTCTTCTGTGTACTCCAGTCTAAAGGCATGCATTGTTTTGACATCTCTAAGCTGTTCAAGTGTATGATTGACCCCTACAATGGGAAAGCACTCCATCAAGGGCGTCCTCCACCCTTGTGCTCCGAGTGCCCTGGGATAGGTTCCCCATGACCCAGCATAGGATAAGCAGCACAGAAAATTAGTGGATAGATAGAAGTGGCTGCCAGATGAGCCATCTCATGCTTATTTTTACTTTATGGGTTTAATCATTTAATTATTTTAAATGTAGACTAGACTGCTAATTCAAGGTGGCTGTCGTCAGACATAAGATCATTGTTAGGACAGAGCTCTTATATTGTTGTGTACTACATTTATATCTACATCTAGATCTCAGCCATTGGAGCTGAGACAGGAAGGGAAGGATTACACTCTGCACACAAAACACAGCGTACATTCACTAGGCAGTGCCGTACAGGACCACACTTACTCACTGGTAATCCTTGTCACATGTGTGACGTTTTTCAACACACCGACATTCCACAATCATTCTCAAAAACCAGAGAAATCCGAGGGTGCCAGGAAGTCTTCTTTTTGTGCCGGTTTCAAGTCTTTTAGGCGAGTGTCCAGGCAAACATTTATTTCACAAAAGGATAAAGAATGCAAAAAGTTCCCTCATCCCTTCAACTAATTCAGGAGTAAGTACAAATAAATGTTTTGTTTATGATTCAAAAGGTTTTGTTCAGAATGTAAAGGACAAACATGTTCAATGACTTGAGAAATGAGTAAAATGTATATCAAAGATTAAGACAAGAACATGTATTCTGACCATAATAACCATTTATAAAAATAATATATACAGGGTTGTTTATCTGAGAGCCATTATAACTGTATTCCATTCTACAGAATTTTTTTTTTTTAACTTTATTGTGAATTAATAATTTTATTAAATCTCCAAACATTATACTTGAGTGTCTTACGTACTATACCAAAAAGGTGGAGCATACATTGCTACTGACGTCTGTGAGTGAACATGGTGCGTACAGTAAGCTGAGTGTGTATTATACAGATCTGTTTTAAAGGCTCCAATGACAGTTTATTTTGTATCATGTACGCAGTGTATAACCTAAACTTGACCTAAACTTTTCTTCTACTGCATTAATTCATTCGGGGCATTTGTTTCTCCTGGTGGTAAGTATTTTAATCATGCTTAAATGCTTATTTTAAATGCTTGAACTATGTGAGAATATGTGAGTAAACTATTTAGTACTGATTTAGACAGAATAAATATTTTGTAAATACATTAAATAGTATATTATAGTCAAAGCTTTATCTGTGTTCCTTTTGACTTTTGTATTCTTTTTCAAAGACATCCATTAAAATAGAAATAAGACCGTTCATTCCATTCTACACACCTTTGTTTAATTATATAGATAAAAATGTGTCTCAAAGCCTTTTTATTTATTTATTTGTTTGGTTAATGAATGCATAAAATGGGTAAAACATGGAAACATTTGCAGTGTGAGAAATCTGAGTGACCCAGACTGCTGTCTTCTGGACAGAGAGACAATGCTAACATAAGATTCATTGCAGAACAAGTTAGCATACAAAATATTCTATTTTTTTAAAAAGGTAATACATAATAGTTGATAGGTGTCATATGTCATAGATGCCATGCATCATTTTAACTGCAGGTTATAGTGCCGTTATAATGTGATATTATAAAAAATGTATTTGTGTATATTTATGTATACTGTGTACTACAGTGTAAATATAATGGATAGTTTTTATTGCTCAGAATTTAAAAATGATCATAGGACTTCAAATGTAGATAAAAAAATTTTTTTTAAATAAGTGGTTGAAGAATCTTCAAAATGAAATCAAATGTAGGCAATACATTTTACAATTCTTTAGTCACCCATCTAATGTAAGATTTGTAATTAATGTAAGATTTTACATTTTTATTGTTTTTTTATTCGGTTTTAAAACGTATACAAAATGCTACAATGATAAGATCATACAAACATGCTTTGATTATGTTTATACAGTTGATGTAAAAGGTACAAATCATGCCAATAACAACCTATTGTTATATCTCTACACAGATCCAAATGGCAGATGTGAGAGTGTTTACATTGTTCATGCTTGTGTTTGGCTTTCAAATATCACTCCTCATCTTACCATTTCAAGCTGAACAATCCTGTCTCATATCTGCTGACCAGCGCACTGCAGACTGTCGAGGCCAGCGACTGGAGCAAGTGCCTGTAGAGGAACTGCCTTCTTCCATTGAGATGTTAGATCTATCTTATAACTTTCTACAGGTTATCAGAAATGATGATTTCATTGAACTGCCTCTCCTCAGTGCCCTCTGGCTTCAGTTTAACAATATATCTTTGATTGAGGATGAGGCTTTTCACAAAAACCTACTACTGGAAGAAGTAAATCTGTTCAATAACTCATTGACTTCTATTCCATCAAAAGCCCTTGCGCCACTCAGCAGGCTGAAAATTTTAGAGATTGCAAATAATCTCTACACTGATGCAGCTCTGGATGATGTGTTTCTGAATTTTAAGAATCTAAGACTGTTGTCTTTGGGTGGTCCTGTACTCAGCCTTCTGAAAAAGGGGGATCTTGATGTGTTAACCAACATATCTCTGGAGAGGATTGCTATTAAAACTGCTTCAAGTCTGGACATTTATGATCCAGGATATCTCAAGAACATCCAGACTGCAAACTTGTGGCTGAATATAGCCATTGATAACAGAACACATGCTCTTCCTCTGTTGCTAAAAGACCTTGAATACAAAACATTTGAAGCCATTCGTTTCCGTAATCTCTTTGAGTTTGAATACTATACTGACACAGAGGATATTTTCTATGGCTTACAGTATATAAACTCCCAGCAGCTGACCTTTCACTATGGGAAATTCAGTGAGGACCTGCTTAGAATGGTTCTTGTGAATTTAGAAAAAAGTGTGATTAAAGCACTAGGACTGTTCTTCATTGACTTTGCCCGGTCGCAAACATTAGTGAGTAGTGAGGAGGGAGCCAGTATGACAAACCTAACACTGGATATGTTGGTTTTGTCGTAAGTATTCCAGCTGTCTGTTTATTTGAACAAGGACATCTACCTCTTCTTAATATCTCAAGATCATATAAATTTGCCATAATGAACAGTTCCCCTGATTGATATGTTTGATTTTACAGGGATATCAGCAACCCAGACATCCTACGCTTTGACTGGAGTTTTACATGGTTGAACAAGATCCGTCACCTGCGCATAAACAACATGAATTTTAACATTGTACCTTGTGATGCGTGGGAGGAGATGAGAGGGATTGAAATACTTGATGTATCCAAAAACCGTCTTAAGGACTATTTTCTCTTTAACCAGCAATGTGACTACACAGATGCAATGTCAGCACTTCACACTTTTAATCTCAGCAATAACAAACTGACCAGCCTCAGCTCCTTTGCATCTCTTGCTGGGGGGTTCAAAAACCTAAAGGTCATTGATATCAGTTACAACCAGTTCGGTTTTAAAGGAAACAGCCCCTGCTCTTGGAAACAGAACATCACTACAGTCATCGCTAACCACAACAGTATGGTTATTGACAGTTTCCGATGTCTACCAACTACTGTATTATACCTTGATCTCTCCTACTGTAATTTAGACCAGTTAGATGTGAACTATTTCAGGAAGGCCATTCGTCTGAGGGAGGTCTGCCTCAGTGGTAACAAAATTAAATTCATTCCGTCTGATTGGAAGAGCCAGAGTTTAAAGTCACTGACTTTGGACGGAAACTCTTTTGGGGTTATTAGCATGAGGTCTTTCGAGGGAATGCCTAAATTGGAGCAACTCAGGGCAGGTAACAACCCATACCACTGTACCTGTGAGCTCCATAATTTCATACAGGAAACAGCAATCAAAGGCAAAGTTAACATCACAGACTGGCCAGAAAGCTACAAGTGTTACCACCCACAAGACCTGCTCAATACAATGGTATCTCATTACCTCCCTGGTCAGATAGGGTGTGATATCAAACTGGTCATCATTATCTCTGTAGTCACCACAGCAGGAGTCGTGCTAGCAGTCATGCTAATATGTTATTTCTTTAACGTACCATGGTATGCTAAAGCTACATACCAAATCATCAGGGCAAAGTATAGGTCTCATAAAGAAGGACTAGCACATTCTGTGGACTATACTTTTCATGCCTTCATTTCCTACAGCCAATCAGATGCAGACTGGGTAAGGGACGAGCTGTTACCCTGTCTGGAGGACTCCAAGCCCCCTTACCGACTTTGCATCCATGAGAGAGACTTTCTTCCAGGAAAATGGATCATCGATAACATAATTGAGAACATTGAAAATAGTCGTAAGGTATGTACAGTTAAATTTAAGCACACAGAGGAAAGAATACTATTAATTGCAAGTCCAAATTATTTTATGCCATACAAAAAGTAAAATAATGCATACTATATCTTGCATTTTTAGTTTACTTATTTGTTTAAAACCCATCTAAATTTATATAGACACACAAAAGATTGTTTATCTAAACTGTAAGACTTTCATCCCTGCCAAGTTGACAGGTCACATGCATGAGTAGACTTTAATGATTTTGTGAAATATTCTAACCTCCTGGTTCATTTTTAAGGTTATCTTTGTCCTCTCGCGGCACTTTGTGAACAGCGAGTGGTGCAACTATGAGCTCTACTTTGCCCAGCAGCGAGCCATGGGCAAGAACTTCAGTGATGTCATCCTAGTGGTGAAGGAACCTATCGATCCAAACTCCCTGCCCAGCAAGTACTGTAAACTCAAAAAGATGCTGAGCAACAAAACCTATTTAGAGTGGCCTAAACAAATCAAACATCAAGCCTTCTTCTGGGCACAGCTGAGGAGCGTCATGGGAAAGCCTAATCTCAAACAACAGTTCTCAACCTCCATGCGCAAGCGTTCCACAAGAATGAACACGGTGTCTGTGATTGAGCTGGCCCAGGAGAATCAAAACTCTGCAGATTCTGGGCCAAAGATAGATGAGGCATCAGAGATTAAACTTCAGATTGTAGGAGAGGCTCAAGGTCTCCCAGAAAATAGCTCAGATTAATAATAATGGACATTGTGTGATGGTGAATAAGTTTGTTGTGCTCAATGTATACCACAATGAAGTGCATCTTGGGAGACTTCACTGTAAGTGCTTTTCCATTGGATGTTGTGGCACTGATCAGTGCAGAAAACTAACCATGATCCCGCATGTTGTCGTTTTTCCACTGTCGAGCAAGCTTTGCCGCATCTAATTACCCGTGCTGAATTTGTTTACTGTTCTTGCCCACATACAGTGCAAGCCAAGTTGGTATATATACAGAGAGATGACAATTTAAAGGAAAAAACAACACAAACCACTAGTCATCAGAACATGTTCAATGTTCATTGGCATAAATTCTACAAGTCTCTGGAACTATACAGAAGGGATAAGCAGTGTTTCTGTACAATCTCCCATATATGTTAATTTGATTGAGATTAGATGACAGTGAAGACCATAGCATATGAATAACATAATGTTCCTATCCATTAAATCATTCACTGAGCCCTCATGCCCTGTGAATGGAGATATTGTCATCCTGCAGATACCACACCCATCAGGATTAAAATATCTTCTCATAGGTAAAATGTGGGCATGGTGGCTTAGTGGTTAGCACGTTCACCTCACACCCTGGGTTCAAGTCTCACTCCCGCTCACTGTGTGTGTGGAGTTTGTATGTTCTCCCTGTGCTTGGTGGGTTTCCTCCGGGTGCTCCGGTTTCCTCCCACAGTCCAAAGACATGCTTCTAGGCTGATTGGAGTCTCTAAATTGCCCGTAGTGTGTGATTGTGTGAGTGAATGAGTGTGTGTGTGTGTGTGTGTGCCCTGCGATGGTTTGGCACTCCGTCTAGGGTGTATCCTGCCTTGATGCCCAATGACACCTGAGATAGGCACAGGCTCTCCGTGACCTGATGATAGATTGTATAAGCGGTACAGACAATGGAATTGGAAAAAAGGTTAAATGTGACCAGTCAGAACAGCTGCATTTATTTGCTTCCTTTTAAGAAGACAGTTGACCAAACATGACAGCAAAATGCCCTCCACAATGTTAAAGAGCAAACCATTTTCCATTTCATATGTCTACCATCCTTTAAATAGTGCTGACTACTGATTGGTCATCACAAACTTTATTGACTCATCCTGATAAATGTCTCTAGCTAAAGTCACTTTTGTACTAGCACAGACATTTTCATTAAAAAAATTTTAATGCATTTTATGATGCAACATTTTATCTAACAATGTACTGTATGTGTCTTTTCTATCATAAATCAGAGTAATATATTTTTCTTTTGCAATATTTTACATTTCTTATTCGAGAGCCGAGTAAAACACAGAATATAATTTGACCCTACCTTGTGCCCTACATGCATAGTATGTTCTATGATGAATCATTGAGATTCAGCCATAGATAAAAATCTACAAATTCACTGGACAGTTTATTAAGAACATTATACTAATACTGGGTAGGGTTTCCCTTTGCTCTCAAATCAGCTTCAATTCTTTGTGGCATGGATACCACAACATGGTAGAAAGATTCATTTGAGATACAGTGAATCTCCATTCTCAGTACCACATGCCAAAGGTGTTCTGTTGGATTCAGAACTGATGGCTGTAAAGCCGCTGAAGAACACCAAACTCGTGTTCATGAAACCAGATTGAGTTGACTTTTGCTTTGTGACATGGTGCATTATCATGCTGGAAGTAGCCATTAGAAAATGGGCAAATTGTGTTCATGAAGGGATGCACATCGTCAGCAGGGCCATGGTATTAACAGGCCCAAAGTGTGCAGAGAAAATATTCCCCACACCATTACCACTTCCACAATATCCAGTTTTGGTGTGTTTGTGCCCACTGCAGCCTCAACTGTCTGTTCTTGGCTGACAAAAGTGGAACTGAAATGGTCTTCTGCTGCTGTAGTCCCTCTGCCTCAAGGTTTGATGTGTTGTACATTCTGAGATGCTTTTTTGCTCACCAGAGTTGTTGTAGAGTTGTTATCTGACTTACTGTACTGTGTACTCTCTTTCTGTCTGTCTGGTTTCACTTGAACCAGTCTGGCCATGCTCCTCTGACCTCTCTCGTCAACAAGGCATTTGAGATTGTTGAGTCTAGAGATTTCTGTGTGTGAAAATCTGAGGCAATTAGCAGTTTTCAATACTCAAACCAGTCCACCTGGCTCCAACAATTATGCAAATTATGCAGTTGAAATTCTGATGGTTGATGTCAACAATACCTGAAACTGCTGGCATGTATCTGCATGATTTGATACACTGCACTGCTGCCACATGATTGTGTGATTAGATAATTGCATGAATGAGTAGATATACAGGTGTTCATAATAAAGTTGTCAGTGAGTGTACATGTTCCTTGTGTTTAATAATGTTTGCACTCAAACCTCTCTGTATTTTCATTAAGGATTAAAGTATTGACGCAATTGGCTGCATTTTGATGCAGGCAAAGCCACTAAATAAATGTTTGCTTCTTTTCTAAATATCAAATACATGCATTTGGGTGGACACAAACTCATCCAGGATATGGATAAGCAAACCCGCTTTAGTGGAAATGTGGTTATATGTCTAATGTTATAAGAAAACATGGTGTGTTATTGGTATTTTACAATATAGCTAATGTATTCTATAAGGACTATAAGGACAGCTTTAAGATAGAACTATTGACACCAAAGTCTCAGTAGCATGGATGACTAGTGAGCATAATAGTGTGAGAGATGTGTTTGAGAGGCTAGAAGCAAAAAATGTATTATAAGTATAACTATAAGCATTGATATATGAAAGGTAAAAATAACTCAAGTAATTTTGTCATATTGATCCTTACCCTAAACTGGCTACATATTAATTCAGGGTCTGGAAAGACCCCACTCATTAACAATCAGATTAAAAAGTGAATGAGAAAACCATCCCACATCTACACACCCAACAATCCAAATACCCAAACAGGTATTGTAATAGTTGGTGAAATTTTTTAATTAGTTATTAGCTCTGCAATACCACCATGACTCACTGTGTGGCCCCAGCTCATAGGTCTAATCTCTATATCACAGCAATGCATAATATAAAGAATCACATTCGATTGTATCATCATGGATGAACACATGCAGAACTTGACAGATACAAAGCAAAAGGTATTAACAAATTGAGAAACAAATGATAAGAATATCTATCTATCTATCTATCTATCTATCTATCTATCTATCTATCTATCTATCTATCTATCTATCTATCTATCTATCCATCCATCCATCCGTGTGTGTGTGTGTGTGTGTGTGTGTGTGTGTGTGTGTGTGTGTGTGTGTGTGTTTATGTAAATCTTTGTATCATCAACATAACAGTGATAAATGAGACTGTGATGATGGATAATGTTGCCATAAGGAAATAAAATAGATAACAAAGAGAAGAGGGCCAAGAACAGATTTGCCCTAAACAGAGCTTAGGGGGAATAGGGGAGGATATGTGTTTCTCACCTGAAATGAAATATTGTCTGTCTGTGTGATGGGAATGAAACCAAGCAAGAGATAACAATTGCTGTGGTAACAATTGTCAATCACGTAAGGAGTATGTAATTTCATATTGTCAGGTGCCAAGCTCACATCAAGGATGATAAAAGAATAGTAAAAGCACCAGACAGTTAGGGGTGTAGAAGGCCATTAACTATCCTGTTACTTGAGTGCTGAGATAGGCAAACACCAGATTGAAAGTGCTCATAATGATTATTGGAGACTCGGTGGACTTGTAGCTGGGAAGCAATAACTCTTTTCATGACCTTACTACAAAATGGAGATTAAAGATGGGTTTGTAGCTGTTCCCAGAGTGGGATCCAGCTCAGGCTTTTAAAGAACAGAAGGATCTATTGCTTTCTTTAGTTCCAACAGAACTGTGACTGAGGCAACTGAACGATTAATAAAAGGAGGAAACTGAAGCAATCAGATCATTTTAAGAGTGTGGTTGGGGCAAGATCTATCTGACAAAATAATGAGTTGCATATCATGATTATCCTAATAACAGAGGATGGGTTGGATTGAGTAAAACTTGTAACAGAGTGAGCATGTGTAGAAATAATTTTATTTTGAAAGAAGTTAGAAAAGGTTTTACAAAAACATTTGCAGGAGGCAGGGTAAGTATATTTGTGGCAATGAGGAGTGTTTCCAGGTTGCATTTAAAAAATATTCTAATAGCAGAGGAGAATTAGGGAGTGTGGGCGTCATTAAGGGCAAGCCTATATTTAAGCAGTATATTTCATACTGCAGAGTGAACAGAAAGGTTCAAGAGCAAGATGAAAATCACGTGATCAAGACATCGAGGTCCTAATGGGTTCACGGTTTAATCCTAAAACTCAGATGGCTGTCCGTATAGAATATTGCATGCTAGGACGGCTACGACTTAAAATAATTAGCTCTTGTTTTTATGATGATATTTTTAAAAATTATGCTCATCGTTGAATTCCTTGTAATGTTCCTTTTTTTTAGAAGGCGCTGTAGAAGGCACCTATAGGGGGCGAGAAGTGGCCTAGGGTCTGACATGGCTAATTAGAGCACGTAGGTGAACAGCTGCCATTTAATGCGTGAGAAAGGGACGGTAGTGAATCTCCTCAGGTGTCAGCTACAGCTTTCATTTTCTTGGTAAGATAATGCATTTATCTTTTATTTTTAATTACTTGAAAATGCCACGATCAGAAATAATTTTTAACCTAGAAAAAGTTTGCAAAGTGTCAGGTTAAGTAATGTGAAATTGGTTATACTTAAACGTGAACACTCAGGGGAATTTTGTTTCACATTGGGGTTATAACTCAAAGGGTAGGCTATTTATTTATTTAAAAAAAAAAATATATATATATATATATATATATTGTAATGTAATGTAAAAGGTGTCCTTTTAAAGATTTAAGATTTAACGATTTAAGATGCAGAATTGGAGCACAATTAAAGTAAAGGTTTAAACTACATCACATGCACCTTTCTGGTTAAAGATGCATACTAAATATTGGCTATAATTTAGTTTATCTATCACTTTTTATAGAGTTCATGTTTTTGCTTGTAAATTGTTAGTTTGCTGTATATTTAAATGACACAATAATCTTGGCTATATATAGCCAATATATTATCTGATTCATATATTATGAAATCATCTCATTTGTTGTAGGTTATGGCATCCTGTGGATCGTTTACTCTTAAAAAAAATAGGTTGAATTGGGTATTCAAGCGATGGGTGATTTTGATTTCTGCTATTTCCTAGAAGTAGTACACTTAAGAACATTACTTAATTTTAGATGGTCATTCTCAACCTGTTAAACTGCAACAAAAGGTCTAGTTAAATATTTGATGCATGCCAGTCCTCCTATTCCCTCTGAACATCATCAGTCTACTGGGGCCAAACAACTTGTTACTCTGAGACACCGGATATCTCCATAGCGGTGAGAAACTGGTCAGTGGATCTGAGTTGTAAAGGGGTCAGCAGGTGTTCATAATGAGTAGTAGAGGAGAGGACGTAATAGTGGAACAAATATCCTATTCCGGTGGAATTACATTACTCTTTGAAAAGAATTACAAATGTTAAGTTGCTTTACCTAGGGAGTTAATTACAAATTTGAGGTATTAATGTGCCTTCATTAATTTAGAATGATGTGAATGAGAAATTAGAACTAACAGACTTGATTAGACCTTAATGCTTCATGTTTTACACAGGGAAACACTGTGGAAAAATGGGTTCTCAGTTGGAAAATGCAATGGACAGCCTTATCAAAGTGTTTCACACTTATTCGTCCAAGGAAGGGGACAAATACAAACTGAGTAAAGCTGAAATGAAGAGTCTTCTGCAGGGAGAGTTAAGTGACTTCTTGGCTGTAAGTTGTTTTTTTTTTTGGGTTTTTTTTTGTTTTTGCCATATAAAATAAACAAATATAAAATCTTGGCTAGTTTGAAATAAGTTTGAGACCACTGCATTTGCATTCAAAACATTTCTTAACTATCATATTTAAATCTGGATTGTCTTGGCTTTAAAGTGTGACTCACACATACACTTTCATTCTAGGCCAGTAAAGATCCACTGGTTGTGGAGAAGATAATGTCTGATCTGGATGAGAACCAAGACGGGGAAGTGGACTTCCAGGAATTTGTAGTTCTGGTGGCGGCACTTACTGTGGCATGTAATGATTTCTTTGTTGAGTGTATGAAACACTGATGCCTGTTAAGGCCATCTGGACTTCCTCTTCTGCTTTAATAAAAATGTGTTGCACTGACCATATGATCATTCTTTTGTATAAAACAATTTTGGTAGTTATTTCTTTAAAGCATTCTTTGCTCTTAAAGGGGCCTGGATGTAAATCCCTAGTATGTCTTTATGAAGGCTGCTTGGACAGCTTTTTCCACCAAGGAAAGGTTAAACACATGGTTTTGATTTGAACTGAGTCATTGTTTCAAAATTGCTAGCAGATTGACAAATGCATGTCATTTTGAAGTCAAGTAAAAAAAAAAAAAATTATGCTAACCTGTTCAGGATCAGCTGTTAGAAAAGTAGTGCATTTGATAGCATTGTAGATATAGTTTTTCTTCCCAAATGTGAGTAGCTTTCAGCAGTGGGTACTATGAAGCATATTATATGCATACATCTGAGCTTATTGTAATCTCACACATGCATATATACAGTGGGGCAAAAAAGTATTTAGTCAGCCACCAATTGTGCAAGTTCTCCCACTTAAAAAGATGAGAGAGACCTGTAATTTTCATCATAGGTACACTTCAACTATGAGAGACAGAATGAGGAAAAAAAATCCAGAAAATCACATTGTCTGATTTTTAAAGAATTTATTTGCAAGTTATGGTGGAAAATAAGTATTTGGTCAATAACAAAAGTTCATCTCAATACTTTATTATATACCCTTTTTTGGCAATGACAGAGGTCAAACGTTTTCTGTAAGTCGCCACAAGGTTTTTACACACTGTTGCTGGTAGTTTGGCCCATTCCTCCATGCAGATCTCCTCTAGAGCAGTGATGTTTTGGGGCTGTCGCTGGGCAACACGGATTTTCTATAGGGTTGAGATCTGGAGACTGGCTAGGCCACTCCAGGACCTTGAAATGCTTCTTACGAAGCCACTCCTTCGTTGCCCGGGCGGTGTGTTTGGGATCATTGTCATGCTGAAAGACCCAGCCACATTTCATCTTCAATGCCCTTGCTGATGGAAGGAGGTTTTTACTCAAAATCTCACGATACATGGCCCCATTCATTCTTTCCTTTACACGGATCAGTCGTCCTGGTCCCTTTGCAGAAAAACAGCCCCAAAGCATGATGTTTCCACCCCCATGCTTCACAGTAGGTTTGGTGTTCTTTGGATGCAACTCAGCATTCTTTCTCCTCCAAACACAACAAGTTGAGATTTTACCAAAAAGTTCTATTTTGGTTTCATCTGACCATATGACAGCACGGTGGCTTAGTGGTTAGCACGTTTGCCTCACACCTCCAGGGTTGGGGGTTCGATTCCCGCCTCCGCTGTGTGTGTGGAGTTTGCATGTTCTCCCCGTGCCTCGGGGGTTTCCTCCGGGTGCTCCGGCTTCCTCCCCCAGTCCAAAGACATGCATTGTAGGTTGATTGGCATCTCAAAATTGTCCGTAGTGTGTGAGTGAATGAGAGTGTGTGTGTGCCCTGTGATGGGTTGGCACTCCGTCCAGGGTGTATCCTGCCTTGATGCCCTATGACGCCTGAGATAGGCACAGGCTCCGAGTGTAGTTCGGATAAGCGGTAGACAATGAATGAATGAATGACCATATGACATTCTCCCAATCCTCTTCTGGATCATCCAAATGCTCTCTAGCAAACTTCAGACGGGCCCGGACATGTACTGGCTTAAGCAGGTGGACACGTCTGGCACTGCAGGATTTGAGTCTCTTAAGAAGAAGTTACAGGTCTGTGAGAGCCAGAAATCTTGCTTTTTTGTAGGTGACCAAATACTTATTTTCCACCATAACTTGCAAATAAATTCTTTAAAAATCAGACAATGTGATTTTCTGGATTTTTTTTTTCTCATTCTGTCTCTCATAGTTGAAGTGTACCTATGATGAAAATTACAGGCCTCTCATCTTTTTAAGTGGGAGAACTTGCACAATTGGTGGCTGACTAAATACTTTTTTGCCCCACTGTATTTTAATGATTGGACACAGATTTAGCAATCCGGTACTGTCTCAAGTACTTAAGGATATAAGGTTGAGGGTTCAAAATCCTGTACTGCCAGGATCCCATATGTTGGGCTCTTGAACAAGGTTCCAAGGGCACAGAATTTGCCATGGCAGAGCATCTTTGGCCCTGTGCTCTAGGAAAAGGAAAGATCTTGTTCTGTACACATTTATTTAAAGATGATCTACATGGTCTAAACAGCCCAAAACACTCTTCTGGGTGTAGCTGAGACAAACAAAATGCCACACAGCCCTCATGAAATTTTACATAAAAAGTGACCACTCAGGCATCATTAAAACCCCAGATTCAGGATAGCATTAATGCACGTAGTTGAAAGCTACAGTAAATACTTTCCTAAAATAGCCTTGTTGTAGTGATTCAGTAGGTGTTCGGTTGAATTGATTGCAAATCATTCACTAGATCAGTAGCACCAAACATCAGTTACTTCAAGCTTATGGAATGTAATAAGCTCTTAAATCAATAAGCTGATTTAAGAATCCATTCAGGGAAATGTTTTTTTGAGAAACCATGATTAGCAGATTCAGATTAGTCATGTAACAATTAAATAAACATGTTAGGTGAGGCAAGTGGTAGGTGTATGAATTCAATGAGTTAATTTCAGTGTAATATACCTTTGAGTTCAAACTGGTGTAGGTTCATGCTCAGGTTTCCCAGTTAGAATGATGGTGTAAATAAAAATCTACTTGAGTGATAATAGCGCCACCTTCTGGAGAATCTTCAGCTTGCGCAACACGTGTGAGTTAAAAAAAAAAATGCGGTGACGTGATTAAGTGTAAGTGAGGTCAGTTACAAAGCCAAGTCTGTGTGGTGCCTCATACCTAAAGAAACCCTTACATGGGGTAGCAGTTGTAATTGCTTAAGTTTAGATAGTATATGATTTTGGAAAAACCCCAATCTATTTTCAGCAATGTGCATGATATTTAGCACAGCAATCTTTTTTAAAGCCTATTACAATTTACAATAGTTTTTGATACCAGACTTTGTAATAGGGTACTAGTTTCACTGTAGCCGTGGTCTACGTATACAATATATTATAAATATTTAGTATAGAGGTATGTAGCCCTTCTAATTTTTTAATTATCACTGGCAGTAGGAGGTGCTTAGTCATATAAGGAGCCAAGGCAGAGGTGCACTGTGAGCCACTGCCATTTAATGCATGAGGTGCTAGAAAGAGGAGACAGTGAATCTCCTCAGGTGTCAACTGCAGCCTTCCCTTTCTTGGTAAGATAACAAATTTCTCAATTTGTTAGTGTAACTCAATAGACCAGATTACATTTGCAGAGATGTAGGCTAACCAGTGTGAAATGGATTAGAGTCACAGAAAAAAGCAATGTTAATTGCAAATGAATTTGCATAGCATTCATTATATAGATTTGGCATTGTCTTTTACTAGCATTTTTTTTTAATACAAACTACAGTAAACTACACAATAATGTTGGTTGTACATTACTAAAAAATAATGTACAAGTAAAACATTTTTCAAATTAATTTAATATGGTTTATATGATACAGTTGAATAATTATGTTTGATGGTTTTACCTTAATAAATATCAAGAGCCATATCTAGATGTTAATAGGGAAAGCTTTAATTTATATTAGATTAGATTCAACTTTGTCATTACACATGTACAAGTACAAGGCAACGAAATGCAGTTTAGCATCTAACCAGAAGTGCGATGAGCAGCAAGTGCTTTATATACAGTAGTGTAGATAATCTAATATGTATAGATAAGGACTTATGTACAGATAGGAGCAGTATTATGGAGATAAATTACAGTTGGGTATATACAGTATTAATTTCTATTCATTGTTTAAATTAGGCTCCACCAACTTTGGATATTTTTCTACCAAAGTCTTTATTTGATTGCTGACCTTTAGATTACTTACACAAGAGCAGAATGTGTTCATTATGATGATTATTCTCAAACTGTTAAACTACATACAAAAAACCCCCAAAACCCAATAATGTTTCATATCTTCACTGAACATCAGTTATTTGGACTACACATTTGACCAGAATTAGATTATATTGTGCTAGTAAAACACGATGTTTTGTATTTTGCTACTATTGTTGTATTTAATTTAGGTTTTTGTTTTTTTTGGTGGGGATTGCATAAAATTGCATAAAAGATTAAAAGATCTGAAAGATTAAACCTCTTCCTAGGCTTAAAGCATCATACAACTGCATGGTGCATTGATTTGGCTAGAGAATTAGGTTTACATGAAATAACTTCAATATCTTTTAGGTCCTTAAACCTTTATGTTTTATACAGATCACCACTGTAGAAAACATGGCATCTCAGTTGGAAAATGCAATGGAGACCCTTATCAAAGTGTTCCACACATATTCGTCCAAAGAAGGGGACAAATACAAACTGAGTAAAGCTGAGCTGAAGAGTCTTCTACAGGGAGAACTAAGTGTCTTCTTAGCAGTGAGTTCTTTTTTATTTTCATTTTGCTTGCTGAAAGCAGATTATAGTTAGTAACTATTAATAGTTATATTAATAATAGTTTAGGCTAATCTTAAACCAGATGTTTTAGCCTTATGATATATCATTTACAAAACATTTCTTAACTATCATATTTAAATCTGGATTGTCTTGGATTTAAAGTGTGACTCACACACACTTTCATTCTAGGCCAGTAAAGATCCACTGGTTGTGGAGAAGATAATAAATGATCTTGATCAGAACCGAGACGGGGAGGTGGACTTCCACGAATTTGTAATTCTGGTGGCAGCACTTACTGTGGCATGTAATGATTTCTTTGTTGAGTGTATGAAAAACTGATGCCTGATCAGGTCATCTGGACTTTCTCTTCTGCACAGAAATATGTCATGTATCATACTTGAGTGTTCTTTACTTATAAAAAATTAAAATGTATGTGACTTCTTGTACATTTTTTCAGCTTTAGGCTTAAGCTTACAAGAGTTACTTTTCTGAACGATTTGTTTCACAACTTTAATAATATATACTCGACTGTGTTACTCACCAAAGAAATGTGGAACATCATTAATCAAAGTGTTTTTAAAAGCTTTAATCTGAGATGCAGCTTGTACTCCTAACATGCTGAATAGTTGATCAGGATGTAGATAAGTTTCTTCACCAGCTTTGCTGTCTACTAGTGAAATGGCAATCAGGAGTGGGTATTTATATTATAAATATGTGTTTGTTTATAATATGTTCGATCAGGAAGATTAAACAGCTGCAGCTATTTTTGTGATGAAACGCTGCTTTTACCAAATGTACATTCACATAATCCGTATGTGATAACAATAAATTAGTTCTTCAGAAACAGGCAGTGGAAGCAGTTTATTAAATAACATCTTTCACTACCTCAGTTAAGCTGTTTCTATCTTTGATTCTGCCTAAAACGTTATAGTAGGTTCATATCTGTGCCATTCTAAATGTTTTATGAGGTGCACCAGAGATCCTGGGCTCTGATACCTTCATTAATACTATTAGGCCTCAGGCAGAACCTGCTAGTCAAAGGCCACCCACTCAGCAGCTCTAATGTAACTGAATACACACATAATGGCTTAAGTACTCCCCATATGTTAATTGTGTATCAAGACTGGTAATTAATCAGAGGCATTAATGTAAAACAACCTGTATAACACATTCACTCGGAACTATGAAAGAACTGTTGGAGTCTGTACTGTTTCAGTTTCTGTACAAAAAGGATTATTTAAAGGAGTTTTTTGTGCTTGATATTCACTAAGAAAAATAACAGACAGGGACAACAATGTTTTAAAAAGCTATATCAAAATAAAATCAGTAAGATCACTCTCAGATGCAATTTAGACATAATTGACAACAGGCATAAATTTACAGGGAGATTTAATATAAATATCTTTCCTGTTATTCAGGGGTTTTGCCGGTTATATTGAGTTCCAGACAAAGTTTCATTCAATGAGGCAGATAAAAACATAAAATGTCAGTACAACTTGCCGGAAAAGACTTGTCAGCAGGTTTAAAAAGTTTTTAAAAATTCAGAATGCTGAATTTCAGCAAAACAATGTCAAGAAAAAAAGGGGGAAAAAACAGTTCCATCAGTGCAATTTTCCTTTAAGCAAATCCAACCTTGGACATTTTGGGCATTCTGGGCAGTAACTGCAGAAGACTGTTGTGAACTGTTCTACTGAATGACCTCTTCTCCATCTTTTTTTGGTTTCACTGCCACCAGCACAAGATTTCGGGGTGAAAGTGCTGGATCAAACAGTGGAATCAGCTGGCTTTGAAAACCTGTGAATATTAATTTACACATTAGCTATAAAACTGCATTTAGCCACAGGAGCATGCCACTGAGGAAAATATATATAGGTCGTTAGATGGTGATCAATATTGTAAACAATGATTTGAGCTGAGCAAAGTAGTATATTAAACTAGTTAACTCAACCCCCTGTCTGCCCTGAATGCTCACCTCTCTCCTGTAGAAAGAGCATTCTGTCTATAAGAACCAGAGTCTCTACAACCGGAGCCAGCAGCAAAGCCAGGCTGAAATATACCACCACCCTGCCCTGCTGCTCCAGCAGGCCTTCCACACTGACAGGGTCAAATGTCAGGTCAGCAGGCAAGCCAACACGGGTGAGCCCCAGACGGGCATACCTATAAAAACAAGTAAGCAATAAGCTCTGTTGTCACAAAGGATGGAAAACCCCAAGACCAAAAATATCATGGCACAGTATCTCAGAGAAACCAAATACGCTTGCACTACACTGCACTTGCAAATCTTGAGTCCTTGGTTATTTTAAATGGTTATTTTAGTAATTAGTCCAGGTTACTGGATCTGTTCTACAAACTTTGTAGACATTTTCAAACATGCCAACCCTGAAGATGAATAATGCAGTCACTCCAAGGAGGAGGGTTGTGAAGAGACACTTCTGACTTTCGATATTGTCATTTCACACATCACTAGCCTAGAAGCTGGCATGTCCTAATATACAGGGTTGAAGGTGACCTCAAGCTCATTGGGTAAAAAAGCTTTTTTTCTATTTTAGGAAAAAGGTTGTGCAGCAATTAATAAGAAAGTGGGTGTATAATCTTTTCTAGTGTACACATCATAACTAAAATAGACTAGAGGCCACCTGGGCTTGACTAAACATGTCTGAAACAAACAGCATTTTTAATCACTTTCCTTGGTGCATTTGGAATGATAACTTACAGTAAAAGATACTAAAGTTAAATTGCAGAGCTCCTGAACACGGAGTTCTGCATTTTTGTTGAGATATATCTGAGAGATAGAACTGATCTAGCCCGAAGAAGTGAAATGTCATCAAGGTTACAGAACAAGATCAATTCTGCTTGACTTACTATTGCTACAAAATAGCATTAATAAGGTTGTTGGAATGATACTGACTCTGCGAAAGGTAGCGTATGGGCCTTTTTAATGGTCTGGATGCCTGCTCTGCGTAGTTGAGGCCTCTCTGCTCTGATTATGCTCTCCAGGGCTGCTCGGTAGCAGTGCGTTTTCAGCAGCGAGCACTCATCTCTCAACCTATGGAGATAGTCCTCGATTGCATGGCACGCTCCCTCACGTGCCTTATAGGATAGCTCATGTCCGGGCAACTGTCTCACCCACTCACTCATCGGGTAGCCATATTCTGATTGTGATACTTCATTTGTGTTATCAGACAGAGAGGGAAGGATGACTCCAGGTGGTGTAGGGTTCTCCTTGGTGGTGATTTTCATATAGCAGCAGGCTACAGAGGTGATTCCTTGAACATGGGGACAGTTAGCAAAATGGCGGAGGAGAGTAGCACTAAGGTCACCGCAAGCATGAAGTCCAGTCAGTACAAAATCTGAACACACTGATTCTTTAACACTAGAGCAGACTTCAGTATGCATTAGTGAAGTCCATCCAAAATCAGTTTGAAGGCGAAATTCTGCTGTCACAGTGTCTGACCGAGCTACACAGTCATCGCTTTCCCTTTCATTCTGCTGAAGAACAGACGTAGCACGATTCTCATCAACATAAGCTACTAAACCGCAATCCTCTGTGCACAAGTGCTGGCTTCCACCAACAAGCTCTGTTTCAAGCTCACGTTCCTTGTCTGATGTCATCGATACCCACTGTCTCTTTTTACATGGTCCTGCAGTGACTGGGTAATTCTCACTGTTTTTCTCCCTCTTCCCCAGCTGCCGAAGGAAAGACTCCCAGGTGTCTCTGGGGTTAACCCAGCCAACCACATGCCGGGGTACAGGATCAAGTTTTGTGTGAGTGATGCCTGTCTGAAAAAATGAAAAATTGCATTTGTAGTTACAGAGTATTTATTTCCCTCTGTTTACTTATAGATTAAACATAATGCGATGGTTCAAACAATACCTTACGACTCTCTTTTTCCAGGGTCGAAAGGACCTGTCCATCAAATTTAGAGGCCATAGAAACTAGATTGGGATCAGCCTCAACACCAGTAACATCCAGACCAAGTCCAAATGACAGGAAACGGGTCAGATGGCCCTGTGATGAAATAAGATACTTACTAGAGGTCTCACCAGTCCAAAGGTATGACATAATCAAATGGCTGATTTCACACCTAATTTACTAATTTCTACTACATAGATTGTTTGGTGTTTTTGTGGAATATTTTTATTCATTTGGATTGCTTAGTTTCACTTAATGTCACATAAGGACAAGAGTGCTATTGTAGAACCACAGTGCAAAAGTTAGTATGATATTACTTTGATTCAACAGTTCTGTAAAAAAGAAATTAATAATGAGTAACTCACATCAGATGCAATATCTGCAAATATTTGGTTTATTTTTGCTCTTTCAAAAAAATATTTTTGTATAGAAGCTACACTTGTATAGAGGGACAGACTGACGTAGTAATCTTATTATTTCAAAGTAATGAATTGTTGCTAGAATTGTATTGTATAGAAATTAATTCTATTGTGCTAAATACCAGCACTCGGATATTTAGAACACAGCTTGTCCAATCAAATCAGTGGCCCAGAAATACTTGATGGATAAACTGGAAATAAATTTCACCTTATTGCTTTCAGATAACTTATCTTGAGTCATAAGCAATTTAGGAGACATTTTATTAGTTCTCATAGATACTATGTCACCTTTGTAGGTCATGCTAGTTCATATTTACAAGAGAAAATATGGAATGCTAGAGTGAAAAGTGAATACGCACTTGCTGTCTATTTTAAATAGGAACCTCTGTATATCTGCTCATTTATGCAGTTCTCCAACAGGCAAATCATGTGACAGCAACACAATGCACAAAATCATGCAGATACAGCTAAAGAGCCTCAAATAATGTTCATATCAAACATCTTAGGTAGCACTGCTGTCAGCCAAGAACATCTGAGGCTATCATGGGCACAGGCTCACCCAAACTAGACAGTTTAGAGTTTAGATATAGAATTACTATATCCTTCCTGGTAGCTCAAACCAACCTAACCATTTTCCTTTGACCTCTCTTATCAACAAGGTGTTGAACCATGCAATGAACCATGGCTCAGATGTTTGGTGAGCATCCAAATTGTTTTCAATATTAACTAAAGTAAAGTTAACCAGAAAGACATTTACCTGCCCAGACCCAACATCAACCACGCTGCTACACTGAGTCTGGTCACACAGCTGTTTAACCAACTGAAATAAAATGGAGAAAAATGTTTTTTTTGTTCATTAAATAATGCTGAATAAATAGACATATTATCAAATATGTACTAGAGCCTACTTACCATGCCAAGTCTATGAATCTCATGTTGTTTCTTGGGCTTAACATGTTTGCGGAAGATATGGCCAAGTAGAGAGCTTTGACTGCTGTTTGAGTTAAATTCATCTAACTTTCCTGTGTTCTTGGACCGGTAGGCTGAAGACATCCGAGGAAATGCCAATGTGTGAGCTGTGGCCCGTAGTGCAAGTAAAGATAAAGGCCACACAGAAGGGTAGCTTAAAAATATAAAAATATTATTAAACACTATATTGCAGCAAAAACATGTTTATTTCTATTAAAACACTACTTTAATGTGCTATTTGATGATGAAGTTGAGTCAGAAGCTACTACTAAAAAGAAGCGTTGTTTATACTCATTGATCATGACATTAGAAGGAAGGGATAAAATCTATATATAAAATCTATCAATTGCTCCACGATGAAGCAATTAAAGATGTGCAATGCATTATATCATGAGGTCCCATCTAAGGCAAAATGAAGATTCATGTGGGCCAAAATATTGAAAATATTTTTGTTTAAACCAAAAAATAAAATAAAAAAAAACTATAAAAGGCATTTTGATACACAAAGGCATTTTAGGGAAAAAGATCATATATAAAATAATCCATCTCATTCATGTTCAATATACCAAATACACCTAGTAAAATGCAACCCTAATTCGCATGTGTCTTTTCAATCAATTCTGATGGCATGTTATGGATGAATCAGCAGCACGACTCATGACATGACATTTCATTTTGTGTAATCACCTGACAGTTGTTATCTACAATCTGGGCTAGAAAGAAATCAAGCCAACCAGGTAAAGCTGCAGGCTAGCCTACTTGATTGCACACTCAGGAGCAGTGATAATGTGCATGCATGAGATATTAAGTGCTACTTTTAGCAATCGTCAGAAAGAGAGAAAATAGTGAACATCACTAACACTGTATGTGGCTGGCAAGGACACAAAACAAGTACACAATACTGAAGTCTACACACCTACAGAAAACAGACGCAGGACTATTATGATGATTAAAACATAGAAAGTTAGTTTCATTTGCTTATAACTTATAAACATGACCTTTATTACGGAAGAGTAATAAAAGCTTTGTTTTCAAACGACTTTTCCATATTTAGCTTGACATTGTATTAATCGTGTAGTTGTTATTTGAATTTTGATATTATGCTATGCATAGTCCCTATAGGTTGTATATATCGCAACATAATACATGCTGGACAGCACATGTGCAATATCACTACTCATAAGAGTGAAGCAGCCTGATAATACTTTGTATTTTTTCCAAAAAAAAAACCCACTGGTGGTGCTGTTGCACTTGTTCCCACAAAAGTCCTGTATAATCTAGACCAGACCCAAGAAGTTTGTTAATGTGGACACCAAAATGAAAACCTGAACATTGAAACTGATGTCCTTTTTAGAGAGGGGGATTTAGCCCTCCTAGAATATACACCGATCAGGCATGACATTATGAGCAGTGACAGGTGAAGTGAATAACACTGATTATCTCCTCATCATGGCACCTGTTAGTGGGTGGGATATATTAGGCAGCAAGTGAACATTTTGTCCTCAAAGTTGATGCAGAAGCAGGAAAAATGGGCAAGAGTAAGGATTTGAGTGAGTTTAACAAGGGCCAAATTGTGATGGCTAGACGACTGGATCAGAGCATCTCCAAAACTGCAGCTCTTGTGTGGTGTTCCCCGGTTTGCAGTGGTCAGTAGCTGTCAAAAGTGGTCCAAGGAAGGAACGGTGCTGAACCAACGACAGGGTCAAGGCTCATTGATGCATGTGTGGAGTGAAGGCTGGCCCGTGTGATCCGATCCAACAGATGAACTACTGTTGCTCAAACTGCTGAAGTTAATGCTGGTTCTGATAGAAAGGTGTCAAAATACACAGTGCATGACCGGTCAGGGCTGTTTTGGCAGCAAAAAGGGGATCAACACAATATTAGGCAGGTGGTCATAATGTTATGCCTTATCAGTGTATACACCAGTTTATACTTACACTCTGTTCTTGCTCTCTCTTTCCAGCAGCAGGTCTGCTACCTGAGGTGGTGATAAATCTCGCAAGGCTTTCTGCCATCCATCAGGTAGTGTTTCCCACAGGTTCTCACTGAAAAACTCCTGAGAATAAATATTACATTTAAACAGTATTCCAGCAGCATGATCTCAGATATAACCTGTTCTGGGACGAAAGAGAGGGAATAAATACATTTTTTTTAAATAATTGCTTTTAATGAGTCTGGTGGCAAAGTGATAATTACAATGATGTAAGAGTCGGATATGTGTTTATATCTCCACAGGAACGATACAAGGCTCTGTGCTAAGTCCTTCTGCTGCTGCTCTGAAAGAGTAACCGAAAACATTTCCACTTCTCTTCCTGACAACATCTCCGATTCCTCTTGCTGTTTTATTAACAGACTTTACATCAAAAATCTACTTTACCATCCGAGAACCATAGCTAGAGTTGCTAAAACCACGGTTCAATCCGATACTGCGCCCTATTGGCTCACATATATGCACTACATAGGGTGTAGAAGCCTGTATTCATAACGCATGTAGTGCACTTTATAAGCAGTAAGGACTTATTTGGTATTTGGCCGATGAGGAAGCCTGCTCTCCAACCCGGAAGTGTACTTTAGCCCGACTCGTGCACATGGAAAGGTACTGTGGTTCATTTAAAATAGCTTAAGGTCGAATTTTATGTGTTTTACTTTATTGTAAAACATTAGCAGTGGGGTACAATCGTTTGGCAGAATAGACATACACAGTTGATTTAAATTAGCCTGAGAGCTAAACATACAGGCAACAATCGAAAGATTAATTATTTAGAAACTAACCATTAGCGTGCCTGTGTTTTTTATGTTTATTCTGTTTATTGTTTAGTTAACTCCTCTCGGGACGCTAGATCATATCTTTTTAAACCTAGTTAGCTAACTGGTTCAATTATACAGGACTAAATTAATAATCAATCAGTTTCCGTTTCCGTCTATAGACTTTAGTGTAAAGTTTCTTTTTTTTTTTTTTTTTTTTTTTGCATCGTTGTTTCCTACCAGAAGTATTCATTTGTTGATTTTAACACGCGTTCTCTATCTGCTGCATCAGCAATCATTTAGATTTCCTGTAATTACTACTTGTCTGTATTAAATCAATACTCATGCTGTGGATAGTGACCACTTGGAGACGATGACACAGTCACTGAACTGCCGTTGCATCTGTCAGCTTGCGACACAAGGAATTAGTGTTAAGTCTGTAATGAACTCAGAAACTACACTGACCTTATAGTTCCTCAAGAGCTCTTGGTTGAAGCTGTAGAAAGGACATTATTTACATTTACTGTCCAATGTCACCCAAATGAGGATGGGTTCCCTTCTGAGCCTGGTTCCTCTCAAGGTTTCTTCCTCATATCATCTCAGGGAGTTTTGCTTTGCCACCGTCGCCTCAAGCTTGCTCATTAGGGATAAAATAGTAACTCAACTTTAAACTTTTTCTATATGTTTTTATATATTTCTGTAAAGCTGCTTTGAGACACTGTACATTTGTTAAAAGCGCTATACAAATAAATTGAATTGAATCATGGTGATGTGAAAGAGCTCTGTTGAATGATGCTGCTCTGGTGTAATACCTGACCCATCAGTAATATTGTGGTAATTATCGCTGCCCTACTCACCAATTTATCTTTTTAAGGTGTTTGTGTTGACTTGGTTACAATATACACAGACTAGCTTTCTACAGTTAAAAATAGCAGAAAATAAATACTGTTATCTCCACATTTAACTGCTTATTAACATCTTCTTGATGTTGTGCTGTTCTTTCTTTTCAAGATGCACAGATTGTCCACATGCAGGGGCTAAATAAGTAATTCAGCTAGGCATCACCACTGGATTTCACATCTCTAGCCTGTAATGAAGATAACTTCTTGAAACATTGCAGTTATTCCTCTGAAAATTTTTCTCTTTTTCCAACTATGTCTGAAATTACTCTTAACTTGAACTTTAGTGGCTCTGGCCATACTGAGAGCCAAGAGAAAGGCAGCGGAAATACCAGACACAAACAATTTGTTAAAAAGAGGCGCTACCTGGAGCATAAGGGTTTTCTGAATAATAAACAAAACAAAAATAACCGTCACAAAGGAGGAGACAAAAAGGACAAATTGCATAAAGAAAGGAAAAGAAAGGACCATTCACAAGCCAATGCAGTTTTCCCCAAATTTACTACTCTGCAGCCTGACTTGTCTACAAATCCCACCAGTTCCATGCAGTCCCACCATGGAAACTCAGCGACCATCATGGAATTCACAGTGCCTTCAAAGTCAACATCTAAAACAGGATCCAGTTCAGTATTGCACAACTCATTAAAATATGTCGCCCTTGACTGTGAGATGGTAGGGACAGGGCCCAAAGGTCATTGCAGTGAGCTGGCCCGCTGCAGCATAGTCTCCTATGATGGTGATGTAATTTATGACAAGTTCATCAAGCCGGTTAATCCAGTCACAGATCTTCGCACTCGCTGGAGTGGAATAAGATGGAAAGATCTCCATAAAGCAACACCCTTCAAACAAGCCCAGGGAGAGGTAAAGAAATAAAGCTTCTTAATTGCTTCATAATTGCCAACATGATGAACTGCCATGCATTTATCCTGAATTTGTTAATCTGCAGAAAAGTAATTTCAATACATATTTGCCCACAGATTTTAAAGATCCTCACTGGGAAAGTGGTTGTGGGCCATGCTGTTCAGAATGATTTTAAGGTTTTACACTATTCTCATCCTGTCCACCTCTTGCGAGACACCTCACGAATTCCCATTTTGAATCAGAAAGCTGGTCTCCCTGAAACTCAACCTGCCTCTCTGAAGACCCTGACAAAGGTCCTGTTAAAGAAGGAGATTCAGGTTTGTCAGACATAAAAGAAACTAAAGAATATCCTGACCATTAGTTCTGTTAAATCAATTAAGTTGCAAATATTTGGGGATAGTTATAATCAATCTCTTTCAGTTTCATATATATTTAGGTTTGCTACCTCTGCTACTGTTGGGTCTGTGTAGTGTTGATAGTTCTCAACGTGCTGCTTTATCCTTTATCACTACACTAATTCAGGAAATGCAGATGTTGTTATCCTCCGTCCAAATAATGCAGAATTAACTAATCTGGATTTGTAAAACTCTTGATCCATCTAGACGTATAGATTTGATTTAATAGATAGATATATATTTTTTAAAAAATCTTTTGAGGCTTTAACTAAGAATCCCTCCCTTGTGTCCTCAGACTGGAAAGAGAGGCCATTCTTCAGTAGAAGACGCAAAAGCCACCATGGAGCTATATAAAACAGTAGCAGTGGAATGGGAGAGGACTTTGGCTTCAAGTACTGCTTCCTAGAGAGAGAAAAAAATCACTGCTGGGTGATGCCAAGTTTTCTTCTTAATTAAAGTTCAATGTTTTAAAAATGGGATTTCAGCCTTTAAACTGTACCTAGTTTTAATTATTCAAAAAAGCTCTACAACCAATTTTTAAACATTTTTATGCTACTTCCATATTTTGAAATGATTGTTGTTTATAAGGCATTCTTGTTTGTTAATCCACATTTGCAACTTATTTAAAAAACAGTAAACTATAGTCAGTGAAGATCTGGTGAACTTTTTCCCAGTCATTCAGGTTTCAAGATTTGTTTAATCTATTTGTGGTAAATACATTTCTGCATGCATACAGTTGGTGAGGGTGGGGGTGGCGGGGTTCATAAGCAGGTTGTTAAAACATCTGGAAAGGAGGTGGTGGTGGGAAAGCAGGATGGCAACATGTCTGATGGCACATCTGGAAACATCTGGGTGGGTTTGTCTCCACACCCTTTCTACCTCTGATTTCTTTTTAAGACTGTGGCTTGCATTTTTCTAGCTCTCATAAATTCTGCACAAGAGGAGTAAACTACATTCAAAGACGTCTTCGTCACCAATCCTTCAATGGATCATTCATGCAGCTCTCCTGTCCTTAAATCCTACTCATATATCACTTAGTTATTCATTCCATACCATGTATCACTGTCTTTTCTGCTTTGATTTTTGGATAAGAGTCAGTTTGTGTAGAATGTGGTTGCTAAACTTTTCTTCACAGTTGGCAAATAGGGTTCTGAGTCAGCTATTGGCCATCTATTTTCACAGGGTGGTCAGAAAGAAAAGGCAGTTCAGCATTTTTTTAACACGCATTACACTAAATTGTAAGTTCTACTTGCCAAACTGTTACAAGAGGGAACGACTGGATCATATATTTAATATCACAGAATTTGTGTAATGAATGGCTGAAGAGTGTCTGTTTTATATTTCCTTTAGAAGAATCAAATGATTTTGCCTGCAAAATGTCTGGTGGAAGGTGGTGGCACATACAACTGTGCATGTGGTATGCTAAAGCAAGGAACTTTTGATGGAAGTTCATACTTTCCTAGTAGTGGTTTGGAAACAGCGGGTGCTGATGGAAAGGTTACCAGTTAGACGTACCTATTTTTAACCATGCACCAATCTGAATGGTGTGCAGATGTTTTGGCTTTGTTAACTGTCTGAAATTAACAAAATGTTACCTAATTAGAAATTTTGCATAGATTGTTAGTATTTTAAAGCTAAGTGTGTTACCTCTGAAATCATGCAGTTTTTCGGCATTTATACTTGCACCACAGGTAAGATGGACACTTAGAATTGTTTTAAAGCTGTGCTTTGGTTTTAGAATTATGCTTACATGTTTACCATATTTATCAGAATTTCCACTTGATGATCTTTCATCAAATACAGTGCAAAAAATAAATTACAGGAATGTCTTAATAGTAATTACTGATTTAACATGTTAATGTAAACCAATGTGTAATAGCATTACATACAATTTAAGACATCACGATTGAAGAAAAAAAAAACCTTTAAACCTTAATATTAAAATCGGGAGCTCTGTAATTTTATGGGACTATTATACTGTGGCAAATGGTGAACAATAAATGATGAATGTCTATTATGAGTTACAGCAACTTATCCACAAAGTGGTCCAGAGCAGGGTTGCAGTTTCAAAATAGAAAGTCTGAAAATTTGCCTGACCTTGGCTGAAACGATCAGTACTGCGTTCCAAGTGGCTTGTCCAAGCAGCATCAGCGCAATAACTGTTTGTCCAGAGTTAAACAACTTTGGTTTCCATGGCTAAGCAGCTTCCCAGAAGCCTAAAATCAACATGTACAATTCCAAATGTGAGCAAGAGTGGTGTAAATTATTGCCACTGATTTATTGGAAAGACTTTTTTTCTGCAGTGATGAATGGTCTAGTGCTTCACTCCTCAACAGTCTTCCGTACAAGTCTGGGTTTAATGGATGCCTGGTAAACACTCTCTACCTCAATGTATAATGCCAACTGTAAAGTATGCTGGAGAATGTTTTTCCAAATATTAAAGACAATGCAAATCTTTCAGTAAAAGTGAAATACGTGGTTTATCTGTTCAAGAAGAAATGCATTTAAATTGTTGTAACAGTCACTGAAATTATAGGTCCAGTATCATTTGTGAATAGTCATCACTTTAAATGTAAGGAGTGACTCTTTCCAGCAGTGAAACACATTAGCAGCAATAATTATAATCAATAATTCAGTAGCCACTTTTTCCTTGGTCAGGGTTGTGATGGATCTGGAGCCTGTTCTGGGAACACTGCGAGTCAGAAATATACCCTAGATTTGATGCAAGTCCATCACACCAAACACACCCACACCTAGGAGCAACTAATCTAACCAATCCTGCATACATTGATGTTTTTGGGAGGTGGAAGGAGACCCCAGACAAATCCCAGGGGTAAAAAAAAAAAAAAAAAAATACGCAAAGAAAGTAGCTATAGTGGCTATTTAGGGAAAATATTGAATGTCATTCCTTAAACAGACTAATAGAAACCTGAACAGCAATTATGTATTCAGAAGCATTTTGGTTACACAGCTGGAAGACTTCTGTCTGAAAAATTCAGTTTCTAAAGAAACCTTGTAAATTACTCCACTTTTTCCAGCCTCAAATTGTAAAGGATGTGATCTCCTTAGAGTATGCACCTGGCTGCTTAGCCTGGTTTAGGGCATTCCTGGCAAGGAAGCTTCCCTGTCCTGTTAAGCCTTCCTGTCTAACACTGCTTAACCTATATGTTAAATTCCTCTAGTGTCTGATATTCAGGCTGCAAGATTAAGGATACAAAGCTGTATTCACCCTCCTCCTTCTCTTTGGGATGACCCAGCTGCAGCCAGGCAGATTCGCCCTGCTGTTTCATTCATTCAGATACCTCAGTTCCTCCATTTCCACAGACATGAATCACGAATGGATTTCTTTTTTCCACATTTGCAGACATGAATCTCAAATAAGTCAGCAGCTGGGTATCAGCATGAATGTGAATCACATACAGATCAATGGATTACAGGCTTCTGTTTCCCCAGACCTAAGATGCATGATGATTTTTTTAAAGCCTGGCACGGTAGGTGGACAGGAAGATGTTGGTGTGTACATGCTTCTCTCATGTAGATGTAATGGTCAGGGTTTGTGTGTTTTTCTGACAATGAATGATTTTCACTGATTTGCACATGACAAATAAAAGATTTACAAAGGGGTTTTATTGTTTTTGTGTTTGCTTGTTTTTTGTCATGGGGTATGTTTTTGTAGATAAACAGGAACCATAAGTGTCACACATGCAGTTGTTCAAAAGGACTATAATTAGGGCAGCATGATAGCACATTGGGTGGCGTTGCCACCTCACAGCTCTCTCACAGCAGTTAATGTGCATTTGAGTTTTGTGTGTTCTGGAGTCTGCATTGGTTTCCTCCTGGTTCCCTGGTTAACTCCCACCTCCTAAAAACATGCATGCTTGGATATGGTAGGAAGTGTGTGAATGTGTAAGTGCATTCTGAATTGGACTGGCATCCCATCCAGGGTGTATTCATTCCTCACTCAGGATAGGCTTCAGATTCACGGTGACCCCAACTGGGATGAAGTGGTTACTGAAGATGAAAGAATATATGCACTTTTTTAAAGGAACGCATGAACACATGGTAACACCTGAAAACAAAAAATATCCAGTCAGCAGCAGTTCTGCAGGCGAAAAAGCAGTAAAACATCCCAGAATGCACAACACACCAAACAGAAGACCATATCAGGTTGTACTGTCAGATATGAACAGTAATCAGAGGTTAAAGTGGGCAAGATTGGAAAATTTTCACCTGGGCTTTTCCAGTCTTAAACTGACCAATTTTGGTAAGAATTTTGGATGTATTTTGTTATTGTTGTCATTTATAATGTGTAGTCATATAGCAATTAACCTCAGTTTTTCCACTTGAATTTCAATGTGTAAATATCCTTGTCATTCTGTACATATAACAAATAAAAGAAACAGCAGATCTCTAAGTAGGCCTATTTGTTTTGTTTTTCTTTTTTCCATCAGGGTTTACTTTATAATGGGTGATCAATAGGGACCATTAATGTAATTAGTGCTTGTCATTGCTCAAAAGGACTTGCAATTAAATAAACTAGTCTCTGTGCTTTTGCTGGATTGACCCCCAAACATTTGAAAAACAAAACTTGACAGCCTACAGAGTAAAATGTTTTACTGGCCAGGTAGTGACACAGGAAGTTGCAGACAAAGGTGTTTTGACATGCGGAATAAGAGTGTCTGAAATACATCAATTTGACGAAAGCTATGCTTGCTCTATGCGTCGTTTGCAGCTCCTCAGGTAAATTAATATTTCCCCTATTTTGCAAAAATAGTATGGTCTGTGTTTTCACGGTGCGAGTCTGAACGTTGAAAAAACCTTTCTAGCTCATTGCCGACATTTTCTTCTATATAGAGAACCTCTGGTGAGTAGTTATTACTACGCAAGTGTGATAAAGTGTAAAAAAAAAAAAAAGTAAAGCGGAAGACAGCCTGGTTAACCCAATTAATGAAGTGTATGGTCAAAGTTTTTTACTTTACAACTTGAAATCGTTTTGTAAAGAGCATGTAAAGATGTCCTATAATTCTTTGCCTGATGGTCAGCATCAGCAACAGGTTTATGTATGGATGCGCTTTCAGAATTCCATACCTCAAATTCAAATCGTGCTTCATCATCTCCGTCGTCACCATCATCATCATCATCATTGACTTGGTGACTGGATGAGCTAACCTGCCAGAAAATAGCTGTCTTTGAATCGGCCGCCTTTGGACCGTTTTGTATCTACCCGACCGACCAACCCCCGCCCTAATTAGGGGGGGAAAAAAAAAGAGAGAGAGAGAGAGAGAGAGAGAGAGAGAGCGAGCTGCTCCACACTTCTCCCCACGCGGTCTTTTCTCCTGCTTTTCTCTTCTCCGCTCTCAGTCTCCGGGTTGTGCACACACAGGGCACAGGTTCACCTTCTTTCGCCTTTCCCCTGCAGAAAAGCACATTACTGGACCAAGATTATAACATCGTATCTCTAATGCAGATTGTATAGGGATGCGGTATGTAACTGCTTATTTTTTCTTTTTCCTGATCCCCTACACACATAGAGTGCAGAAAGTTATTTTACTTATTATATTTAGTTATTATATTTAAGAGTGCCTTTTTAAATAATATGTTTCAAAGTAGACTTTATATTATACCTTTTTAGCATGGTCCACATTATTCTCATTAGTTCTGCCTGCTTATTATAATTTTCATTATATTTGCTTTTGATGGGGTTGTTGTTTGTTCTTGTGTGTAAGTTTTAAAACAAATACATGATATGAGATCATATGAGTCTGTGATTAGAGTACTATTGTAATTACTGTAAAATTGCTACCCCATTTTATAAGCATTCATTAACCACTTGAATCTCTTTCACTCCTTTTGGCTTTTTGATTCATTGCTAAAAATTTAGCCATTGCTTGGGTTATTTATAGGCTATTTGGCTTATGTAGGTCATAGTGTGGAGGCTATTCGAGAGCCTGTCAGTTTTGCTTACAGTTAAATGCTCAGAATCAGACTTTTTAAAGAGCAGTCATCTGACCTTGACATTTGGGAGTGAAATGACCCTACATAGATTGTCTAGCTCTTCAAAGCTGTCCAAAAAATCTGTAGCCAAATTAATCTATGCCAACTATCCAGTGCTTGCATGTTTCCTATGTATTCCTGTGATTAATGTCATGAAAGTTTTTCCCCTTTTTGCCTCCATATAGTCACTTTGGGTACAACGCCCAAATCATTTGCCCAATATTTTAGTACAATGGCTCTTAAGTTAAAATAACTGTGATATATTATTATATAGTTAGTTACCTATGTATCTGTGATTGTGTGAACAGTAGAACTATCAAAGTTGTACCAGAACAACCTGTAATCAAAACTACTCGCATAAATCAAGCTCTACAGTCATATGTGGATGCTCTGAATATCTTCACTGTAAAAACAAAAGATGCAAATATGATTATTGCAAGGCTGTCATAATGATTCATTACACAAGTCAGCAGATTAATTACACAAGTCAACCTTCCATAGACAGGGGAACTGCAGTTTCTATTGTTATTTTTTCCTATTATTGTTTTAATTAAATTCCTATTTTAAACTAATATTTTAATTAAAAAATTTACATTATTTAATAAATGCAATTTGTCCCTCATTTTCATGTGCCTTACACACGGTATGGCCAAATGTTTCCTGGCCATTACACATATGTGCTTCTTCCCCAAACTGTTGCCACAAAGTTGGAAGCCCACAATTCTATAGGATGTCTCTGTATGCTGTAGCATTGCAGCTTGCTTCACTGGAACTAAGAGGCCCATACCTGTTCCAGCATAATAGCCCTGTGCAAAAGCGAGGTCCATGAAGACATGTGAAAGAACTCTGCACAGAGCCCTGACCTCAACTTGCATTGAACATCACTGAAATAAATTAGAATGCTGAATGCTGACTGCACCCCAGGCCTCCTCAACCAACATGAGTGCCTGAACTCACTAATGGTCTTGTGTCCAAAATCTAGTGGAAGGCTTTCCCATAAGTGTGGAGGATATAACACAGCACACGGGAAACTGCATCTGTTTTTATGAAAGGGAAGCTGGATCTGTGAAGTTAGAAAGGATGGACAGGGATTCCTGAGGAATTGCCATGGCTAGGATGGATTGAGATTGAGAATGCCAGCCAAACAATACACAAAGCTTCATTCCAAAGTGTTAATGGCACATGGAGAACTTGTGTACTGCATTTTATAACACTCCATTGAGAGAATAAGCCATAATATTCAATTTGATATATAAGGCCTTGTGAGAACTGTCTGGTGGCCTTGTGTACGAGATATAAGTATTGTATCTGATGTAATGGCACAGCAATACTTCTCCTCCTCCTATTTATTTCTTTGCTCATCTTGCTCCTCCTTTTCTTTCTGATGACCCTTTAGGAAAGTCTGGGCTCTATCATTGACTTGCAGTTTTCCAAAGTCATTCAGTATTCTGTCTAAATGCTCCTGAGGTTTTTGGACTGTGCTTTCCCCCACTAACCCTCTGAACAAGCAGTCTGGCTCCTTTTCTCTTGGATTATGGAAATGTGGTCGTGGTCATGGCTATAGGCCATGTACTGAGAGAACTGGGGAGGAATGACTTTCAAGGAAAAGAAATGTAGATCAAAGCTGACCGCCCCAATGCTCTCATTAACAATTTAGAACCAGACAATCTTGCAAATGTTAGACAGACTGAGAAAGAAAGACAGAGGAAGCTGCACATTTTGTTGGGAAATAAATTGAGATAAATGAGGAGAGAGCTGGCAACATGATTGTAAGTTTAGGTGAGTCTCTCCCAGCATTTGGTTTTTCTTCATTTTCTCTGAGGCTTTTTGGTAACTGGCACTGAAAAGTACATCTTCCTCTTTAATTTTCCCCCAAGCCCAAGCTGGGCATTAAATCCAAGATTCACTCTGGTGAGGACGACTATAACACACCCAATGATTTTCTGCTTAGAGCAGCACTTTCTTTCTTTTTTTTTTTATTTGTTAATGCCAGTTTCCAGTGTTCTCAGACACTAACTCCCTCCCTGTTGTCTACCCCTACTCTTATGACCTGGTTTGTCCACATCATTTGTAAAGAGCAATATGATGTCAAGATGTCCTGCCTGAGGTTTTTCAGTGGGATACTCTGGGCTTTGTTACTGACTCATACAGCTCCTTGTATCTGGTTTATTAAACTGTGGCTTATTAGGCTCTGTCCCGTCATTTGAAGCAGAATTGTTAGTGTAATGATAAGGGTTTGTGGTTAAAAATCATTTCACTATTATCAGAAGCAGAATCATATTGAAGGATTTTTGTCCTTGATGTAGGGTGATTCATAAAAACAGATCCAACACTTTAGGTCTATTAAATAAATAATAAGGTTGGAATTCAGTTTTTTGCTCACAGCAGCAGTAAGATGTGTGACATGTTATCACAACCTACCTGTATTCCTGATCCCTGTCTTTTTGATTCATTATTACTTAGGCTGATCAACTGAATTTAAATCCAGTGACTTTGGGCAATATTAGTTTGCAGTATCTCAGTCTACTGGTTCATCTTTTCCCTTAAGTCTTTAATTTCACATATGGTTAGTTATACAAGACTGCAAGACTGCAAGAGACAGAAAAAAAGACAGAACAGTAGAGATTAGACTTCTATAATTACACTACATGCTACTATAATTATTATACACTGTTGTAATTATGCTGTACAGTATATTCATTCTCAGTTTAAGTACAGCTTAAACTGACTGACCTGTCTCTGTTAGTGTATGTTCTTCATATACATAGAAATGTAGACAAATGTAATAATATGAAAATTTACATACTGTAAATGTTGCATGCTGTGCTAAAATTATCATCCATTATCCCACTTATATTTATCTATAGAATGTAATAACAAAACCACAAAGTTTGTAATCTGCTAATTTACATTTTTGAAATTACTTATATTTATTTTAAATTGCATATCCACCAGGGTCTTTTCAGGCACTTCATTTTACAGCATAACCATGCAGTTCATTTGCTTTTTACAAATGCTAGTGTACTCAGTCTAGCAGGTGGTCCTTTATTTATTTATTTTGTCCAGTCTTCCGTAGCAACTACCCTTGTCCGATATACACCCCCCCCCCCAACTGTTAGAGATGTATAATAAGGATGCAAGATAAACTGTAAGAAGTAATAGTAGAACTGCAGTAAAGAATAGAGAATAAAGACATCTGAGCCAAATAACAGGTTAAAGAAAAATAACTAGTTTCACCATCAGAATTCTGCTCACACTCCAGAACACCAAAAGCCCACTGAGTTCAGAGCCCACTGAGTTCTGATGCCAACTGGAAAGCACACCGGGTTGCCAGATCCATCACCCAGTAATCCCCAACCGCTGAATCAACAGGCATATGTGAATGTGAATATTACTCAAGATCAAAGTTTTACTAAAGTAAAGCTAAACACACAAAATCATCCAACATAAATGATACCTTTGCATAGTCCACTTCTGTAAAGGAAGACCACACATTATGCGAAGAAGATTGCTAATATGAATGTCTTGAGCCAAGTGTACGTTTCACTGACGTGCCTTTGTAAAGTTCAGTATTTCATTTAATACAGTGCAATGATTAAATTATATAAATTAAATTTGTCTTGATTAGTGTTAAATGTACTGTAGATGAAGATTATGAATTGCACCAATCTGGCAACAGTAAAGGGACAAAGAACACACACTTAGTTTAGCTCTCTGTTCTCTCTTTCTCTCTCACTCTGGACCGCTGCATGTGAAAGAATGCTTTAGTTTCTTAAATGAAAATGCTATTACAGAGTAGAACAGATCCAAGTTGATAAATGAGTGTGCAAATCACTGTGTTTGCATCCTTTGTATTACTCTGAAAAACTGGATCTTATTTTGAAGTTCTATTTTCATTAAATGACCTAATTATTCTTTCATTTTTTATATGTTCCACAAAATAGGCACTACTTTGCTTTGAGAGTGTTTGACTTTATCTTTGCTCTTCCCTGTTCCTTTTTCAGATCAATGATGTTCCTGTCTCTACTACTGTGTGCCATCTGTCCCTTTGTCCTGCTGTCCTCTGCTGTCCCTGTACCAGGAACAGGTGTGTCAACTCCACACACTGACTAGGCTTTGATTAATGAGGCTCAACACATTATGCATGGGAGTGGAGATCACTATTTTACTGCTTTGCCTCCCCAGAGGCTATGATATATGTTTGTCTCCTCACAGTAGGAGCTAAAGTAGGAACTTCAAGGTCAGAGCTGAATGTTGTCACTTATTAGCTGTGTATTTGCTGAAACAATGCTCTTACAGTCATTAGGCTAGATCTTCTTCAGCTTCATGTGTCAGTCAGTTCTCAATATTATGATCTTTCTTATTACATATTTATATTAAATTGGTATTAAAGTGGGGCAAAAAGGTATTTAGTCAGTTCTCCCACTTAAAAAGATGAGAGAGACCTGTAATTTTCATCATAGGTACACTTCAACTATGAGAGACAGAATGAGAAAAAAAAAATCCAGAAAATCACATTGTCTGATTTTTAAAGAATTTATTTGCAAGTTATGGTGGAAAATAAGTATTTGGTCAATAACAAAAGTTCATCTCAATACTCTATTATATACCCTTTGTTGGCAATGACAGAGGTCAAACGTTTTCTGTAAGTCGCCACAAGGTTTTTACACACTGTTGCTGGTAGTTTGGCCCATTCCTCCATGCAGATCTCCTCTAGAGCAGTGATGTTTTGGGGCTGTCAACACAGATTTTCCCTCCAAAGATTTTCTATGGGGTTGAGATCTGGAGACTGGCTAGGCCACTCCAGGACCTTGAAATGCTTCTTACGAAGCCACTCCTTCATTGCCCAGGGGGGGGTGTTTGGGATCATTGTCATGCTGAAAGACCCAGCCACGTTTCATCTTCAATGCCCTTGCTGATGGAAGGGGGTTTTTACTCAAAATCTCACAATACATGGCCCCATTCATTCTTTCCTTTACACGGATCAGTCGTCCTGGTCCCTTTGCAGAAAAACAGCCCCAAAGCATGATGTTTCCACCCCCATGCTTCACAGTAGGTATGGTGTTCTTTGGATGCAACTCAGCATTCTTTCTCCTCCAAACATCTCATCAACATCTCATTTCATCTGACCATATGACATTCTCCCAATCCTCTTCTGGATCATCCAAATGCTCTCTAGCAAACTTCAGACGGGCCCGGACATGTACTGGCTTAAGCGGGGGGACACGTCTGGCACTGCAGGATTTGAGTCCCTGGCGGCGTAGTGTGTTACTGATGGTAGCCTTTGTTACTTTGGTCCCAGCTCTCTGCAGGTCATTCACTAGGTCCCTCCGTGTGGTTCTGGGATTTTTGCTCAGCATTCTTGTGATCATTTTGACCCCACGGGGTGAGATCTTGCATGGAGCCCCAGATCGAGGGAGATTATCAGTGGTCTTGTATGTCTTCCATTTTCTAATAATTGCTCCCACAGTTGATTTCTTCACACCAAGCTGCTTACCTATTGCAGATTCAGTCTTCCCAGCCTGGTACAGGTCTACAATTTTTGACAGCTCTTTGGTCTTGGCCATAGTGGAGTTTGGAGTCTGACTGTTTGAGGTTGTGGACAGGTGTCTTTTATACTGATAACGAGTTCAAACAGGTGCCATTAATACAGGTAACGAGTGGAGGACAGAGGAGCCTCTTAAAGAAGAAGTTACAGGTCTGTGAGAGCCAGAAATCTTGCTTTTTTGTAGGTGACCAAATACTTATTTTCCACCATAACTTGCAAATAAATTCTTTAAAAATCAGACAATGTGATTTTCTGGGGTTTTTTTTTTCTCATTCTGTCTCTCATAGTTGAAGTGTACCTATGATGAAAATTACAGGCCTCTCTCATCTTTTTAAGTGGGAGAACTTGCACAATTGGTGGCTGACTAAATACTTTTTTTGCCCCACTGTATCACAAGTTACATCACATATTTTTTTCAGACGAGACAAGGCTCTTGAAAGCTACAATCCCTGACAGCCCTCCTGTGTCTGCCGTTTTGGGAGGATCCTTAACCCTGCAGTGCCTTGTGTCACTGCCACCAGTGTCCACCTTGGGCCGCATTGCTGGGAATACCAATCCACGGGTAAAGTGGAGCATGCTCTCCTCTGGACGAGAGACTGAGATCCTTGTAGCACGAGGGGAGAGGGTGAAAATCAGTGAGGCTTATAAAGGTAGGGCCTCTCTGCCGAACTATGGCTCCTCTCCAGATGATCTGACACTCCAGCTGGACAGCCTGAGACACAATGATACAGGATTCTACCGCTGTGAGGTCCAGCAAGGATTGGAGGATGCTCATGATCTGGCTCAGATCAAAGTAAAAGGTAACCACCCCATGGCCACTTAGAATCACAAGACATTTAACATAAAAATGCTTGTTAATTGTAATCTATGATTATTTGACCTGTGTATCTAATAAAGTAAATTTTTCACATGAGCCCACAATAAAAGAAAGATTTGCTACATCTGTGCTTCATCAGACCTAGTGGACTACATTATATATGCTAGGCCTAAAGCTAGTATTATAATGGATATTATTAATATTCATAACTCTTCAGAGGGTCTCTGTTTTTAACATTTGATATATGATTATCCTTAGGCGTTGTGTTTCACTACCGACATGCCTCCAGCCGCTATGCTTTCTCTTTTGATGAGGCCAAGAATGCATGTGAAGACATTGGAGCTCAGATTGCCACTCCGGAGCAGCTTCTGGCAGCATACCACAGTGGTTATGAGCAATGTGATGCCGGTTGGTTAGCAGATGGATCCGTCAGGTCAGAGGATGACTGTATAACTAATTTTGATTACCATATAACTATTTTTTAATATCTTAAAGCATTTTTGTTCCAGTATACTTAAACAAAGATGCAATTTTAACAATTACACAGATATCCTATCCATACACCTCGTGAGGGCTGTTTTGGAGATATGGATGGCCTGCCAGGGGTCCGGAACTATGGCATGTTGGAGCCTGATGAGCTTTATGATGTTTATTGCTATGTTGAGAACATCCATGGTAAATAATGCTATTTAGTTATTTTAATTTTTTCAATTCCATTTTTTGCCTAGTTTCTATATTGAGGCTATTGTTTTTACTTCAGGCAAAGTGTTCTATGGATCTACCTCAAAGCGATTCACACTGACTGAGGCTAATGCATATTGTGAGCAACAGGGTGCTCAATTAGCCAGTACAAGCCAGCTATACGCTGCATGGAATGATGGTCTTGATCACTGTAGCCCAGGTTGGCTAGCTGATGGTAGTGTGCGCTATCCTATTGTAAACCCAAGAGAGCGGTGTGGAGGGCCTGAGCCTGGTGTTAAGACAGTCTATCGCTACAGCAATCAGACAGGCTTTCCTGAACCTCACACTCGCTATGATGCCTACTGCTTCAGAGGTAACAAGCATATCTTCATTTTAATATTGTTATGTGATTCAAAATACGCACATTGCAAATACCTCTAATTGTTGTAGTTTGGTGCAGTTATATAGTATTTGAATTTTGTTTTTTTCTTTTTGTTATTTTTTTCACAGGAGAGCATAGTTCTCAGACAGTCAACCCATTTGATTACATGGCCACAGAGCCAGAGGACATTGTGACTTTAGCTGACACGGAGGAAGAGTTCAGTCCAGGTCATGTGACTCACAAGACAGAAAATGAGGCTCAAGGGGCTGTTGAGATTTTCTCATTCTCCAGCAAACACACAGTTAAGACAGAGGAGCATGACCCTACAACATCGCCATATGATAAAGTTCATACAACTGCTCCTAACAGAAATATTCTCACCACTCCAGCAGTATATGGACAAAAACCTGAGCCGACTCAGAGCTCCTGGCAAGAAGTGCTCATAAAACCCACTGACTCTGAAGTAGTGCCAAAGATACACCTGCAGCCTAGCTGGAATCAACCAAAGTCAGCAGAAGACCAAGATAAAGAGAATACAACAGCCGATTCAGAAGTGAAGACAGACAATCATACATACTATCAGTCAATGCCAGACACCAGCCTGGAGCCAGTAGAGCAAGTGGAATACAAAACATTTACAGAAAGTAAACCAAACACAACCATTGACAACTTGGAGCCATTGTATGAGTTTACAGAGATAAAAACATCTAAATCCATGCCTGAGACCAAACTTGATGATCAAGATGGAAGCCATGTGGATGAATATTCAACTCTATTAGAAGCACAAGCAGGTAACATCACTGTGGGACTGGAAATAGATGCCAGTGTGGAATTCAGAACTCAGACTACTTCTTCAGAAATCACAGAGGGCTCAGGAAGTGAAATGACTACAGCATTTGCAGGTACGATTAACCCAAATGTCACCCTAAGTCAAGAAGATTTGTATGAACATTCTTCAGCTGAAACCACCACAGAGAGTTCTTTGCTGGAAGATCTAAGTCACACTACACTGAGTAAGTGGAAATAAAAACAAGATGCATTAGATCTTTTTTCTGTTTGAGTAACATATCAGTGACTTGGCAATTGTGAGTGAAAATAACCATTTTTTTATTTTGTCTTTTGTATTAATAATGACACAATAATACCATTAAATTACTTAATGATTAAAATAGGTTTTATTTTCATGCCACTTTACAGGTTTTCAACAAAGTCTTGAGCAGACTGTTGCAACAGACACTTCCAGTATTATAAATAAAGTGGAGCAAGAAACAGAGCATACTTCAGCTGAATCTCTAGTAGTGTCTCTTGGTTCAGCTGATAATGACACTGAGTCAGAAGTGACTGCGACACCTGTATATTTATCTGAGAAACAAACAGAGCCCAATGATGGTTCTGGTGATGATGACAATGTACTACTGTTGACTCGTCGGACTACCCAAGTGCCTCACTTGTTAGACACCTCTATTTCCCCAAAGCTACTGGATGTTGGGCTGGACTCTCCTGTTCCGGAGAGCAGTACTCCATCTGGCATCACCATCATAAAAGAGGACGTGAATCAGTTTGTGCATGAGAGGGTGGAAAAAGCACCGGTCCTCCATACCACAGCAACAACTCCACTGACTGAGACTAAGACAATGTCAAACAAAGACAACACTGGTGATGAAGATAACTCATCAGGAGCAGAAAACTCTTCTGGAGGGGGATCTTTGGTAACAGACCTCCCCTATCTCAATGCTGCTCCCATTATACCCTTTAACTCCACAAATCTGCTTCTCCTGAACACAACAAAGGTTAATAATAGTGAAAATGTTTCCAGCACCACTCATTTTGCTGTGGATGTTACACTGATCCCAGACATGACAACACCAATCTGGGACACTGTAACTTCTCCAACTCCACCACAGGAGTTCCGGGCAGATGTGGAGATCAGCGGTGATTCCCCAGTGACCACAGATGACCCTGACTCTTCAGACGAGTCAGACTCTACCACAGTTCCCACCACTGAGAACCCTAAGGACACCCAGAGTCCGACCTCCTCTATGGCAACCAATGACAAGGAACATGAATATCAAGACCTGACTACCACCACAGAATCTCCAAACAGCAAGGAAGAGGATGAGCTGACAACTCTAACCCACCATACATCCTCACCCCCCAGACCAACTGATAAAGTGTTGGACAGAACAGGCATATCAGGTCAGAGAATTTGAATCAATGATTATTTCTTCTATAATTTAATATGTCTAGTGATTTCAGGTTACTTCACAATATATGCAAATTGCCATTCCCCTATATAAGACTCACTGGATGCTGAATAAAAATATTATATTAATAAATAAAAATATTACATTAGCATTTTCTACTTTCTAATTACATTAACCTCTGTAACTCCTTGTAGAAAAAAAAAAAAGAATCACCAAACTTTCCACAAATACTAAGAGTTTTTGCTTACAGTTTTAGCAGCTATATAATGGTTCCACCTAGTGGACAAACTAACACTTAGCTCTACTTTCAGCTCACCCTTAACTGCACACTATACGCACGTTTTAAACCAAAAGTAGTTCAATACTCCCATTAATTCTGCTGTTATATTGGGCATAACAAGTCAGTATAAAAGTAGGAACTGTATTTTTAGATGCTTGTTTGGAGAACCCATGTTCTAATGGAGGCACCTGTGTAGACATCAGTACTACTGTCAAATGCCTGTGTCTGCCAACCTATGGGGGAGAATTCTGCCAAATTGGTGAGTTGTGTATAACAAAATTTTGTTCGATTTTTATATCTGTTTTCTATGTCTAACCACAAAATTGTTTCACTGTCACCAACCTACAGTTGAATGTAATGGTTAAACGTATACTGCAAAAAGCTCTCAAATTCAGATTCAGACCACAACCCAAGAGGGAGATAATCATAATAAGATCTTTACAGTGAATGCTGATTCTAAAGTTTTATTTTATTTATTATCTTTCTTAGATCTGGAGCAGTGTGAGCCAGGCTGGGAAAAGTTCCAGGGCAACTGTTATAAGCACTTCTCAAAACGTCAGAGCTGGGAGGTGGCAGAGCAGCACTGTCGGATGAGCGGCGGTCACCTGGTCTCTGTTATGTCACCTGAAGAGCAATATTTCATCAACCGTAGGTCTAAAATGACTTAAGGAGATGTTTATTGTACCTAAAATTAAATTAATTTGGTTGTTCCTATTTTTAAGATATCTACTTAGTTTAAACTAACTTAAGTTAGTTTAGCAATTTTGTATATAATATACACAGCTACATTTATGACATAATACATGTTTGCTTTTACTATATTTATACTAAGCTCATGGAGCTGAATGTGTGTAAGATAGGAGTTCCAGGCAGATGTGGAAGTGGAATTGGTCCAGCCAACAGTCATACAAATTGTGGAAGTAATGCAAAAATGAGTACAAAAAAGGTTAAACTACTGCAAATATTGTAACCATGAAAAAAAAGTTAATAAAAATTTCAAACATTTCATTCAGATTGTCTTGTCTGAACTTACAGAATTGAAACAGATTCCATTTTCATTACCCCAAACCATCCTGTCTGCAACTAAACACTGGTGCCTGATAATCCTTAAAAAGACCCTGAAGCCAGAGTTTGAGGCAGTATTGTCTTTAGGCCTAAAAAACATGATGATAATGAGGCATTTGCTGTGTGACTCACATCCAGGCTTTCTTCCACAGATAAGTACAGGGAGTACCAGTGGACTGGTCTTAACGACAGGACCATTGAGGGTGACTTCCGTTGGTCTGATGGAAACCCGCTGGTAAGTTTTGTATAGCCTAAACTGTTACGGAATTGTGATGCTAACCCACTGGCGCAGCATACAGACTTCTCTGTTAATTGGCATCAGTGTGAGGTGCTGGGAAAGTTGCTTGTAAGCTGCTGTGTTCAGAGATTATAAAGTCTGATTAAAACCCACATCCTGCTCTGTAGCAGCTTTCATTTAGTCTGATAATGTTTACAAATCCCTGGTTTGGCTTTTCTTTCTGCTGTATTTCTTCATTTTTACTGTTGTAGTGTTTCCAAAATACAAAAAAACAGATATACTGTTTTTACAATACACAGACATACTGTATATGCAAAGAAACTATTAACAGGTGGACAAAGAACAAAATAAATAAATAAAGCTTCAGTCTTTTCTATCTTTATCAGAATTTATATAGCTAATGTCTTTATCACATACACATATATGCATATAAACAGTGAAAAAAATGTGTGCCCTTTTAGCTCAGTTGTAGGACAGTAAACTGACTTTACTGCATATTGCCCTTTACCTCTGGTATTCTGTTGTGGCAACAGTCTTTACAGGGCTGTTCAGTCTTTATGCAAGTAGCACCCTTTTCACCTAAAGTGTTTAGTAAACCTGTATGGTATCCTAAGCACTACTTTTAGGTCTTCAGGTATGTACAATATCAGTGGGTGCTCACTGTTTGTTGTGTAGTCAACAATTAACATAGCCTATAGCCAATGTCACATTGAAAGGTCACATGCGGGGGAAAAAAGGAAACCTTGCAACAGTTCAAAAAAGGCTATGAATCTCATACAGAAGCATTCAATTAAGCCTTTTACTCAAGAATCTATAAAAGCTTTTAAAAACATGTTTTATTGCTTTCAGCACCTAGCAGCATGCTAGAAAAATGTTTTACTGAAAATCAGGCCAAAATAGCAACTCGTAGAGAAACATCTGCTTTTGGCCAGGACCACAAACTGAAAAAAAATGCCACTTATTTTTCTCTCACAGGCATCTTTCATACAGTGCATAACTCTACTGTCTTACATTTTAAACATACTTTCTTAAATTAGTGCTCTTAATCTAAGGATTTTTCACACTATAGTCTATAACACTGCTTATGAATGTGGAAAGAGGACAGTTTTTTGCTTATCATTATGATGCTACCAGTGTAGTGAATATTAATTGTTTTCTCTGTCTTCTCTGTCTCAGCTGTATGAGAACTGGTATCGTGGTCAGCCTGATAGTTATTTCCTATCAGGAGAGGACTGTGTGGTGATGGTATGGCATGATGACGGCCGTTGGAGTGATGTGCCCTGTAACTATCATCTGTCCTACACTTGCAAGAAGGGCACCAGTAAGTATGCCACCCAGTGAAGTTGCACATAAAGCTTTACATAAAAGAGTTTTGTCTCTTCAGATATATGGGAATTCAGGTTCAATTTAACTTAACAAACTCAACTAAGTAAACAACTTATATGTAACTTAATCTTTGTGTTTTATATACATATATATACACACATAAAACATATTTTTCCCCCAGGTGTATGTGGCCAGCCACCTCTTGTATTGAATGCTAATCAGTTTGGTGAACGAAAAACTCGATATGTGATTAACGCTCAGGTGCGTTACCACTGTGAGGAGGGTTTCCTTCAGAGACACAACCCTATCATCAGGTGTCAAAGTAACGGACAGTGGGAGGAGCCACAGATCACCTGTACACCAAGTAAGAAACTGTTCCATCAACGATGGCTACTGTTTTAGTCTACTATTGATTTGGTGTATGGATAGTAGGAATTGTTTTAATGCCTAAATTTCTTTACACCTCAATCTATGATCATTGTGTAACATTACATGTATTGTGTACTTACTGCTAGTAATAACTTCCAACTAATTTTGTTTTGTTTTGTTTTTCAACAGAACCAGTGGATTTAAATAGAAAACAAGTTACTTTGCCCTCTGAAAAGAACCATGAAGCCACTAATAAAGCAAAACTAAAATGGTGGAGCTTTTAAACCAACCATCTTCTTCATTTTTTCTTTCTATGCTCCTTTACCTTTCCTTTAAGAGACCTGCATTACTCATCATTCATACTGTCAGTGTTTCAGACAAAACTTACATTGTTCTACTCCAGTCATCAGATTTTTTTCATACAACTTTTCTCTGTAGAAATTGACACTGAATTACATATTTCGTAATTCTATGACACAAAAACATAACTTTCTCCCAAATTGTAAGTAAATATAGATCAGAGTCTATAGAGTACAGTAGAGGTTCATATTAAAGCACTAGCAAAATGCAAATGCTATTTAACCTCAGCTGGTCTGAACTAAATTTCTGCCACTGTGTCATAAAGACTTCATTTCATCCTACTAAAAGTTGTCATTACTGCCCCTGAAGTCAGAACAACATAGACAGGAAGAGGGTGAACAGAGAGGAAACAGCACATTGTTGAGTTCAATCAAATAAGAAACTGAAAAGATAACAAATCATTTTCAGTAACCTAGCCTTATAATCACAGCCACATTTGCTTTTTAGTGGCCTCTGACTGTAAAATCCTCACATCCACAGATCTTGACCTGTATTAAAACCATTCATTTAGCATCAAATAGGATTGAATACAATTAATAGATTCCATACTTTAAACTAAGGAAATGTGGATAAAGAGGGTTAGCAGTGGCAGGCCCTGGCTTATTTCACTTAGACCCAGTAGTGGAAATGAGATTAATAGTACTCTCTGGCAGCTGTCATTCTGATGTTTGCACACAGTAAATCTTGTGCTCCTCAGCCATGCAGAATACAGTTATAATCAACTCATTTGGTGTTTAGGAATCAATTTCCTACTTTACTACCCAATTTAGTTAAAATCTCTGACCAGGATCATCAAATCTGGCCGACAGATTCCCAGACAACATGCTAGTTTTACTGTGGTCTTGTACAGCTCTTGACTGAGAGTCTCTATTTTTTTACAGTACCAAAAACCAGCTTGATATTTCAGTATCAAAGCTTTAAGAGACTAATAAGCCCTTTTAAGGCTCTTTACGAAAACATGCATCTTTAGATACAGTGAGATGAAATAAATGTAGTAAAAAATTCCTATGTGTGGAATCATTTGTGCCTGGCTGTGAAACACAAGCTTTACATTTTCAAGTAATTTGGTGCTCAGTTGTTTTCAGGTCTCTTATTTGCTCTGGGGAATAATCAGTCCTTTATGAAAGCTGTTCCTAACATCATAAGAAATAACAATGTTTTTACTGACCTAAAGATTTTATTTCTTTATTCTGCATTTTTGGTGACATACTGGTTGACTGTACACTTTTTTTTCATATCTTTATACTTTTACTTTAAATGTTCCATTGTTCTTCAGAAATATTCAATTTACGTCTAATCAAATTAAGATTTATAAGACAAATCAAATTTGTCTAACTTGGTATAAAATCCACTATCCTCACTAAACATGGGAAAATAATAGTTAGTTTTAGGATGACAAAATTAAGACTATTGGATGTATGTTACTGAATCTAATTGGCTGTTAAGCATTGATCAATGAATGTGTTACTAATACACTAATCAGTGCCACTAGGTCCATCATTTAGATTTGTGAAGCACTTTACTGATTTTGTACACAACTATTTTGTGGTAATTTATTTTACAGCTTGGTTGTTCCACTGGGGAAAATAGTGTGGAATAAAGCCTGGAAGAAATAAAACAAAGACTTCAATTGCTAACTTCACAAAAATGTATTTATCTGCTTATTTTGTTGTGTTTATGTTTTTAAAAAAAGTCAAACCATCTGGTATATGGTGCCATACTGCTACAATTTGTAGGATTCTGTATTTGACCTGGAGTTTTATATATATAAAAAAATGATAATAAAACCAATTTTACTAACAGTATACTCTGTTTTTTCCTTATATTGTTATTTTAGTTCATTTAAAGTTCACACAAGTTCACACATAATACATATAAGTATTTTCATAAGGCTCTATATTATAATTGCATGTAAAAGCATGTATAATATAAATACAAAAGGGTTTTTATATTATTCACAAAATCTTAAGAATTCATAAAGATTTTATAATTATTTAAAAAGTTGGTTAAGAAATATCTGCTGGTGTAGAACTCAATTATTAATTCAATTATTTATACATTAATTGTAGGAACACCTTTTAACAGTATTCACTGATCTCATAATTGAAGAAAATAACAACACAGAAGATTGTGAAATTCATATGAATGTTAATGCTTTTGGACCAAATCCTACATTCCCATGGAACAATTCTAGTCTTGTAAATTGTCACAATATCACATGTCAAAACATTATCTCATATTGCAGAGAGGGAAAAAGTAATAATTCCCAGGCTGCTTGGGAAATGTTACAGTGGCACTTGCAAACTTTTGAGTTGTACTGGTGTAGACCTTATTGAATCATTTATCACCATGTTGGTATTTATCTGTAACAATATGCTCCATAGAGACTAATAGTCTTTTTAGGGAATCCAAAACTGTGAACTCCTGGCTGTGGGAGTCCTCCACAGCGCTTCTTGGGGGTAATGATGGGAAAGCGCACACTACCGTCTTGTAGCCAGCCTCCATCACATCGCTCCAACCCTAGAAACTTCCAGGAGGAGTAGAGTTGTCCCACAAGGGCCAGGCTTGCTCCTTTCTCCTTACAGGCATGAGCTGCTTGCAAAAAATTTAGAGGCCCTGGTACATAGAACACTGAACCTACATGAAGGGGAACATAAACATAGACTCAGTTCAAGTGCAGAAGTGGAGGCTTGCATTCAGTTTAAATACAATGCAACTCACAATATCACAATATACTATACACAGTCAGTAACCTATATTCAAAATGTAATGAAAACATGTATTATATGATTTAGATTGTGTGTTTTTTGTAAGAAGACAATCTGATTTAAAGAAAACAATTGAGTTCTCTGCTAATGTCAAATGATGACATTTTGTAGCTGCCAATATTATACTGACATAGCAGGAGCTCAAATGTCACCACAGAAACAATTTCACTCTAACAGACTCTCTCCTGTCTACTCAAACAACAGTGCATTGTCTATCTCCTCTTCTGTTCTTTACAGAGCACACCATACCTCCTGCATGTGTTTCTCAGGCCACATTCCTAATATCGCTACTTTATAAAAGGTCTAAACACATGGATGGATGGATGGATGGATGGATGGATGGATGGATGGATGGATGGATGGATGGATGGATGGATGGATGGATGGATGGATGGAGGAGTTGTTAACACACCATAATAGAGAAAGAAAGACTACATAGTTAGGGTGCATGAATATAACAATAAATATAAAAATAAGTAAAAACTCATAATTTTTAGTTACTGGACACATTAACTAAGAGTTGAGTGTCTTATATCAAACATTTTCTTAGAATTTTGTGTATTAAAATTGTTAAAATAATCTGCATAGCCGTGCATTTGCTGACCCTCAGTGGTAGAGGTGAAGCAGAAGGCATCGTAATGCTCCTTGGTCTTGTGCCGGGGCCCATAGCTGCGGATGCCTGGAAGAAGATTGTTCCCACAAGCTGGGCGTGGATTCAGAATGGGGTAATGGACAGTCCCATCATGTAGCCATCCAGCATTGCACCACTCCAGACCATCTGTCCATTCTATAAATTGCATATATGTCATCAGTGTAAGAATGTGCTGCGATCGTAGGTCACTTTTACATTTAGTGAGGTAATATTCCTAAAGCTGTTTTCACTTCTAATAGGTTAGGATTGTGTGTTCTATTGTGTACAGTGGACTTGATACAGAATATTATTGGTTTACATGTTAGATATAAATTGTTACCCTTGTAAAGCTGTTTGTATGTTGCCAGCATTGCATCCTGCTCTTCACAAGCTTTTTTGGCATCAAAGTACGTAAACTTATACCGTCCATGGCTGCTTTGATAAGGAAACACAACCCCTGAAACATAAGCAGTGTTTATATTGTTATTTTTAGAAGATGACAGCTACTTTTTAGCATATGTAAGGACTTAATATACATTATTTACACATTGTTTTCCTGTACCTTCAATGCTTAGAGTAATGGTAACACGCTCATCGTCAATGCCATTAATCAGTTCACACTGGTAGAGACCACAATCTTGGAGTTCCAGCTTGGTGAGTCGGAGAGAAATGTCCAAAGCATGTATCCGTCGAAGACTTGCTTTAGACTGCCATGTACCATAGTGTTTAGCCTCATGCCCATTACTGATGAGAATATTTTCTGATCCTGTATGAAGATAATCAAATTTACTCCACTTTACTTTGTAGTTAGAAGGTACAGTTCGCAGAACACATGGCAGGGTTGCGTTCTCTCCCCGGCGTGCTTTTATCTCAGCATATACTGGTGGTTCTGTGAGATACTGCAGTGCTTTATCTTTGTCTGAAAAATTAGGGCAATGTAACAAAATTAATAAAATTGGAAGTTTTTACTTTAATAAGTCACATATGGGCTTTAGCATTACCTTTATTGTAGTAGTGATTAACTGCATCAGTCCAAGAGAGAAAACTGGTAATCACCACCATAAAAGCCACACAGTTCATAATTAAGTGTACTTTTTCCTGTTTGAAAACATTTCCTTCAGTGGTTGCAAGTCAAGAAAATCCACATTCAGTCTAATGGTACCAAAGGTCTAACACAAATTAGATGTGAATTATAAAGTTATGAAATAATATATTTATCTACATTAAAATACATTTAGCTAACTTTTTATGCAATGCAATTAACATGCATTGATGACAGCTACTTTTGATGTTACACTAAGTCCCCATTAAGCAAAGAGAAATAAAATATATAATAATAATAACTAATAAGAAAATTGTGTCAAACCTTTTATGCCTTTTGTCTTCTGTTTCTGTTTCTTTAAAGTCCTAAATTAAAAGAATTTTTAAAAGCAATTTTTTTTAAAAGATCCTCATCGATCTTTTGAGACACTTCAGCTAATACAGGATAATACAGAGTTTCTATCCAATCAGTAGGATGCTGTCTCTCTCTCTCTCTCTCTCTCTCTCTCTCTCTCTCTGTCACAGTAGGCTGGTCCATCCCCTTGGTTCCAGATGTTTCATTCAGACAGACACCCATTGTTCCTCTCATCACTTCTCAGAATTTAATAAGTGCACCCAATGCAGGTTAATGAACAATGAAGCCAACTAATGCCATTATTGAAATGTAATGAAATGCAATTTAATAATTTTTTTATAACTGAATTTCTTTAATGTTTTATTCATTCATTCATCTTCAGTAAGCACTTTATCTGGATCAGGGTCATGATGGATCTAGAGCTTACTCTGGCAACCTTGGCTACAACATGATAACAAACTCCCTACAAGACATCAGTCCATTATCAGGCAAAGGGCAGAATATGTCCACACATTCATTCACACCTACAAGCCATATGGCAAAGCCAATTCAACTACCAGCTCTGTATTGGGAGAAAACCTATGAAATGATGAGGAGAAAATGCACAGGGGAACGCCACACTGTAAATAATCTGCTCATGGTCTTAGATCATATTCTTTCAAGCATTTAAAAAAGCAACATACACAATCGGATGACAACCAGCTGCGTCAGAGAAAAGAATCTAGAAATCAGTTAGGTTCTTTTTCCTGAAGTCCTGAATATGACATCAACTTGTCAACATGACAGCATTGAGTTTCATTGCAACATATTATGAAGCCTCTTAATTTTTAAACATTTTGAAACCTTAACTCACAGCACAAAACAGAACATGCTTTTGACCATACATCACTATCGGATATCGCTAGCAATCAATGAATCCCTACAGAGTAAAATTAGACCTTTGAAGAGATTATTCTAAGCGTTACTAATTGTTATTAACTAATGTTCAGTGGACATTTTCTTCTGCTTTCTTTGCAACTCAAAGACCATGTTGACTACGGTATCATCACTCTGCTTGGTTCACTCTGCTGCCCAGTTATTTTGTTCCAATTCAGGAAGTGACATACAATAATCACTTTGTCATTAGCTTCTCTTTCCATCCCACAGACAATAGCAGATAAACAATGCAGACAAAAAAGAGGCTGAAAAAAAAATCTAATAATGAGATTCCAGTGTTTCCTCCTGGCCTTCTTCATTGTGCTGATTCATCAATAGAATCCTTTCTAAGCCTGCAATTAGCATTCATAAAGGCATGTCTAGGTGACAGCAAGCTCTTTCTCTCTTTTCATTATTCCTTTCTCTCTCAGCCTCTCTCATTCCTCACTGTGCTTGAGTGAGTTGCTGCTTTTCACTTGCTTCTCTTTAGCCAATCAAAAATGAACCTGATGTGTTCACTCATACAAAAAGAGAATATGTAATAGATTTTTTCTTATTTTTGGGGTCATTTAGAAAGCCAAAGCAAATGAATCTCTCTATCGGTGAGTAGAAACGAAACTAGGATGGTTTTGTCAACAAAAAAAAAACATTTCTCACGATGGTAAAAGCTCTATATTATTTGCAAGATTTTTTCCCATCCATTATCAGTAATAGTATCAGGACAGAACATGCTCTGGATTTATTGGGATATCATTTTCTATGTAGAACTTGTTTAGTAGCTTGGTAAAATGAAGCTGTTTCAATTTAGTTCATTTTAAATGAAGCTTGAAACCTTGGCACTGCTGCTTAAGTTAATATTCCATTTAATATTTATATGGAAAAAATGGCAGCACTTGACTGAAGACAAAAGTATTCTGCGTCAAACCTGAACAATATTATTTTTGCATTAAATCATTCTTCACAAAATATCTCCCCCTCTTGGAAATGGTAGAGTGGTAGGCATGGACTTGAGCTGGACTTTTAATTTGTAATTTAGCGTGTCACTTAATGTCCCAGGAAAAAAGGCTTGGAGCATATTGCATATTATAGATAAAGTGCAGAAATACATTTAGCCTTGAGTTTGGAACGTCATAGCCTCAAGGTAACTGCAGAGTTCAGGCTAAGATGATGAATTCTGCTCCTGAGAGCGGCATCTGTAGAAACTTGACAATTAGCCTGAAGGATAACTGCTGTGCATAACTTTAATGTAATGTTGATACCTACTCCTTTTCACTCAATCATCCACTTAAAAGTTTGAGCCATAGGTTGATTGATTGCAGCATTTTTTTTTTACATTATGAAAATGTGCAAAAAATTTTCTTCTTCTTTCGGCTTTTCCCTTCAGGGGTCGCCACAGCGAATCATCTCTCTCCACCTATCCCTATCTTCTGCATCTTCAACAATTGCACCCACTAGCTTCATATCCTCATTCATTCCATCCATATACCTCCTCTTTGGCCTTCCTCTTTGGCCTTCCTCTTTGCCTCCTGCCTGGCAGCTCCATGTCCAACATTCTCCTACCAATATACTCACTCTCCCTCCTCTGAACATGTCCAAACCATCTTAATCTGGCCTCCCTAACTTTGTCCTCCAACATGAGTTGTTCCTCTGATGTACTCATTCCTAATCCTGTCCTTGTCACTCCCACCTTGTCACTCCCAGAGAGAACTTCAACATATTCAGCTCTGCTATCTCTAGCTCTGACTCCTGTCTCTTCCTCAGTGACACTGTCTCTAAACCATACAGCATGGCCAGTCTCACCACTGTCCTGTACACCTTCCGCTTGATTCTCGCTGATATTTTCCTATCACACAGAACTCCCGACACCTTTCTCCACCCATTCCAACCTGCCTGCACTCGCTTCTTTAACTCTTTCCCACACTCTCCATGACTCTGGACTGTTTACCCCAAGTACTTAAACTCCTGTACCCTCTTCACCTCTTCACCCTGTAACCTTACTGTTCCACTTCCCTCCCTTTCATTCACACACATGTACTCAGTCATACTACGACTGACTTTCATTCCTTTTCTCTCCAGCGCAAAACTCCACCTCTCCAGGTTTTCCTCCACCTGCTCCCTGCTCTCACTACAGATCACAATGTCATCTCCAAACAACATTGTCCAAGGAGACTCCTGTCTGACCTTCTCTGACAACTGGTTCATCACCATAGCAAACAGGAAGGGGCTCAGAGCCGATCCCTGATGCAGTCCCACCTCCACTTTGAACTCCTCTGTCTGACCTACAGCACACCTCACCACTGTCCTGCTCCTCTCATACATGTCCTGCACCACTCTGACATACTTCTCAGCTACTCCTGACTTCCTCATACAGTTCCACAGCTCTTCTCTTGGCACCCTGTCATACGCTTTCTCCAAGTCTACAAACACACAGTGCAACTCCCTCTGACCATCCCTATACTTCTCCATCAAAATTCTCAGAGCAAAAATTGCATCTGTTGTGCTCTTTCTTGGCATGAAGCCATACTGCTGCACACAAATTTCCACTACCTTTCTTAACCTAGCTTCCACTACTCTTTCCCATAGCTTCATTGTATGGCTCATCAACTTTATCCCTCTATAAAGTTGCTGCAACTCTGCATGTCACCTTTATTCTTAAAGATCGGCACTAACACACTTCTTCTCCATTCCTCAGGCATCTTCTCACTCTCTAAAACCCTGTTGAACAAACTAGTTAAAAATTCCACTGCTGCCTCTCCCAGACACTTCCAGACCTCCACCAGGATGTCATCAGGACCAACTGCCTTTCCACTTTTCATCATCTTCAAAGCCTTCCTGACTTCATCCTTTCTAATCTTATCTACTTTCTGTTCCACAGAGTTCATCCCTTCTACTCTTTTTTCCCCTCTCATTTTCCTCATTCATCAGCTCCTCAAAGTACTCCTTCCATCTCCTCTGTACACTCTCCTCACTTGTGAGCACCCTTCCATCTCTATCCTTAATAACTCTAACTTGCTGCACATCCTTCCCATCTTGATCCCTCTGCCTAGCTAACCTGTACAAGTCCTTCTCTCCTTCTCTAGTGTCTAACCTAGTGTACAACTCATCATATGCCTTCTGCTTGACCTTAGACACCTCCCTCTTCACTCTGCACTGTAACTCCTTGTATTCCTGTCTATTCTGTTCAGCCCTGTCCATGTCCCACTTCTTCTTGGCTAATCTCACATTCCATCACCAAGTCTCCTTATCTTCTTTCCTCCTTCCAGATGACACACCCAGCACCTTTCTTTCTGTCACCCTGATCATTTCTGCTGTAGATTCCCAGTCATCTGGCAGCACTACCTGACCACCCAGAGCCTGCCTCAACTTCTGTCTAAATTCCTCACAACATTTTTTCAGCTTCCACCACTTGGTTTTCTTCTCTATCTCTGACCTCTTCTTCTTACAGACCATCAAAATCATCCTACACACCACCATCCTATGCTGTCTGACTACACTCTCTCCCACTACCACTTTACAGTCACTAATCTCTTTCAGATTGCCTCTTCTACATAGGATGTAGTCTACCTGTGTGTTCCTACCTCCACTCTTGTAAGTCACTCTATGCTCCTCCCTCTTCTGAAAATAAGTGTTAATCACAGCCATGTCCATCCTCTTGGCAAAGTCCACTACCTTCTGTCCTTCAAGGTTCCTTTCCTTAATGCCAAACTTGCCCATCACCTCCTCATCACCTCTGTTCCCCTCACCAACATGTCCATTAAAATCCGCTCCTATCGCCATTCTCTCACCTGTGGGAATACTCTCTATCACCTCACCTAATTCACTCCAGAATCTCTCTTTCTCCTCTAACTCACAACCTGCCTGTGGGGCATAACCACTAACAACATTCAACATCACCCCTTCAATCTCTAACTTCAGACTCATCACCCTGTCTGACACTCTCTTCACCTCCAGAACATTCCTCACAAACTCCTCCTTCAGGACCACACCTACCCCATTTCTCTTACTTTTCACACCATAATAAAACAGCTTGAATCCTGCTCCTATACTCGAGCCTTGCTACCCTTCCACCTGGTCCCTTGTACACACAGTATATCCACCTTCCTTCTCTCCATCATATCAGCCAGCTCTCTACCTTTCCCTGTCATAGTACCAACATTCAGAGTTCATATTCTCAGTCCTACACTCTTACCTTTCCTCTTCTCTCTCTGTCTGTGCACTCTCCTCCCTCCTCTACTTCTTCGACCAACAGTAGCCCAATTTCCACCGGCGCCCTGTAGGTCAATGGTGCCGTTGGCAGTTGTTGTTAACCCGGGCCTTGAGTGATCCGGTATGAAATTCAGAGTACTGATGATTCGCATGGTTACATTTGTTTATTGCAATGTTTTACGCCAGATGCCCTTCCTGACGCAACCCTCTCTATTTATCTGGGCTTGGGACCGGCACAGAAGTCACTGGACTGTGACCCCTATGGCTAGATTTTTATGAAAATGTGCAATAATGTACAAAAAATAAATAAGTAAATAAAATAATTAATAATACACTAAAACAAGTCCAATAGATAATTTTTACTGGTGGCAGTCACTCCAAATCCCAACTATATAGCAGAGTGGCTTTAAGGACAAACCTTCATTCAAGTTCCAACAAATTACACAGTTCCTAAAGTTCACAATTTAAATTTCAATTTTCTGAAACAATTAAGACCTTTACTGAAGTTCTTTAGCTAAATAGTTTCACTAGTATACAGTCTTTTAAGCTTACTCTGTTTCTTATATATTAGGTGGATTTTTTGTTTTTGCATAACTATTAAAGAATGAGATATAAGACATGTGACACAAAGAGTAAGTCACCTGCTCTATCAGTGATCTCAAACTGTCATTCCTTATGCTGTGCTGCTTTTAACACAGATGCCATTGTGGCAGGTGGTTAACAGGTCACTCAAACTATATCAGTAGCAGATTGCACTCAGGTGTGGCCATGTTGATGTAAGGGAGAGTTCAGGACAGGGTCATCTTTTAACTCGTACCTTCACAAATAACAAAGACAGGTTCTGACTAGCCAATGGAGACAGTTCTTAGAGAGGAGACGATGATATCGCATTGCACAGGACTCTGTATGCATGATGTTTGAACATTCTTAACTCAAAGATGCCTAACTTGAGTTTCTGTAGAAACTCATCCCTGACATAAGCAATGAAAAAAGCAAAACTACACTCCATTGTAGCTATAATAGTCTCCACTCTTCTTAGAAGACTTTCCATAAAATTTTGAAGGGTGTCTGTGGGAATTTGTGCTCATTCAGTCAAAAGAGTATTTATGTTGTCAGGCACTCCTCTTAAGCGAGGAGGCCTGGGGTGAAGTTGGTCCACCGAATAATCTCAAGCAGTCTGATCTTCATGCAATTTGAAGTCAGGGTTCAGTAAGGCCCACTTGAGTTCTTCCACACCAACATTGTTAATCCATGACTTCACATACCTCACTTTGTTCAGAGGGGCACTGTCATGCCAAAACAAGTTTGGGGCGTCTTGGTTCCTTAATGCTACAGCATACAAAGACATTTTAGACAGATTTGTGCCAACAGATTGTGGAAGAACTGGCTGTGATGGTAAGGTGTCCACATACTTTTGGCCAATGAGTGTATATGTGTATACAGTATATTGTATGTGCATATACAATATTTTAAAAGTAAATAAATAAACCTACTCTCCTATTATAGAGCTTTCTCTATGTCCCAATATATTCCACCTTGTTACAATGGAGTACTTTTATGTTTATGTACTTATATAAAATATAACATATACTGAATACAGTGTCCAGTTATATACAGTATTAAAAGCTGATAATGGAATTTGTTAGGTTTATCTAAAACCATCGTGAATGTCTTGATCTAAAGCTGTCATCATGGTTGTTGGAATAACTAAGTAACAAACCCTGAAAGTCCGGTCTCAGGGCCTCATTCCACCACCATCATCATCATCATCATCATCATCATCATATGAATGAGATGCTATCCTTTGCTACAGATTTTTGTCTTAATTCTAAATTTCTTTTGCCTTGTACAGAACACATAGGTAGGGCTGTAGGACTGTTGTTCAGAAAAATTCAGGGCTTGTTGAGATCCAGAGATGTAACTACAGGGAAGAGACAAGACAAGGTGTAGAGGCTGTGTCAACCCACATCACCGCTCCGTCCACATGACTACTCAGCATACCATGCACATGTACAGTGTGTTACAGAAATGTTCACCTGCATTTTACTGCCAAACCCTGTTTGATATTTTTTCCCACGATTTTGCTTTGATTTTAGCTTGGTCTTCATGCTATGTCCTCTTTCCAGACTTTCCAGTAAGAAGTGTATTCATATCGAGATCACCTGACACTCACAAGGAGTGGACAGGTGCAGTCCATTCAATAATATGAAAAATAATGTGACTTTTGAGGGCAGATGTTTACACTAGAATTAATGTAGTGGCTTCACACTAACTCAGATGAGATTCTATCACATTATTGTTACTAATCAGTTCCATCATTTGGTCCAATTTTTTTATCTGTTTTTTAGCATACTTGACTTTCCTTCTTTATATTTTGCTTGTTATTTACTATCCTATTTGCAAAGGTTTCTTTTTCTTTTTCACTATAATACTCAAATCTTACATAAAAATGTAGTTGGGAACATTAACATTTACAAGGGTACACTCTTGTGTGATTCACTGTAGGTCACGTGCCATTAGTCGTATTTGCTAAACTATATTGTGTTACAACAGTAAACTTCTTTACTTAGTGATTTGCTTGGCATTAGTAAGCATGAAAGCTAATGCTATGTGAGTTCAGTTTTCCAGTTGCAGATAAAGATCTCACTCTTTCTCACGCACTATACACCTTCTGGGAGACTGAAGTATTACTTAGTATGAGTGTAAGAACTTTCATTCCTTCTGCTGGCAAGCATGTAAACAGACGGACCCCCAGGGAAGCGTAAGGCTCTGACTACTGATCTTGTATCTTGATCTTATTGGTCATCATGTATAATGATATTCATATCTATATGTTTGTCATATTTTTCCTCCGAGCAAGTTCATCATTCTAAAAAACTTTCAGGAATTGTGCCAATTCCCTATCAGCTGTGACCCACAGGATATTTGACTCTATTCATTTATCAGCAAATGATGTGATATTAATCATGTTTATGACAAGCAAACTTAGAGACTGCATGATGTTTTCAATCAAAATGAGTAGAGGTTTTAAATTTAAATTCCTCTTTTAAATGGATAGATTTAGAGTAATAAGTAATAACAGTTTGTTTTACATGTACAAACATTTCCTTTTTTATCTCGAGTGGCTGCAGGATAATTCCACTTTTGAATTGAGTATGATTTTTTTCACATTCTCAATACTTTGGAATAATTCCTCTGTATTTTGTCTTGATCATTCATTCATTCATTCATTGTCTACCGCTTATCCGAACTACTCTCGGGTCACGGGGAGCCTGTGCCTATCTCAGGTGTCATTGGGCATCAAGGCAGGATACACCCTGGACGGAGTGCCAACCCATCGCAGGGCACACACACACACATTCACTCATGCAATCACACACACTACGGACAATTTAGAGATGCCAATCAACCTACCATGCATGTCTTTGGACTGGGGGAGGAAACCGGAGTACCTGGAGGAAACCCCCGAGGCACGGGGAGAACATGCAAACTCCACACACACATGGCGGAGGCGGGAATCGAACCCCCAACCCTGGAGGTGTGAGGCAAACATGCTAACCACTAAGCCACCGTGCCCCCCCGGCTTGATCATTCAATTGTCTAAACCAACAATTTGGTGTGTCTGATTGCCTTATGGCAGACATGTGTAACCTCCACCAGGTAAAACAGCTTTATACTGTAGTTTGTTCAAATGCCTACAGACAGATGGGCTGCTTGTTTGTTCCAACCACACCTTCAACCACACCTTGTAGCATATGACACATATGAAAATGTGACTGGCAGTTGTAAATCACAATGGCATTCAAGTTGTCATTATCCTCATGAGGAGTTACACAACTGGCATAATGGCTATTTTAGATCTTCTGTTTTAGATGGCTGCTTAGAAAGGGGAAGTGCTGAACCTTTCCAAACTGTTTATATGAACAGAAATGCACTAAAACTAAAAAAACAAATCTTTTTGTTTCTCACTCACGTTAAACATTACATTAATTCATATTTCCTGGAAATGGCTATTGCATAATAGACAGGTCCAGTCTTGTGTTTATCTCATGATCTTGGTTGGTATTTCTGTTCTTTTGAACAGTATGTATTTGAGCTGACTTCCCCAAACACAAACACTAGCATGCCCCGACAAATTAGCCGATCACCTGATTGCCTTATCTAGTACCAGGAGCCACTAGAGAGATAAGGTAACAGACACACACTTTTTTAGGCACATGTGTATGCATAGTTGAAAAGCAGGTATTCAAGTATTGTATTTCACACGCAGTGCTTGTTGATCTATAGAGCCACAGAATTGCTTAGACTACAGGAAGGATATGATTTTATATCCTGTTGGGGACCTGGCTTGGCTTGGTGCTATATATTTACAGTAAGGATAATGGAAAAATAGAAATGAGATTAGTTGACAATGTTAATGCATTATCAAATGCAGGGTCATGCAAATAGATCTATCCTTTACAACATACTAATGTCTGACAGTAAACTGCTAAAGGAGTGGTTTTCAGACACATACTATTTATATGCCTACTTTCTTCCCTAGTAGATTTTTATGTTTTGAGTTCTGTACATCTATATTCCAGTTTTTCTTTATGCCCCAGTTATTCATGTGGGGCATAAAGGTACTGGCTGCACTGGTGGATAAGTTATTTACTAAAAAGGAGGGGATAATTCATACAAATATTTAACATTTAAATTCTGCCATTTGTGTCCAGGAGTCCAACAGTACAAAAGTGGCTATGTTGTCAGAGTGAAGAGAAGGTAAGCCAATCATTGACATATGTGCACATGTACAGGTGCATATCAATAAGTTAGAATGTCATGGAAAAGTTCATTTATTTCAGTAATTCAACTCAAATTGTGAAACTCGTGTATTAAATAAATTCAGTGCACACAGACTGAAGTAGTTTAAGTCTTTGGTTCTTTTAATTGTGATGATTTTGGCTCACATTTAACAAAAACCCACCAATTCACATCTCAACAAATTAGAATACTTCATAAGACCAATAAAAAAAACATTTTTAGTGAATTGTTGGCCTTCTGGAAAGTATGTTCATTTACTGTACATGTACTCAATACTTGGTAGGGGCATGGAGGTGATCAGTTTGTGGCACTGCTGAGGTGGTATAGAAGCCCAGGTTTCTTTGACAGTGGCCTTCAGCTCATCTGCATTTTTTGGTCTCTTGTTCCTCATTTTCCTCTTGACAATACCCCATAGATTCTCTATGGGGTCAGGTCTGGTGAGTTTGCTGGCCAGTCAAGCACACCAACACCATGGTCATTTAACCAACTTTTGGTGCTTTTGGCAGTGTGGGCAGGTTCCAAATCCTGCTGGAAAATGAAATCAGCATCTTCAAAAAGCTGGTCAGCAGAAGGAAGCATAAAGTGCTCCAAAATTTCTTGGTAAACAGGTGCAGTGACTTTGGTCTTCAAAAAACACAATGGACCAACACCAGCAGATGACATTGCACCCCAAATCATCACAGACTGTGGAAACTTAACACTGGCTATGAGCTTCTCCACCCTTCCTCCAGACTCTAGGACCTTGGTTTCCAAATGAAATACAAAACCTGCTCTCATCTGAAAAGAGGACTTTGGACTACTGGGCAACAGTCCAGTTCTTCTTCTCCTTAGCCCAGGTAAGATGCCTCTGACATTGTCTGTGGTTCAGGAGTGGCTTAACAAGAGGAATAACTGTAGCCAAATTCCGTCTGTGTGTGGTGGCTCTTGATGCCTTGACCCCAGCCTCAGTCCATTCCTCGTGAAGTTCACTTAAATTCTTGAATCGATTTTGCTTGACAATCCTCATAAGGTTGTGGTTCTCTCAGTTGGTTGTGCATCTTTTTCTTCCACACTTTTTCCTTCCACTCAACTTTCTGTTAACATGCTTGGATACAGCACTCTGTGAACAGCCAGCTTCGTTGGCAATGAATGTTTGTGGCTTACCCTCCTTGTGAAGGGTGTCAATGATTGACTTCTGGACAACTGTCAGATCAGCAGTCTTCCCCATGATTGTGTAGCCTAGTGAACCAAACTGAGAGACCATTTTGAAGGCTCAGGAAACCTTTGCGGGTGTTTTGAGTTGATTAGCTGATTGGCATGTCACCCTATTCTAATTTTTTGAGATAGTGAATTGGTGGGTTTTTGTTAAATGTGAGCCAAAATCATCACAATTAAAAGAACCAAAGACTTAAACTACTTCAGTCTGTGTGCACTGAATTTATTTAATACACGAGTTTCACAATTTGAGTTGAATTACTGAAATAAATGAACTTTTCCACGACATTCTAATTTATTGAGATGCACCTGTATGTGGAAAGTAAGGATTTTCTTCTGAGTGTGTTGTACTGCCCTGTGATATAGCATGAGCAGCAATTTTGGAAAGATGTGGTTGACTGGTTTCATGTGTCTAAAAAGAAGTATATACCCATTTAATAGGGTCCCATCTGACTGTAGGGTGGCAATTGGGCAAAACGAAATAATAGAGGAAATTTTGGGGTGAGGGGTTTAGGGTAAAGGATACCCTTACACTGGCATATTATTACCTATCCCTATTTACATGGTCCCTATGTAATTATATTTTTGACAAATTTTTACTTTTTTACAGAGGCTAACAAATGAAGCTACAATAAAAAAAAAAGATGATGTGATGAGAGTATAAGTTGATTAAAAAATAAAAAGTAAAAAAAAAAGTTAGGATGTGCTAAATTGCACATTTCACAAAATTTCAGGGCCCAAAGATATGTGCAACTTCACAATATGGACAGCTTTAAAATAACCCTTTGTAAATCTTTGTTAGTTAATGTTTGTCTGTTCTTTTAGATTTTGACATGATTCTTTCTCACTGGCACCACACCATATATTTATCTAAAATTCAAAAAATGCATAATCATCTGCACTGCTTGACCACACCAACTACACATACACCCAGTTATTGTGCATCAGTTATGCCCTTTTCAGAGCAGGGCCAGGACTATGGCTTCAGAGGTCCAGGGTCATTCACAAAACTAATGACTAATAAAATATGTTGAGTCACAGGAACATAAACTGTTTTTGTTCAGCCTGTGTACAGATTGAAGGATGTGATGGAGCTTGTTGCAGCACAAAGCAATTCGAAGGTTACTGACCCTTCCTTGGAGTGTTTTTACTTTAAACACTGACAAAGCTGACAATCTGTCAAAAGCAAAATGTTTCCTTCTAAAGCAAGGATAAGATTAAACCAGTTTGGAGTTTATATCTGAGGTGTCATCTCTCCCTCAAGCATTGCAGTGCTTTCAATGGTCTATTTTAGACCCTATTTACCACTTGCATTAAATTTTGATTTATCTAGGTATGGTAAAATATACATTAATGCAAAGTGTAAGCATACATGTGATTAGAATGTGACTGTATCAACGAGACCTATGATCAGACCTCAGGCAGAGCTGTCCAGGTAATGAGATACGTGCAGGGTTTTGACCTTAGCAAGGAAGTACAGGCTCACTAAAATGCAAGCTCATCAGATTACTTGAGAAGCTTTATGAACTCTGACCTTTGCTATGTTACCCCTTCCTAGAGGCAATAAGCAATAAAACACTTTTAATTTCATGTCTCCTGAATGAAATTTGTCAAATGTAATCCCTACAATTATAGGCAGTAAAATAAAGTGACCTTGGATTTTGAAAGTAAAAATGTAGGACTAATTGTAAATATTCATGTAAGACTGGATTATACAGAAAATATCCATCAAGTAGCTTAATCTATTAAATAGCTAAAAATTACGTCAAAGTCAACTGTCACTGGAAAGGGCATTCATAGAACAAGTCATTATGGGAACAGACATAAACAGCCAAAAAAGTCAGAACTTTACAGTGTGATTAACAGATTGATTACAACATGGTGCTATTATTTATAGTTCAAACATAGGTTTTTTCTTTACACATTTCATTTTTCTCCTATTTTCAGTTTTCACACTCAGATAAAGTAGACATAAACACTTTTGAACTCAGATATTGTAAGACAAGTATCTCTGGATGGTTGGAAATGAACTTGTGAATTCGCAGCTTGTCAGCTCTACAGAGTTGCCTTGCTTCACTAACTAATTGGATTGCCTTATCCTTTGTTGAGACACTTATCAAGCCATCATCCACATAAAAGTTTCTTTCAATGAAGCGGGTGGATGCTTGACTAAAACAACCCTTTCCTTGCACTGCAATGTACCATAGGCCGTAATTTGCACAGCCGGGTGTTGAGGCGGCCCCAAACAAATGCACTCTCATCCTGTAGACTGATGGTTGAGCATGGAGGTCGCCATTATCCCACCAGAGAAACCTTAAGTAGTCTTGGTCTTCCTCTCCTAACGTGGAATTGATGAAACATGCTTTCAATATCACACATTATTGCCACAGGACCCTGGCGAAACCGACATAAAACTCAAATCAAAGTGTTAGTTAACTCTGGACCAGTGAGCAAGTAGTCATTTAATGACACGCCTTGAAATTTTGCTGAGCAGTCAAACACGACCCGTATATTTCCGGGTTTCTGTGGATGATACACCTCGTGATGAGGGATGTACAAGACAGAGCTCTTGTCCAGTTCATTTTCTGGTACCGTTTTAGCATCTCTGTGAGCAATTGTCTCATTCATGAAAGTTACATAATCCTTATAGTACTGCTTGTCCTTCTCAAATCTCTTCTTCAAACACTTGAGACGATGCTCTGCAGATTTCTTATTGTTTGGCACACTTGGCTTGTTCTTCTTAAAAGGTAAAGGCATTTCGCAGTGACCATCTGCATTGATTTTGATTTCTTCCTCCATTACTGAGCATCCTCCACAGTTCTTTCGTTAAAGTCCGACTCAAGTACCCTTGGTACATCTGGTGGACTGATTAGTTCTTTTACTTGTGTTCGGCATATGTATCACACATCATTCTGGATCATGACAGGTGACAGAGACTGTGGTGTCATTTATCTCACCACCAGCATGTGGCTGCTTCCAATTGCATCACCATAGTCGACACAGGGGTTGACACAGCCAACTTTACTCCAACCAAAATGTGTTCTTTGAGCGAATGGCTCATTGTCTTTGCCTTACACAACTTCTTTGGGTACATTTGCTTGGGAACAATTGTAACCAATAAGCAGACTCACCTCACATTCGATTAAACACGATCTCTTCCACAAGGTGCTCTAGGTAAGGCCATGCCCTTGCTGTTTTGGGTGTAGGGATATGACTTAGATTGGCAGGAATAAACTCTCTTGAGTAAATTTCTGGGACAGGGATTTTCTTTGATGAATAAAAACCTCTAACCTGCAACCCAGTTAACCTTTGACTTGGAATGACTGTCACTTTGGAAGGTAGAAAGCTTTAATTGCATGGGCTCTCTTGGTGTTTTCAGTGTTTCTGCCTTCTCTTGCAATATGAAAGTGGTGTCACTTTGGCTATCTAAAAGGGTACAGACAAGAATTTCAGTCTCTGGATCACTTGTTGTGGACAACCACACTGGAGCAACTGTAGATGCAAATGTGCTATGTTTGTTTTGTACCACTTGGTTGGATGTTACTTCATTCACTGTTTCAACAGTGTGGTTACAATCTGTTCTTTTCTTGTTCCTTGGATGGATTTCCTTCATCATCTTGGTGTGCCTTTTTTACGTTCTCCTTGGCACGGTTCTCATGTAAACATGTTGGGTGCGTCCCCTTACATGTGTTGCAGACACTTCTCTTTTCACATCTCTTTGAATGGTGCCCTGCTTTAAGACATCCAAAACACAGTTTTTGATTTTGCACAAACTTGACTCGTTCTGTAATCGACTTGTCCATGAACTTTTGACATGTATGAAGACTATGGTTTGACCTTTCACAAAATATACATCCTTTAGCCTCTAAGGCTTCTTCAGAGCTTCTTGCCAGCACCTTTGCACCAACACTTCGAGTCTGGCGTTTTCACCTTTCCACCATCACTTGACTTCGACGCATATAAAGATGCAACTGGATTACAAGCTATCCTTGCTTCCCTTGAAACAAATTCAACAAACTGACTAAAAGTAGGGAATTCCCTACTTTCTTCTTCAATTTCTATGACTCTTCTGTTCCATCTGGCTGCTAACCAATCAGGAAGCTTAGAGAGCGTTCTTTGATTTTCACCATAGTCATTCAGGATTTCAAGGCTCTTAATCTGAGACATTGCTGCTTGACGTGCTTGAAGGAAGTCTGAGAACTCCCTTAGTTCAAACAGTCCTTGGGTCCTATCTAAAGGAGCTTCCACACCTATTCTCCAAAATTTCCAAGGCTGAATGGTAGGCCTCATCTGTGCTTAATAGGAAATAACTCTCAATGGCTTTCCTTGCTGGTCCACTAACATATTTGCGGAGGTAGTAAACTTTCTCCTTTACTGGAATGTTCTTCCTACCTATCAATGTTTGAAAAGACATTTTCCAGCCCTTATACTTTAGTGGGTCTCCAGTAAAAACAGAAGGCTCTGGTACTGGGAAACGGCTTGCCTTGATGGACTCCACTATTGCTTCAGCAAGCATTGTAGTACTAGGCTGTGATACTACCTGTTGCACTGAAAGATTCCTTGAATTAGGTAGAAATTTGCTTCGGTTAAGCCTTGAATTGTGAAGCAACTCTGATATCTCTTCATCTGAGCTCACTTCTTGCTTGTAGATTTGCAGTTGTGCCTTGGCAGCATTCATCAGCTTAACTGCCTCTAAATGCTCTATCTCCCTGCACTTCTCCTCCAAAGCATTTGTCCTTGCAACATTTTCAGTTTTTTGTAGTGCAAGTTTCTGTCTGTTTTCAGCCTCAAGCTTTTCAAGCTCTTGTTTCTCACACTCTATTTCTTGTAAGACCTTCAAGGCTGCTTGAGTTGCAGCTAACTCTGCTGAAGCATCTTATTTCCTTGCAGAGAGCAGGCTTGAGGTTCTTGAGCTTGTATTTAAACTGTTCAGAGACTTAGACCCCTTTGAACTAGGTCTGGACTCTGAGAATTGAGTGGATGAGAACACAGAACTAGTCTCAACCCAATGTACTTGTTCCTTGTGAGATCTTCTGTCTTCCTCTTTCCCTGCCAGAAGATTTGGCGCATTTTCTTCGATGTGTTTTGAGATAGCATCACATGTATCTACTCTGCGGCATATCTTACCATCAGGGGTAATATTTTGCCTTAAAGTCTTCATAAGCCAGTTTCACATCTGTTGAAGCACTGCAAACTTTAGCTGTTTAGCATGAGCTTTCCATTTTCAGATTTACTGTCCTGGAACTCTTGACCTTTTTTGGTAAGTTTACATGTTCTCTGGCTTCGTTGCACACTTTCAGCAGCATCTTGAGTCTCTATAGTCACCTCAGTCTCTTCTAGTGGATTTGTGTCTAATAAATTTTGGTAAGCTGTTGCTCAAACTCAGACAGCCATTTTCAGTATTGATTAAACTGACTCAGATTCCTTTTTGTAGATGCTTAGGATGTAACTCAGCAACTATGCTAGCTTAGCTTCAATACTGCTAATTAGAGCATCATTAACTAGTGGTAATAAATGGAAATTGTAATAACTGTAGGTGTATTAGCCTTAGCCTTTAACAATGACTCTTAGAATTACTTGTTATTCCTTTATAGTACAGTGAACTTAATTCCACTTGCAGTGGATTAAAGAACACTTATATATAACCCTTAACCAGTTATTCCAACAATGGATATGCTTTGCTAGTGCTTTAAAATGTTGCTGCACCTAAATAGCTTAGTTGTAAAATAATGAAGACAATAATGGCTTGAACTTAAACATGTACACAGCATCAGAGCAGTTCACACTTATAGAGTCCCTTTAAAGCAACAGATGAGGCTACTCCACTTCTTAACATTTAACTTGCTTTAAATGTAACTCTTTTGGCTTAACCACACAATGCTCCTGGATACCGGTTGCCCTTTCTTAGCTTGCTGATGTGTGCACAGGCTTATCTGTTGATGCTTCAGTTCGAAAAAATTCTTGAAATTTGCGTGCAGCTCTGCTGGCAACGGGCACAGACCACAGATCTCTTCACATCGTGTAGAGCAGGCTCTGAGTTCTCACTGTAGCTCCCCTCGATTCAAACACAAGCTCAAGCATTCTTTATTACAGGCATTTATTAACATGTCGCACCACCAGCCATCTTTACATGCCAGACCATGCCAAATGCCAATGGTAATGCCGTGAGAACAGGAAATAAATAAACAAATATCAAAATAAATATAAACAAATAATACACAAAATATAGACTTGACCATAAACCACAAAGGTTATAAACCGCTTTATCTATCTAACACATTAGCAGATGTACCGTTACAAATATAGCATTAATAAACAGACAGTTTGCATACATTATTGATCACGTTAAGTCAAGGTGAGGTAAAACTAAATTTCCAATGGTTAGGTCTTTACAACAAAAAATATCTTCAAAGTGCAGCTAATAGTTTCACAACATCTTAGAACATAGACAACCGTTTTCCCTAGTTGGGATATTACGGAGCACAGGTAATAATGACCCCCACCGCACATGGTGGCAAAAACAATTAGTTCCACTTGAGAAATTAAACAAGCATATGATCTCAACAAACAAACCACAGAATTTATCAACATAAATTATTCTCATTTTTACATCAAATATTTTGAGAATTAAATTAATTGCAACTGACTCTGACGGCAGTTACAGTTTTTCATGTGAAATTCTTCCAGACTATAGTTGCATTAAAGCAGAACACATCCTATAGGTAAAGAGGAGACAAATGAGAGATGAATGTGAAAATAGAGAAGATAGAGACCCCACAAGGGATGGAGATGTGTTGAAACATGTAATTCCTCTCTTCAGCTTTACATACATTTGCACGTACTTCAAACTCTATAAAAGTTATCTATTATATATTTCTTGTATATCTATTAGATCTTTTACAATTTTTTTTTTTTTTTTTACAAAAGCAGAAATGCTCCTCACATCTGTTTCCAGACATTTCAATTCATTTCAATTCAATTTTATTTGTATAGCGCTTTTAACAAAGAGCATTGTCTCAAAGCAGCTTTACAGAACATAAAAAACAATAAACATACAAACCGAATCGACATTTGGCATGCCCTTATATAAAACTTCAGTTAAGCAAAAAGAATCTCCACAAAAATGTGTCTGTCTGTGTCTTTTCTGATAATAGTTGTAGATAAGGACTTCCGTACAAACACAGACTTTCACACTTTTTAACTGGCCAATATTTATCAAATACCATAGAGCTTTTTATTTTGTAAGTATACTGTATGTTGTGGGGTGGGCACTGGTGGCTCAGTGGTAGGTTTCTCGCCTATCATGCAGCGGGCCCGGGTTCGATTCCTAGCCAATGCCTCAACCCCAGCCACTGGATGCTGTGCTAGTCCCAAGCCCGGAAAAATGGGAGGGCTGCGTCTGGAAGGGCATCCGGTGTAAAACATTTGCCAAGTTGTTGTGCGAACCAGTAGGTTCCGCTGTGGCGACCCCGAACAGGGAGCAGCTGAAAGCAACTTCTACTGTATGTTGTGGGGTATTTTGTGTGTTTTTTCCAATTAAAGGTTATGTCCTACATAGATTTCCTGGACAGTTCAAATAAAGAGACTTTCTAGAGGTGGATTATAAAGAGGTGTGGGATAAGGGTGTGTATTTGGCCAGTCAAGTAATTATTTAATAGTGGCAAGGCAAACAGAGTTAAACATTGTTTTAATGTACCAGGCAGGTCTTAAATCAATTCAGTGTCATTCTAGATATGAGTTAATAAAATGAGAAAAATGAAAAGGTTCACCACCATTACCATTACTATTTAAACCTTAGCCTTTATGTCTGCCAAAGTTTGGCAGCCAAACAGTGGACCATTACATTGTACTTCCATTTGTTGTTGAGGGTGCTGTGCAGTTTGAGTAGTATGCGGTATTAATAATTACCAAGTTCAAATTGTCTCTGAATAATGGAAAAGCTTAAAATGAAAGAATTTATGAAAACCAGTACTAATAACAGCAGTCATATTGGTCCTATAGTTATTAACATTTCTCTCTAGAACACATAATTAATAAATATGTACAGTATATGAACAAACAAATGGGGCATTGGTGGCTCAGTGGTAGGTTTCTCACCTATCATGCGGAAGGCCCGGGCTCGATTCCCAGCCACTGGATGCAGTGCCGGTCCCAAGCCCGGAAAAATGGGAGGGTTGCGTCAGGAAGGGCATCCGGCGTAAAACATTTGCCAAGTTGATGTGCGGACCAGTTGGTCCGCTGTTGCGACCCTGAACAGGGAGCAGCCGAAAGCATTAACTTAACTATATAAACAAACAAATAAATAAATACTGCCATGGTGGTGTAGCAGGTTAGTGTCTGTGTGGAGCTTTAGACCAATTGCAAACTGGCCCTTGATATGAATTAATGAAGGTGTGGTTACTGAAAATGAATAAATAAACACTACAAAACAAAAATCAATAAATGTTTTAGAATTTTCTTCATTCACAATTGTTCTAAAATTTCTGTCAACTTTGTAGCATACATGTACTGTATGTCATTGTGGAAAATGCTGTTCATTATAAAGAGATTAAATAGCCCCACCCCACCCCCTGGCACACACACACATACACACCACAGAAACTGAGCAGGTGAGATAGGGTGGGGCTGGGGGCGTGTGTGCTCAACAACCATTAGAGCAATAGATGGGCGTTAACTTGCACATCAGGCGGATAAACTTATCTATGTAAAGAAATGCTTACTGTAAACTACCTTGTCAGTCTCCTCACAGCAGTGCAAGAGAGAGAGAGAGAGAGAGAGAGAGAGAGAGAGAGAGAGAGAGAGAGAGAGAGAGAGAGAGAGAGAGAGAATTAACCAAGTTTCACAATGACAGACACCAACATGCGGCTGAGACTGCCGGTGGTTTGTATTGTGTTGGAGGTCATCCTCATCATCCTCTTTGGCATCCTTGTGGAGTACGACAGCAACACTGATGCCAAAAAGTGGCACGCCAACACAACAATTGACATGGACAACGAATTCTACTACCGTTATCCCAGTAAGTGTGTGTGTGTGTGTGTGTGTGTGTGCGTGCACCTTTACAAATAGAGACAATGACATACAAAAGGTGTACATTACAAATGAGTTTGCATATTTAGGTCATAAATTACAGTAGATATTTTAGGCCTTAAGACCTTTTACCACTGTAGTTTACTCCAGGACTTCCAGGGGTAAAATGTGTAATTGACTGCATTAATTCGTGTGTACATTCAACAAATCACTTCAGAAATGCATTGTTGATATATTTGACAGGTCTTTTCTAGGTTATGCCAAAATGTTGAAAAAAAATTGTTAGGCATGGACTATAATTTTGCAGAAAAATTCAGCACAGCCATAATTTTATTTAGCCGTAAATGGTAAACACATGCCATTTATATTGGTGGAATAAGCTTGAAGTTTTTTTAAATAAATAAATAATTTTAATAAATAATTCTGAATTAGCCTATCCAGCTTGTCCAGATTGTCTGCAGTATATTTTACACATACAGACATTTGCACTGTGTTGTAATCTAAGATCTTATTAAAGAAAATCTTACTATTTCCTATTTTGACTTTTCTGATCCCATCTTAAATTACATTTGAAAAGGTTAAATACAAAGACAATAAAAACAAGATACAAATATACATTTTCAAGGGTCTTTTTATATAAATTCTGGTACTCATAAAGAAGACTAGAAATGAAGACCAGACTGGAATGAAAAAAAAATGAAAAGTAAATTATTTGCTTTGTATTAAACACATGCACATTAAATTACTTAATATGTAGTGTTAGGAATTATTTACATTTTTAACATAGTTAAGCTGTCTCTCCATTACTGATGAATGGATTCTGTGAATGGGTATCAGGGTCTCAAGACATCCACCTGTGCTAGTCTTGACTTGCTGGGTTCTGTTGATGGATGTTGTGGTAAACACATCTAAAGAATTCAACCTGTGCTGATCTTGACTTATTACTTCACACATGAAGGACACCAGTCCCTGTATACACACACCTGCATAACATTGTCAATGAGGGAAAAGGGAGTGGTTGAAAGATGAGACTTCTAAAATGGCTCAGTGAAATCTGGCTGAATGCCAGATGTTTTAAATCTTAAGTGTTCGTTTTTTGTGTGTTTTTTCAGCATGTTTCAGGTTTGGTGGGATTCTATAATGTATACTGTCGTTACTGTCATGCAGACCAGCAAACTAAGAAAACATTCCCACAGACAAACTGAAAGGCAATCACGACAGTTTGCATCTTTGAACTGAGGAACTGTGTCTTTAAATACTGCACCCATGTTATGCAACATGTACAAGTAACAGGTCTGATACGTTAAGACAATGTGCACTTGAAAGGTAAAATGATTGCAGTTGAAACCCAGATGTTTTGAATTAGATTTGAAATCCTTTCATTACCAGACCTCTTATCACCTAATGTGTCATGTGCACTCAAACATTTAAAAAAAATACTGCATGACTGCATGTGAAGACCCCAAGCTCAGTGTACTGGATAACAACCAATCATGTAAACCTATATATATATATATATATATATATATATATATATATATATATATATATATAGGCAGTATATATATATATATCTTGTCTGTATGTTTGCATTTCTGGTTAGATGCTAACTGCATTTAATTGCCTTGTACCCATGCGTAATAACAGTAAAGTTGAATCTAATCTAATCTAAATTATTAAATTAATAATTAAATATATATATGATGTAGTGTATGTGTTTGCCTCACACCTCCAGGGTTGGGGGTTCGATTCCCGCCTCCGCCGTGTGTGTGGAGTTTGCATGTTCTCCCCGTGCCTCGGGGGTTTCCTCCCCCAATCCAAAGACATGCATGGTAGGTTGATTGGCATCTCTAAATTGTCCGTAGTGTGTGAATGTGCGTGTGCCCTGTGATGGGTTGGCACTCCATCCAGGGTGTATCCTGCCTTGATGCCCAATGAAGCCTGAGATAGGCACAGGCTCCCCGTGACCCAAGAGTAGATCGGATAAGCGGTAGACAATGAATGAATGTAGTGTATGTGTTTGTTTGTTTGTTTGTTTAGGTTTCCAGGATGTACACGTGATGATTTTCATTGGCTTCGGGTTCCTCATGACATTCCTGCAGCGTTATGGCTTCAGCAGCGTTGGCTTTAACTTCCTCATCGCAGCCTTCTCTCTGCAATGGGCAACAATCATGCAAGGCGTCCTTCATAGCATACATCATGGATCACATGGTGTCAAGATCCATGTTGGAGTGTTAAAGTATGATGCAGAGTGTCCATAATTCTATATCTGTGTCCCTCTTATCCCTCTCTCTTTAGCTCACTAATCTTTCCCATGTGTATACATTAAAGCCATTGACTGGGTAACTTTCTCCTGCAGCATGATCAATGCAGACTTCTGCACTGGCTCTGTGCTGATCTCATTTGGGGCTGTGTTGGGCAAGACAAGCCCAATCCAGATGCTGATAATGGCCATATTTGAGGTTACATTGTTTTCTGTAAATGAGTTCATCCTTCTCGAATATCTTGGAGTAAGTCAACTCTGATTCTCTAATCCTCTTTTAGCTTAAACACTCAAGTTTTTGAAACTGAGTTCTTAACATTTCACAGATGGAATTAGAAAATACTGTTTTTCTGTCATAAGGTTCAAGTAAAGACATTATCAGTTTATAGATGTGAGGTTTTATCATTTAAGATTTTGGGATTTAATTTGACAGTTGGATTTGTTTAAAGAGTTTAAAGACTTTTCTGGCAGTTGGTATGTAAATTATGTTAGACAGTTGTGTAATAAATTATGATCAAAGTGAAAATTAATTTTCTTATTAATGAGGCATCTTTGGCTCAAAAATGATGCATTAAAAAAGTGTTCAGGATTCTAAATTCTTGTAATCTAATAACCGTTCATGACAGGGAATCCCTTTTCTGCGTGAATGGATGGTGTTACTCACTTCCCTATCAATCACAGAGAAATTGTAAGCTCATATATGTAAAAGAGGGCAGATTTCCTCAGAGTATGTTTAGATGACCTCTAACATACTGTAAGCAGCAAGAGTCATGTGAGACAGGACAGCTAGCTAGTAGGTAGGAATTGGCAAATGATCAAATTATTATTTTGATTAAAAAGCCCCCTTTTTTTAATGCCTGTTTATCTTTAAACACCGATAGGCAAAAGATGCTGGAGGATCCATGACCATCCATACATTTGGAGCATACTTTGGACTCATGGTGACGCGTGTGCTGTACAGGCCCAACCTGAGCAAAAGCAAGGAAAGGAACTCCTCTGTGTACCATTCTGACATCTTTGCCATGATAGGTTAGTTAAATTATTTGCCCAGAACCAGGATTAGTATGTGGCAGAATAACCCCTTTAGGTTTTGGACAGTGTAAATCAAATAAGACAAGGCAAATGGTTAGGACTGAACATAAATTTTTTTATGTTCTGATTATCCCTTTCCAGGAACCATCTACCTGTGGATGTTCTGGCCCAGCTTTAACTCGGCCATCACGGCTCAAGGAGATGACCAGCATCGCACTGCACTGAACACATACTACTCACTGGCTGCCTGCACACTTGCCACATATGGTTTCTCTGCTCTTGTCAACCATGAAGGAAAACTTGACATGGTGAGTGCCCACCAATTGGCCTAATTATGTTAAAGTGTTTCAGTTGGCTGGGTCTTCATATGTGTATTTTAAAATCACTGCACAGTTGGCTTTATAGGCTTACAAATAAGTGCAGAGCAAACACTACTGAAAATAAGAAAGGGGCATCTAATAAGTGAGTCTAAACCTATTACATATTGTGAGGAAATACATTTTTCATGTTTATAGTCAAAAGAATTTTCATGGTACTTCCAACATAGAAGGTAAGATTTGCTTTATGTTATTGCAGCACATTCCTAATGTAACTAACATGCCATTGCCCTAAGTTCACTTAGTTATTTGATTGACATCATACATTCTCTGTCACCTGACAGGTGTAATCTGTCCATCATCCAATCGGTTGATTGTTATCTAAAGAGGAACATTTTTTAAGATTATGTCATTTCAACTTTCAGTGAAGTTAAACCACATTCTGGTTCTTGGAGAGATAACTTATTTAAAGAGATAGGGATTGTGTTTGAATACAACGCATACAGTACTAATCTTATCACATGGGTCTTTTAGGTGCACATTCAGAACGCTGCACTGGCAGGTGGTGTTGCTGTAGGAACTGCTGGTGAAATGATGCTGACTCCATTTGGTTCCATGATAGTAGGATTCCTGGCTGGAACAATCTCAGTGCTGGGGTACAAGTACCTCTCAGTGAGTAGTGAGCTCACACACTATGTTAAAACTATGAATCCTTTACATGGGTCTTATATAATTAGGATTATATGCCACTTTTAGGATTATTTGCCACATTTGACAACCAAAACTCATTTCAATAGGTGATACACATGCTCAATAAATGCAAAAGCTATCAGCTTTAAAAATGTTAAGAAGATTAAAAAACAATTAAACAATGATGCACAAGACTGGAAGTTATAATGTTTAAATATAATGAACTAATTAGCATATAAACACATAATACAGCGATCTGATTTTTTTCAGTCTCGCTAATCAGAGACATATTTGAGTAGGGTAAATGTGCATGGATAAATTTGAAACAGACTACAATTCATATACAAGACATATGAAGTGAAAGGGTGAGTTTAAGCATCAATTAATGAATATTGGGTATGAGCTTTCTGGACAGAAATTTGTCACACACTTCTTATTGTTCAGTGTCAAAAGGTTTTGCACACAGATGAATGCAAAGAAGTGTAAAACTGCTACATAAAGTTGTTAGCCAGACTGAGGTTGCCCTTTGTGCTTCATGTCCAAGAGAGACAGAGCCTGGATGGCAACGGTAAGATAGAGTGTGCACTCAGCGAATATGATGGAACACTGAGACACTTTGCCCAGCTTACTGGACGTTAATGACATAAAATGTTTTAGAATTCTCTGGAACAACACCAAAATAGGCCCCACAAACTCAAGCTGATTTGCCCAGCAAGTTGGTGGAAGAGTATACTAAACTAAAACTGACAAGACAGTGGCAGGATTCTTAACTAACAGCTCTGGGGCTGTTATTAAAAAAAGGGTGGCAGCATAGCCATGTTTTGGGGGGAATATAGCATACATGCCATTCAGTTTTCTATTGTTTTGCATTCCTCTATATTAATGGTACTCTTATTTTGTAGCCTATTCTGGAGTCAAAGCTGAAGATTCAAGATACATGTGGTGTTCATAACCTACATGGCATGCCAGGAGTCCTGGGAGCAATTGTTGGCGCCATCACTGCTGCAGCAGCAAGCCCTTCTGTATATGGCCTAGGGTAAGAACTTTTTTTATGAACTATAAAGCTTGCTATATGACAATACAGACAAATTCAACTTAGATATTACTTTGAGATTTTTAACTTATGTACTAGGACAAATAGATTGCATTGTCATATATATTTGATGAGCAAAGCATTTTATATTTGTTTAGAATGAATATCCTTCATGGCTATTAGAGATTATAGGTTACAGGGCTAAGTTCACACTGCTTCCATCTATTGTTTCCATAGGATTGTAGATGTGTTTCCTGATATCAAGGAAGATTATACTGCATCCTATCAGGCTTCAATGCAAATCGCTTCGCTGGCTGTCACCCTGGCCATTGCCCTTTTGGGTGGGCTTATTGTTGGTAAGAATCAAGGCACCAAAATAACTTCACAATGAAATTCAAAAATTATAATGTGATAAAATATTTGAGACCATAAAATATTTTTTATTCTCAGACTTGTTTAACTTGTTTTATAGACATCACCAATGCTGAAACCTGGGAGCTGTAACATAGTTACAGGGTTATAATGCTAACTATAGTGATCATTATTAAAGAGTGTGTAGAAGCTTATTGGAAAGTGTAGGATTCATAGTAGCCTGTGTATGTTCTTAGGATTCCTTTTAAAACTGCCAATTTGCGGAGCCCCACCTGACACTCTCTGCTTTGAGGATTCAGTCTACTGGGAGGTAAATGATTAACTATTCTGTAGTTACTGTATAAACTTTTATTGAAGTAATTTGACTGACAGATACACAGCAACAAAGTGTAAACTAACCTGACTTTAGTTTACACTTAACATCCTAGTAAATAAAGCATAAAGGCAGTTAAGGAGAGCTGGGGAAAAAAAAAACAAGTCACTTATTTTTCCATATTGTGTAATTCTCTCATTAGATGCCCGGAGAAGAGGAGGGCCATGGAGAACTAACTACTGTGAAAACACCTGAGGAGACAGATAAACTCAATTAAATTACATGCCTGCTTTTGTGAGTGAGTGCTTGTCAATATACATATGTGTGGGCCTTACATGCCGAAACATGCAGGATATACACTCAAAGCTGAATATCATCGCAACATTGTCTGTGGTCCACTCAAAAAGTATAATTTTTATAAAGACGTTGTTTTTTAGAATGTTGTGTAGATGTGTACGGTTACAAGAAATTTGTCAAGGCAGAAGAACGTGAACTTTTTTGCTTATTGGAATGTATCATTCAATAAAAATGTAAACATATGTGTTTTACTGTAAAAACTAACCTTTGAAAAAAAATTATGTATCATGTATGTATCAGCATTCACCTCATTGTAGTAAATGATGCATTCTCATGTATTATTCAAAAATGAAGACTCACTGAGAAATGTCCCAATCCAGTGTTATAAAGTCCAGTGCATAAAATCCTGGTTGCTATATGTATCATATATGGATTATGGGCCAAGGTATCCAACAATTCTGTGCTAAGAAATAGGTATTGATATCACAACTGATTTTCCCCAGTTTAAAATGCATTAATATGATAATGCTAGTTCATATGATCACAAAGTGGCAGTAAGTACAGGCATTCACTGTCGACCATGTGACGGTAACATATTTCACACCAAGGTTCATGTGTTAAAGTGCTTCCTCCTACATCGTTAACACCTGCAACACTACACAGGACAGCAAAGCAGCAGCAGCATCCCACACTGTTATGAACATGGTGCCATAATGTTGCCTACCCTGTCCTGCACATTACAGTGTTCCTGCCTTAACATTCCCAAATCAACGTAGTAAGAGCTGTAATTAGCTAAATGAGGTGTGAGAAGAGTGGGAATGAGTGGCAAAACACTAAAATATTCAGTACAGGAATTACTCCAAAGTAAAATGAACAAATTCTACACGATCACCAGATGGCGCCATTGAGCTGTCGACTGAGCTGCAGTAGCAGGACGGTAACTGGCCAATTAGTGCTAAACATCTTGCTTGGAGGGGATTGATTCGGATCTCAGTGCAAATTTCAGGTCTAATTGCATTTTGCAAGGGACACTTATGTGTCTTTTATTTTGTCCCAAAAATTGTCTTTTATTTTATCCCAAAATGTTTAATATTAATTTCATTAGGAAAACACATTTCTGTAGTATCAAATCCTTAATAAATATCCAGTAATGCCTTAAAAAGTGAAGTGTCAGTTAATTGGTTTAATTAGGTTTAGTATCGAACATAAAATAAAGGATTTCTGTTTCCAGTCACGTTTAATATTTAAAAATATATATATATATATATTTGGATAATGTTTGAAATGACCAGCGTGTTTCTGGGGAACATAGCTCATCCTCGAGCCTGGGCATGCAACCAGCAGGTGTGTGTAATCAGGTACGGGTGCATGGAGGTAATGCTACAGGAAAACATACCTATTTGTTTTTGAAGTTGTATATGTATAAAATAGTTACTAATAACAAATCTCTCTAACTAAATAAAGACGCAATGATACGGTAGTAAGCAATGTATATGTTTTATTGTTTTATAAAATGTGCTTACGGCACACTTGAAAGACTCGCTTTGGCTAATAAACAATAATGTAAATAATTGTATGTAGCTCTAGATGAAGGCGGGGGCTTTTAATTCGCCTGAACACTTATAATGGCGCCTCCAATTACCGTGGAAGGGGAGCACCGAGTCCAGATGGTCTCCGCTTCGTAATTAGCACAGTTTCACTTTCTGGGATCAAAAGGCGAAAATAAAGCTGGTGCTCTTATGTTGATATCGTGATTCTGCAAGCGCCCGGAGCTTCATATACCCAGTGTGAGTGGGAATAACACCCCACATCCACCCCCCCTCCCCATTCCGAAAGTGTGGTTTCGTCCTATTCTGGTGGCTTGTCGGCGTGAAGCAGCGCCGTGGGTTTTTCCCATGCTTTAACATGCAGACAGGTGAGCAGCTGTTCTTAACAATGGCTGAAGGCTGTCAAGTACTTAATCATCTAATCACAGTTACAATGATGAAAAGGCTAATGGAAAACGCTTTCTATAATTGGTTAGTTTAGTATACAAGAATAAAAAAGAACCTGGGCTACTGTTTGATTTTCCTAGGAGATTTAACATCATTTAACCAAAATTGTTTATTGGCTTTTTTTAATCTCAAGCAGTTGTATATACTGGATACTAAACAGATGAATGTGGTCCAAAATAGTACTCCTCTCTCTCTCTCTCTCTCTCTCTCTCTCTCTCTCTCTCTCTCTCTCTCACTCTCTCTCTCTGTCTCTCTATCTGTGTGTGTGTGTGTGTGCCTAGCTCAGGTAGGCAAGCCGGCCCACTGCAGGGTGTAAAGCATGGCCATGTAAATGAGTCAGTGGGAGTGTGTGGAGTGGGTAAAGTCTGCCGCTGCCTCTCTGCATGAAGAGAGTGCCTTTGCTTTAGCTCATTTTAACAGGATTACAGGCAGGCTGTGTTCAGGGTCTGCCAGCTCTTTCAGCTTGTGTCTTTCCTCCAGGCAACCTTCACATGCTCCTCACCAGCCTGCTGAGAGACAGCAACTGGGAGGGCTCTGTGCGTGCGACTATGATAAATTTTCACACACAATGCAAATACAGTATACACGGGAAATATTCTAGACATGTAATAATATTCTGGAAATATTCTAGACCAACAAAAGTAATGCATCTGTGATAATGCGCACAGGGCATATTGTCCCTGTGAAACTCTCGTCAAAAAGAGCAGAGCAGACAAGAGCTTTACACTTGACATATTCCTGTGCTGTTCTCAGCCCTTGAATGCAATCGACCACAATACAGAGACAGCTTTTGTGTGAGATGGTCCAGTTGACACCTGCTTCCCCTGAGAGCAGTGAATTTCAAGTGCCTCGTTCAAAAAATACCTGACTGAAGAAAGAGTAATGTCACACTGGAGGCAATGCAGTCTAGACCATATTTGTTTTCATAATCAGTTCTGACTACTAAAAACTATATCTCATCTTAAATAAATTACACTTTCATGAATTTATGAACAGTGTACCAATATTTTTTAGTTATTTCACTGGTCATAAATGTTAAGATCCCACTCTGCAAACCCCTTTTTAATATGAAGTCTTTTTTGGGGGGCAATTATTAAACAGGAAAACCACTAAAAGCTTTATAGTGTTAACAGGTTAGACATGGCAAGGACAAAGACATTGACTAGCCCCCCCCTTGACCCTGTCACATCCTCATGCACTCCTGGCATTGTGGGAAGCATGACCCTGAGGTCAGAGGTCAGTCTGTGTCAAGTGGGGTGACTCTTCATGCAGTCTTAATTGAGTGTGTCCTGTTAAAGGAGCGTGTGAGAGTACTGGGGCATATGCACCACACATACAGCTCTCCAGATGAGTGTATTTTTTTGTCTATATTTTTTCTTTCTCAGGCTGGAGACACACTCTTCAGCATGTGACTTGTGTGAGGAACAGTAAAATAAGGAAGCTGCAGTAAGATGGTCATGCCAGCTGTTAGCAGTTTTAGCAGTTTTTCCCTTACTTACATGATACTCAGTTATAACATGTTATTTAGTATCTATTAATTCTTAAAAAGCCACTTCATGTAGTTACAAAACTGAGAAATTCATTACGGGGTCCTAAAAGGTTAAATCACTTCAGATTATTTCAACACAAATATGACACTGAATAATAGGCCCACTGTTTTGGGGGCCTTAAGCGACATCACACTCTTGGCTCCCCCATACATTTCCCAGCCATATCTCTTAAAGTTACAGACCACAAGGGGGCCCCCTATGAAAGTCTGATCCATCTCACTATCTCATATTGCCAAAATATATTATTACACAAAATATCTAATAATTTATTCAGTAATGATCATTTACTTTATCCTGCTAAGAGCCACAATGGATCCAAACCCTATTCCAGGAACACTGGATGTGGGGCAGGATATAATAAAATCTACCCTTACAGTCCTAAAGAACTGGATATACCACTTAAAGCTACAAATGTGAATATTAATTTCTTTCAGCAATTTATCAAACTATTTTGTTGATTTTTGCCTGGCATTTTTATTTAAAATAACTTAAATTGTTAAAAGGATTGTTTTACAAATCATATAGCACAATTTAATGGAGACATCATCTATATTCTTATAGCATAAAAATAATAAATATAGGTCACAATATATGGGCATTTTTGTCCACCGTATAAATGACCTTTTAAATATACTGTAACTTGCCAGTTGCTAGATTACTGAAGAAAAATCAGTTGCAAAATATACATCTAAAAGCCTTACCTCTTCTATTAAACATTTCTGATGGTAAAACAATGAAAGAAGTAAAAATGAAACTATACCCCCCTTATTATTACAACACAGTCACAGCAGTGTAACATTAGCTATATGACGTGCTGTAAATATTGTCCCAGAATGCCCGCTGAGCAAAAACATTTGCAACTGTTAAAACACATTTAAGTGTCACACTGCTCTGAGCAAAACATATTATTGTTGAACTTAGAAAGAAGACGTTCTTTATAGTGTATATTATTACACTCTTAGTATATTACAGAATATATTGCAGGAATATGTTGAATCACTATGCATAAATATTAATATTGAGGTTATCTGGACTCTGAAATTTAACATTAGCTGAGCAATGAGCAATGAAGTGATTGTGGACTTAGAGCTCTGGGCAGGTCGATAGTGCAACAGTCATTAAAGGCTATTTGAGCTAAGAGTATTTAAAGTGATATTCAACTGTTGCAACCTTCAGTTCATCTGAGACCAGGCCTGAATCAATATTACTGATATTAGTGATACATGACATGATACATCACATAATGTATCCATTTATTAGAATACCTCCTGTCCAGTCTCCCTGTATTCCTATTTTCATCACCACAGTGATACATTGTAAAATAAACAAAAGAAAATTGCCAGTTAGAAAAACAGAGGGGATTCTGTATCTGTCTCAATTAACAGGTTTCTAATCTGGGGGAGCTTCATCCAGGGGTGTTAATCGGGCAATAGGGAAAGGGGAGACAAGAATTCTGAGATGGCACCATTACTCTGATGGGAATCCTGCTCTTGTCTATTCCCCATAACCCCTCCTAACTTCTCCTATTCTTTGCAGCAGTCCTCTTCACCCCTAGAACACAAACAGCCTTTGTGGCCGGTGCTTTATTGGATGCCAATTTCCATGAAGGCAACAAGCAACGAATACATTCGCAGCTGCACCCCTTTCCAAACACACACGCACACACACACACATACATGCACGCACACGCACACACACTCAGACACACACACACAAATTGCCCTCTCCATACAATAAGGCCAGTTCACAAAATCACAGAATATATGCAGGCATATAGGCATTGGTGGCTCAGTGGTAGGTTTCTCGCCTATCATGCAAAGGCCCGGGTTCGATTCCAAGCCAATGCCTCAACCCCAGCCACTGGATGCAGTGCCGGTCACAAGCCAGGTAAAATGGGAGGGTTGCATCAGGAAGGGCGTAAAACAAAGTTGTTGTGCGGACCAGTTGGTCCGCTTTGGCGACCCCGAACAGGGAGCAGCCGAAAGCAACTACTATATGCAGGCATATAGGCACTGAGTGATTTACAGATAAAAATAGCTTGTACACATGCAGTGAACTCCCACCCTCCCACCCCCACATTCACACACACTTTGATTCACACTACCGCAGCAAGACACACACACACACATGCACACAGGCAGCAGTTTACACATTCTGCATCTTCTCATCA
>JAUCMX010000003.1:20577002-20634502 GCA_033459395.1 Hemibagrus guttatus
GGTAATCCACAAAGGTCCAGTCATCTCTAATGTTTCAGTCACTCTATTCTTCTGGGAAATATGGTGTTTTAAAAGAAATGATCCATTAATATATCACTATAATTGCACATAAATTATGAATATGAATAAACTGCATTCATTATGAAACTGGCCATAGGTCATAGGAGTGCTATGGACCTGTTGCCGAGCCTATTCAACCATATGTTAGTGGTGACACTTTTGGCCCTTGACCCAAGACTAATTGAAGGCTTGACCTTGTTAACTGAGATGAGCCGGTTTTGAGGATACTGGGGTGAACTGAGGGAGGCCTCTGCCCTGAGGCTGAACCCCAGGGGACATTTATAATGTTTAATACCCACCTTATGACCAATTATGGCCATGTCCATTGCCCAACGACATCTTAACCACAATTCATTCACATGTCCCTTAATAAACTCTCTCATGCTGCCTGTCGGATGCATTCAAAGCCTTTCAGTGCATTATGATTGTAGAGGTTTTTCAAAAAATGTTAGTTATTATATTGTGAAAATAACATCCAAAGGGACATTTTTAAAGAAAAGCATTTTTTTTAAACCATGTCTGGAGATCATTCATTATAACTGATTATCAGCAATTATTACTTTCTCCGTGTAGCCAAATCCACTGACCACAGGGAACTAGTCAATTAAATTAGTTCTGTTTGTCAGCTATATTTGTATAAGAAAACAAATACAAAAAAAAAAAATTTCACTGGTGTCAGGTGCAGCATGACAGTGCACATCTCCGCTTAAGGGATGGCTATTACTAAAATCCCAAATTGTTTAAAAATATTTTTCTTTCAAAAATTAACCTGTAAATATGTGTTATCGAAATTTTTAGCGCCAAGCTAATGGCAGCAGCCTACTAATCCCTAAGACTGCCATTCAGGCCTACAAGCATTCATTAAAAGCGTTTGAGAACCATCAAAAAATGCCGGTGGCAGCTGTTTGTTTATAGTTTCCCACGACTCTATGCCAATTGCTTATCGTCACTCCGCCACTAGCTTGTCGTCTCTCATTAGCCGCCCCTCGGCAGACAAGAGATGCGGAATGAAGACGGCGAGGCTGCAGCTTCCATCGCCGTTTAATATTCCACCAACGAAGTGCATCCTCCTCCTCCTCCTCCTCCTCCTCCTCCTCTCACAAATCACCCTTCAGCCGCTATTAGCTACTTCCATCAGGAATTGTGTACTCGCTATTCACTTCTCTTATAAGTTGCTTATATCCTTATAATAAAGCAACCTTTGTAAAGATTTGAAATAAAAATTGAAATATTGTCATTAATGTATAGTCTGCATATACCTCAGTTTTTAATTAATCCCCAAACTAACATCAGTAATGAATTCTGTTGGGTTCCTATGTTATAATGGAAAAAATATATATAATTTTTTATACAGTAACATTAAACAATAGCATTTCAATTCTCAGTAAACTTAAAACGGTCCATTTTTTATTTTTTTTGTTTTTATTTAACTCCTTTCCCAACTTTTTTCATTAAATGCTTTCAGTTTGTTCTGTTAGCATTTTTTTTAATAAATAAGCACACTTGTAGTGTCGTTTATTTTATACACACACACATTTCGATATTTCGATCGATTAGCTAGATTAGATTAGTGTCCCACATCTATCATGCTTCTGTTAAAATAACCTCAAATATTGTAAGCAGTGGCAGAGAGACCCCCATTTGCGATTTCTTACAGATTTCGTTTAATTTCTATTATTCGATTATTAATTACACAAACAAGTATGCAAATATAAATATAACCTGTAACTCATAAAGGTCGTGTGCGCTTAGCACAAATCAAGAATAGTCTTAGAAAGAAAGAAAGAAAGAAAGAAAGAAAGAAAGAAAGAAAGAAAGAAAGAAAGAAAGAAAGAAAGAAAGAAAGAAAGAAGGAAAGAAAGAATGAATTAATTAATGAATGAATAAATTAATAATTTTCGCTGCATTTTCTATTTTATTTGCAGTCTGTCTAAACTTATAATTACCTGTATCTAATTTTCCCTCATTCAAAAAAAATAGCACATATGACGTACCTCACTTGCTGGCTTGTGATTGGTTAGAAAATATCGGTTAAGCAGAACGATCTCACAGACTTCTTTTCTTATTCTTGTATTTTAATTGGGGATTGAATATGAGCGCTAGCGTGGCCTACATAGCCGAACAAAAGCACTGAGCGTGACGTCACACATTTCAGCTTTAACGTTTTCTAGCCCTCTTGCTAATATATATAATGTTAATAATAAATTTGTTAATATGAAATAGCCTCTCTCTCTCTTTCTCTCTCTCTCTCTCTCTCTCTCTCTCTCTCTCTATATATATATATATATATATATACATATATATATATATATATATATATATATATATATATATATATATATATAAAAAATTTTAGATAGATAGATAGATAGATAGATAGATAGATAGATAGATAGATAGATAGACGGACAGACAGACAGACAGACAGACAGACAGACAGACAGAGAGAGAGAGAGAGAGAGAGAGAGAGAGAGAGAGAGAGAGAGAGAGAGAGAGAGATACATTTTTTAAAGTATATCTCTGATACATGTGATCTCATTGCTCTTCACACAATATAAATGAGTGTCATCAAATGCACATCTTAATACTTTAGGTTTTACCAATAAAATTGTAAAAATGTGAAATGTACAACTTCATTGTTGTTTTGGGAAAATTACATGCTTTTCCCATCATGCAGGAATATTCAAGGTACATAATTTGAGAATTTAGTTATGGTTGCATCACACATATCACTGGTATCTTTAACAAATTAATTTCAGGCTCCTGATCAAATACTTCATATTTTGAATCTAAATTCAAATGAATCTGTATATACATTTATTTTATGTTCCATTGGTGACTTCTGGATTTGTTAAGACAGCTTTTAATCAGGGCATTTTAATGTTGTTTGAATGATGCTTTATGTGTATTTCTGTTTACATTTACAGCATTTGGCAGACACCCTCATCCAGAGCGATGTACAAAAGTGCTATGAAATCTCTATAAATTAATAGATCAGTACTGGTTCACTCAGAGACTAAGGATACCATGAATATAAAACTCTGTTGGGAGAAAATGAAACTCTGTTATAACTAGTGCGCTACCTTCTTTCTAAAAGATTTCTTTCTAATTGGGAAACCTTTGATAGATAGATAGATAGATAGATAGATAGATAGATAGATAGATAGATAGATAGATAGATAGATAGATAGATAGATAGATAGATAGATAGATAGATAGATAGATAGATAGATAGTGTTCATTTTGTCTGCATTCTCTTCCTAAATTTTACATGTTTTGATAATTGCATAGTTGTTTTATACAGCACTCCCCTAGTTCACTTATATTTATTTACCATGTTTTAATTATACTAGTGTAAATACTTATTCTCAAAAAATACATAAAAAAATATGTTTTTTTTACAAATACATTTTCTAATGTATTTTTACTAATGTCAAAATCAACCTTCATCCCTTCATTATAATTATAATGTTCTACAATTTAGAATGTGTTTATAACACAAGACGGCTGAGTCTATATGCTGTACACTAGATCTCCAAGGCACCTACCACAGAAAATCATACAACATCCTCACCATCAAACTGAGCATGTATAAGTATGAGCAATAGCAAGAGAAAGCCCATTGCAGCACACTTATTTAACCTTCAACACTTGCTCTTTGTGTGGCTGTGTATCCTCAACTACACCGTGGCTGGACCTAGACTGTGTGTTTGTGTGTGTGTGTGTGTGTGTGTGTGTGTGTGTGTGTGTGTGTGTGTGTGTGTGTGTGTGTGTGTGTGTGTGTGCGTGTGTGTGTGTGTGTATGCATGATCATGCGTTTAGCGTGAAAGGGTGGGATATGGGGGCATGGGGGGTCTGACAAGAACTCTCAATCAGGTTGTTTAATATCAAGTCAATTCCCAGACACCCCCATTCTGAGAACACACCCATGCGCAGGGTGACACACTCCCACACTCTAGCCCAGACAGTCTGGAGGACCCCATCTCATTTTCATTTCTTTAGCTCTGTCTGCACCCCCTTTCTTTTCTGCACTTTAATTAAGAAGTCCAAATTGCTAGTGTCACTATGGAGTAGATCCCATGTTCAGGACCTCAACTCTCATTTCTGTCTGAGTTTGGGGTCTCATTGGATAAATCCTGAAGCCGTGTGTGAAGAATTAAAGCTGTAGTTAGACAACAATATAAGACTTGAATGGTATCCAGCACTCCACAGTTCAAACATATTAAGGTCAGATGTTATTCATTAAAATGGTATCTACTAAGACTACAGTATACAGTAAAATGTTTGAATGAATATATAAATCTCTTAAGTTCCTGTTCTATTACCATGCTCTGAAGTCAAATGTGTTTGCATCAAATTTTAAAGCTGAGTTTAAACACAGTCCACTGATTCATAATCAAGCACTGTACATTTCCCTCAAGTCTGCTTATTTTTTGTTAGAAGATCTGCTGAGTCAGCTAAAGCACATTGAAATGATGTCTGGCACAAGAGCTTGCTGAATAAATCACTTTGTTGTTTTGTGTCATTTAGAGTAGTGAAAGGACTCCCAGTCACTACCCTGCATTTCCTGCACTAATATATTTTCTAATACACTCAGAGCCACATGATGAGTCTGTGATAAGATATGCTACAATACATTAAAAAGGAGTCTTAGTCACTCACCAGTTTTGGGCTTTGGATGAAGCTGATTTAAATGTATTGATACAACAGTGAAAGGGCAGTGATTCCTGCTGTCACTTATAAATGCATTGTTACAACTGTATTGCTGCCTGGGAATGGATTCAAATCCCAAAACCCTCTCGATTCTTTTTTCTCCATGAGTGTGTAAATGTGGGAGAATTCTGAGGATCTCTGGCACCTCAACAGGTTCTGGTTCTCAGAAGGGATAGGTCAGACATTATGACGTGTTAAGGTACATTTGGTTTGAGTGCTTTGTCAGTTCTTAATTTTTCCACTGATTGGTTATTGTTCAAGACTTGATTGGCAGATGAAGAGCCAATTCAGGCCCCTGTTTTTGGTTTTATCTCACTAAAGGACGAGAGCACACTGAAAGGTCAAGTGACCGGCTGCTCTGCCACATAGCGCTTAATTTTAGGAGTTTAATGAGAGTGGCAAACTGCATACACACACACACACACACACACACACACACACACACACACACACACATACACACACACACACACAAATGATGGGGATCAAGTGCTACTTGCTTTGGCATTGACCTGCCCTGCTACATGACTTTAGCTGCTTATTCAGATCAAAACCTCAAACTGTGTAGAGGCAGGCACTTGTGCATGTGCTGATTCAGTTCACCCTGTACTATACATTTAACAGTGAATATAAGATTGTTATAGGCAGGTTTGAATTCATATAAACAGATATATATGAATTCATTTTTATCCATGGTAATGTACGTTTGGCTAAAAAAAACCAACAGTGCTGTTTTTGTCATCATTGAATGTGAATATGCTGTGTGTGTGTTTGCGTGTGTGTGTGTGTGTGTGTGTGTGTGTGTGTGTGTGTGCGTGTGTGTGTGTGTGTGCGTGCACGTAGCAGTGTTGTTCTCTGCTGCAGACTCGTCTGTGTCAGTGCCATCCCAGTTGCCAAGGCAACCGGGAGGCAGCATTAAAGCTATAAAGAGAGAGGGAGTGATGGAGAGGTGCTGCATGGCACAGGGCCCTCTGCCAGCAGTGTTACAACAACACCACAGAATGTATTCAGTCTCTGTATTTCTCACACTTTTTTGCTATCTCTCACTCTTTGTGTGTGTGTGTGTGTGTGTGTGTGTGTGTGTGTGTGTGTGTGTGTGTGTGTGTGTGTGTGTGTGTGAGAGAGAGAGAGAGAGGGAGAGAGAGAGAGAGAGAGAGAGAGAGAGAGAGAGAGAGAGAGAGAGAGACTATATGGGCACATCAAAATAAAAATATTAGCTGTCTGCTTGGTTGGATGGTGGACAGAAGATGAAAATGGCTCATAAAACATTATTGAATCATTTATTACCCATTCAGAACTTTTTTCAGAGCTTTCCAGTATCAATGCTGATGGGTTAAAAGTCTTTGAAACAGATGGAAGGATAATGGCACAATGTTTTACTCAGAATAGAATCAAAGGAAGGAAATGCAATATCTGTGTGATCTGCTTCTTAAAAACCCAACACTTTATCAGCAGCAGAGATCCTCCAACATTCCCACAGTCGCTGAGTCTTAAGTCCCTAAGCATTAGCATAGAGTCTCATTAATCAGCTGACATTGCTTCACTTTCTTTCTCCTCCGTGATAAAGAAAGGAGGGTGTATATGTTCTGAGTTTAATGTTGGGAGAAGTTTGAGTAAGGTTATGCATATTTAAAATGCCAGACAGTGACAATATCCTTGAACTTGAACCCCCTTAGGTCCCCTTGACCCCAGACCCATCCCTCATGCTCCTCCCTGTCGCCCCCAAAAACTCCCATTGTTCAGCTGTCAGCATTAACTCTTTACACCCTCTGCAGGCTCTTCTCTCCTAACAGCAGGGCCTTCGTCATTCACGCCAGAACAGTGGGCCACAGAGACCCTGTCTACATATGAACGCCCCATGGGACAGTTTGTTTTCCCATAATCTGAATGCACAGAGTAAATTCTGTTCTCACACCCTCCACTTTAGGTTTCCTTCTTTTGTTTTACTAGAGTGACTTTAGTCGCTGTACCCCAATGGCGGGATTTGCAAGCCAGACAGACAGTGACTCAGACACTTCTCACAGCTAGAGTATGGCAATCACTTTATAGTCAATCACTTTGTAATCCTCATAATTATAGTAGTAAATACATTTGAATGCAACTTTAAATATAATAACTCTGTTGCCCTTATTTTCAGTAGGTGTGTTTAGAATAATTTTACTATACTATGTTTCACTGATGTTTTTTTTTTTTTTTTGTTAATGTACTTGCCAAGTCAAGAGATTTTGTTGTTTTTTTGTTTTTCAACCATATATAGCTGATGCAGTACATAATGAAATGAAAAAACATTCCTCTAGGACTCTGGTGCTACATAAAGACACAGCGCTGCATAATACAGTACTAAGGGCTAAAAAGTAAAAGTAACCTATTCACATAAAGTGCATGTGTGCAACATTTATTGGTGCTCATAGAAAAGCAAAAGCACTAAGAAATCAATATCAGCAGAATTGGGCACGGAAATTAAATAGGCCATATTACTGCATCTTCTTTTCACACTTTTCACACAATATCGCTATTCTCTATCCCATCAATTGTTAATCTCTTAAACAGTGTGAAATTTGCAATAACGAACAGTATCATGCACGTCATTGAAGTCCCTGAGAGTTAATGGTCATCAGAGCCTACAGTAGAGTCATAATTCTGAAATTCAGAAAGGCTGAAAGAAAATGTTTAGGATATGCTCACATTTGTCTCCAATTAAAGAAAAGTTAACTGCTACAGCACATGACCCCACTGTAAACAAATGATTGTTGTAAGACATCTTTGGTAAACTCTGCCGATTCATGCTTTAAGGGATGAAGTGCAGAAGAAATGACTGTTTGAATTAGACTCTTAATGAAGAGAAGTACAAACAAAAAAAAGAAAGTGAAAGAAAAGTGTTGCGACAGAGCTAGACCACCGCAAGTGATGGATGATGTCTGTCTTTGGAAGGGGCTTCTGTCTAGAAATATTTCTCAGCTCCTTCAGGCAAATGTATTGGTACTCCAAGTCAACCACTTGACTTACAAATAAGGCACACACATTAATACACTAAACGCTCTTTCTCTCTCCCACTTGTTTACATGTGTTCAATCATTCAACACCTATGCCGTTTGCAAATATAATATATGCATATGGTATTAGCATGTTTTTAAATAGAGATATCCATGTTTCAATACTGAATGAAATTCAGTATTTTACTTAGCAATTAAAAATTGATCTAGAAGAAAGCTACATCCAACAATGTCCAGTTAAGTCCGTAGGTAATATTTTTAGTAGGACTGGGCCACTGTCCAATTTTCTGTCCTATCGTAATGGCAGTACTTTTCAATTTCAAATTTCTATCAGCATTAGCGTATACCAAAACAATGTTTTAGATATGTCCATATAAGGTCATCTATGTGCTTTAACATTGTCTGATGTAAATAGATCACATTCAGAGTATACATTAATATGTTTTCTCCTGGCCTAAATCTAACCCGCATCATCAGCCATTTTGCTTGCCAGTCGTTCAGTTTGCCATTTTGCAAGGGCGATTTTTTTCTCCTACCAACAGCAGGTGATAACCACTGTATTAACAATCAAGAGCTTATTTAGAAATTAAAAGAGCAAATCAACTGCTCACTCTTGGCACAGGCCACTGCTCAGCCCATGGATGCTCTTTTGGTGTCTTGGCAACTGGTAAACAAGAGGATAGAGTGAGAGCTTCTCTGCACAGTTCACATAATGGACTCCTGAGCGCCGGTGCTTTAGCATGCTAATCATGCTGGGAGAGAGGCGAGTACAGCGCTCAGACGACCAGCCACCTCAATAAACATACTCCATCAGGACTCTGTCAGCAAGAGATAACCAACATCTCTTAACACATTAACATTTTAGATATTTATAAGGACAACACAAACTGGATACATGTTTTTTTTTTTAATTGACTTCACAGAAAAAGAAATGCATTTTAAAAACTGCTTACTCTGGGCAGAAGATGTTAGACTTTTAGAATTAAAATTTTAGGATCTTCAATTTATTTCGTATAGCGCTTTATGAAAAAAATGGAAATTTTCACAAAGTGGCTTGAATAATGTGCTTAATATATTAATCTAAAACACAGATATGCAGACTGAGCAGTAAAGAAGGGTTGACATTTACGAAATACTACACTATTTTTAACAGCACTCTGCTCTTTACTTATCTGCTGATATTTACAGCATTTATGTGAACAATTACAACATAAGTTTTAAATAGCTATGCTCTAAAAAATGAAGCAGTTAGTTGCTGATAGTGAGAGGACTTTCTGGCTCCTGCCCCATAGGTGACCCAGCTCTGAATGAGGCATGAATAGGGAAGCCAAGGCTAATCCTGTTATGCGCCTTCTGTTGCCTTGTGGTATTGACTCACCCAAAAGTGTTTTAATATCAGCTTTATTACACTCTACAGTACACTCTGCACTCTGCCTCTTGCCACAATTTTTGCACATCCAAGAAATAAAGGCATGTCACCATCCATACCTGTTTATGGACTTGATTCACTATAAAATCTTCTGTATTAATATTATATATAGAATTAATGGATTAAACAGAGCTGTAGATCAAAGAGAAATAATGTAATCTGCCTGCTATTGACTGCATTGTATTTATTTGGAGCTTCATTAGAGTAAAATGTTTGTCCAGCTTGTGTGTCACTCCCGAAAGCACAACAGTGATATTGCGTGCACCATAAGGGCATGATATTATTTGCTGTGCATATTAATGCAGGCATCAAGTTATTTTACTGCAAACACTTCAGCTGTAAACATTGCCTGTAAAACCACTCACTGTGTCCATGTAGGAATCAGAAAGGTCCACCTTCACATATTCACCTGATGTGTCTTACAATCTTGCACACATTAATGTTTTGCTTGAAAAATAGCTTTAAGAAGGAAAACATTTAACATATATCATATTAAAGAATGCCTCTGTTCATACTGTGAAATAGATTAGTGTATATGCAGTAGAATATAGTCTGTAGTAATACTTGAGACAGTGATACTTGAGACCATAATGGGATTGTTGAGAAGCTTTACTGTTTGTCGTCACTGTTTGTTTAACAGAAATGCACAATTCTCCTTTGTTTTCAAGATAATCTTTTATTAATATCCATTATGGGACAAATTAGCTCAATGCCACAAATGGTCTAATAATAAAGTTAATCATGTTAGTCTTAACAGACAAGTTACATCTAAAAATGTCTCACATTAGGAAATATAACATTTAGAAACACACTCAAACACGTCACAATAAATTGCATAGTAAATGATTTAATCATAGTACTCACATTTCTTTTACATTTCTAGGTAAAATTAAAATTACTTTTCGATTTAAGATTCAAGGACTTCACTGTACAAGAGAGCAAAATATGGCCTCAAAATTGCAGCAATTGCCACAATCCTCATTAATATGACCAAATATTAATATATTTGCATAGATCATTAAAATATGTGTTTGCCTCTGCCCAATTTGAATTTTAAGATTATTTAACAGCAGATCAGGAATTAGGATTATTAAAATAATCCTCCTTCTCCTCCTCCTCCTCCTCCTCCTCCTCCTCCTCCTACTACTACTACTACTACTATTACTACTACTACTACTACTACTACTACTACTACTACGAAGAAGAAGAAGAAGAAGAAGAAGAAGAAGAAGAAGAAGAAGAAGAAGAAGAAGGGTTCTTGTTCCATCTGCTCAGAACAGGTCATGCACTGATCATTAATGATTGCATGACCAACTCATTTGCATAGCGAATAAAGACAACAGCTCTCTCTATACCATGTGTGTAAATATCAACACACAGAGCTGTTTAATCACAGTGCAGTAACCCTTCACTGCTGCCATGGGTCTCACATTCATGATCTCTACACCATTAGTCCAATGTTTAGCTACTTGTTTTAAACACAACACAAACACATTAGCGTCATTTTCATCATAGCAGATGCTCTCAAGCCTGGCCTGTGACATTAAATACAAAACATGAGAAAGGGATGAAGGAAAGGTTACATGAATGCTTAAAGTGCTCTATGCTAGATTGATTTTATGCTAACAGCCTGTCTAACTAGGTGATTGTCTTGACCTGGCTTAGATATATACTTACATACATAATGCGTTTTTACTGGTTAGCCTCTGTAAGGTATTATTATAGTTTAACGAAAGCATATAGCATTTTGTGTTGTAGCAAAGTAGACTGAGATGAAATGTCTGAAAGTAATTTCAATTAAACATCCAGGTAGAGTTTTCACAGTTAATGTGAGAATGTCAGATTATAATTGACTTAAAAAAAAAATTTAAACAGAAATGTGCAACAAAATAAAGAGGCGTTTAAAGTGCTTCGAAGTAGTAATGTTGGGGCACACAATAAAATGGTGCAGACATGTGGGTTGAAAACTTCATCAGCAGGCAATGATTTTTCATCCATGATCTGATGTCATTTCTAAAAAGTCCACTTCTATTCTTCCGTCACCTGAAAAAGAGAGGGGGAAATGATTAGATATGATAATGTGGATATTGTTGGTTTTAATACCACAGTAATGTAACTTTGCCCATTAATCATCATGAGAAAACTGAATTCGCTTTATTTGCATATATTAAAAATATAAATATAAATAGATTAGTAATTTGAAGATCAAATGCAACATAAGGCCTTGTAGATCAGGTAATAGGAGCAAGTGCCAGGTGGAGATTGAGGATAAAGTCTCAGCGCTTGGTACACTCTGAGGCTAAAGCAAAGACGGAGCATGTGATAGATCCTAATTCTGCAGTGCTGAGGTGGAGTAAGTCCAGCCTCTGCTGCATAGCTCAGGCAAGCAACTTAAAATATTAAGGTCAAGGGGGAAACCGAAAAGCAAGCAGACCACCATCATCATTACAAATATTACTAGGACTGTACTCAGTTCTGGTTCAGTACACATAGATAATAAATGGAATTACACTGGGCTAGAGTCTGATTGGTTCTGACTGACAAAATCATCTTCAACTGCTTTATTTTTAGAGGTTTGTCAAATTGCAAACAAAGACCAAAGAAAGCAATCCGAGTTGTGTTAAAATGGGTAGTGGCAGGGTGCCAGGAAATGCAAGTGATTCTGGCACGTTGAAACTACACCATCTTATTGCTAGTGATGTGCCTAAACCCTTTTACACATGATTAGCTGTGATTAGCTTTATACTTTCTCTACATATAACCAAAAGGAAACTCTTCATAAAGTCTCACTGCATCTAGCTTCTGACTGAGACTGCAGCAGTAACCGCAGGTGATGGAAAACAGAAAAAAAGAAAGACTGTGGTGAATTGGGGTGAGAGGAAGTACAGACAAGTGTTGAGAATGAGGGTGAGGGTATGCCACCGCGACCGTAGGAAATAGACGGCACACTGTTGTCATTGTACACCGAGCTGAATGAGGTGAATTTACACCCGCAGCACGTGTCCTGTTAAAGCTGGGCAGCAGGACTGGAAGAGAGGAGGGGGCAGGGGGTGTTAGCACTATAGAAAGACGGTCTGTTTAGATTTTGGGTATGTTGGTGGGCACAACCCTTTTGGAGCCAAATGCCGCACACTGAATCCTCACTTTTATATATGCAACCCTTCTTTTCAGTTGCTCCATCATTCTTTCTTTCTTTTTTTTTACTTTCTTTCTTTCTTGATTTCCCTCTCACTGAATGAATAGCCATTGCAGTGCTACTGTGTAACTGCTCCCCTCCCTCCCCACTCAGGCTTGAATGGGGGGCTGAATTGAGCAAACATTCGGCCTGTCAGCTCAATAGGCGGTCTGGCCGTGAACTTCAAGTCCTTCCCAGGCCCTCGCCATCGCTGGTAGAAGGAGGGGGAGGTGAGACGGCAAGGAGGGGTGTACAGACTCCCTCAGACTTGGGGGGCCCAGGGTGCCCATTTTCTTTGCGGGCCTCGGTTGTTCCCAAGACTGGTGCCTGCGTGGAGAGCAGGAGACCAGCTGCTTGGCTGTCCCAAAAGGAGGGGTGGGTGTGTATGTGCAGACATGAGAGTGTCTGCCCCCTTGCCCATGCCCTACTTGCCTCCCAGCTATACACACTCTTACACACGCTCCCAGACACAAGGTTTTGCTGCGCCCTTGCTCCCCATCATCTCCTCAATACAACCAGCCTCTGAGGTGCTGCTGTTTTGTATTGTTTTAGCCCTGCATAATTTCCTTAGGGCTCTCTAAGCCAGATTCATCCACCACATTACCACCTATTTACTGACACACAATTACACAATATAACTCAACACCAAGTCTTTTTTATAGACATAGAAACAGAAATGAGTTAAATGGTTTTACACACAACAGAACTTGACTTAGAAATAGTTCAAATAATCAAAGTTAATCTTGTGTACAAATTATAGAGTAGAATTTAACCTGATTTAAATGATCAAATGTTAATGTTAAATATCTAAATGTTAGCAAAATGTTTTTCACAAATATTTTTCTGGTATACCCTCACCAGACCTCACACTTACAGTATCTCCCCGGCTTTGCTCTGTGCTAGAAGGGTGACACTTACCCTGCACTATATCAGCTGGGCCATGGCATGTCTGGACCCAAACAAAGGCAGCTCTCTGAGCAAATTTGGGACAATGGGCAGCATTGTTTTTCTGCTCTCATTCCGTTAATCAGACCCAGCCGACTGTAAGTGGTGTTTTAGTTAAGCAGGTATTAAACTTATAGAGCCCTGGTCCTGGCTTACATATATTGTAAATATGCTCATGTCTAATAAAAGCTATATAATCTCTGTAATAATATAACCAGCATGCTGTCAAATGATGCTCTTCACTGTGGTGCCTGAAGATGTAAGAAAAAATGTCTTGGTAGCTTTCTTCAAAATGTCAGCTCGCCATTTCAGTGCCTGGCATGGCGGCGAGGAGGGCAGCAAAATCCCTGATGACGTTCTATTCAATCTTGTGCCCACAGATGCCCGCTTTGACTCCCCTATTGTGGCAGAAAATGATTTAATACAAGTGAATACAAAAAAAGTCCCCGCCCACTTTGGTGCCAGCGACATGTGATTTTCACAATTAAGAAACACATCTGCTGTAATTAAAAAAAGGTCTCTATGCTGAAAGAAGAGGGAGTCTATGCTGTGCTGTGCTGTGTGTGTGAGTGTGTGTGTGTGTGTGTGGTGTGTGTGTGTGTGTGTGTGTGTGTGTGTGTGTGTGAGCGAGAGAGAGAGATTGTGTGAGAGAGAAATGGAGGAGAGGGATGGTGGGTCTACCTGCTCATTCTTCCTCCCTCTTCCATTTCATGCCAGCGCTCTCTAAGATGGTGGTGAAGCGTGGATTGCCGCTCTTCACAAGAGGAAGGGGCAGGCAGGCAGCGAGAGGAGGGGCTGAGAGCAGCAATGCATAGTGGGGCACAGAGAGTCTCAACACCAAACCACCCCTCCTCCTTAACATCCGCCATGTTTTCCATCCCTTTCGCTGGCATCATTTCAACACGAGATTGGACGTCTGTACGAAAGAGCAAAAATGGAGAAAGACCATGAAAATGTAAACACGAGTTTGTTGGGCTGGGAAAGTGTTAGAGGGTATACCCAATATGGCGTGTGTGCACACACACACACACACACACACACACACACACACACACACACACACACGCACAGACACACACACAAACACCTTTTAATGTCTGTTCACATGTTACAGTCTGCCCTGGAGCATGCAAATGACTTTCATTATGCAAATGCATGCAAATCAGACTCAACCATCTGAGAATCAAGGCTGGGAAAAATCTACACAGAGAGATTGAATGAAAAAGAAAGAGAGCAAGGCATAAATCCTTTTGCGTGGCAGCAGAATGCTAACAGAGGGAAATGTGGTGGGAAGGACCAACAGTGGCCCAGGGTGAACAAAAACGGTTTCCGCTGTCTATGAGAGATCGTGCAATCACTCTCTTTCTCTCTGCTTCCTTTCTTATGACATGCATTGAGTTTTAAATGAACGCACACAAGTACATATCTGTGACTGTAAAAATGCATGTTTACAATGTTTTTGACAGGGTTTAAATTATGTACCACTACAGCAGCTACATTATTTTTTGTTAAATTACCTTGTTGTTTTCATTCTAAAGTCCAATAAATGTGTGTATGTGATGTTAAACGCAGCTCAAACCATGAATGTTCTATATCACAGTGAATGTTTCAAGTTTTGGCCAACACCATCACTTGGCTTATACATCAACTCTCAAGCCGGATAGAAGCTTTCATGTTGTTTCACCCTGTCCCATATGAACAGAGGGGCTCTGCAGGAAACTTATTCCTCTGAAATGAAGTGTCATACTGAGAGATGGGCCTTGTTTTCAGGTGATACTGGTTGGAGGCCTGGGGGAGACTGAGCTTGAGGGGGAAAGAGTGTTAGAGAGTTGGATGGGATCAAGTTAGAAGTAGAATTAGAGGGGTGTAGTCCTGCTGAATGGCAGCAAACCTTCTCTAATTGGCACTTGACATTTTTTGTTGCGGCCTTCTAAAGTGGGCCTACTGTTAAGCCCTCTCCAGGCCCTTGTTAGAAAAATGCCTTATGCAAATAGAGTGAATAGGGACCTTTGTAAAGCCTCTGACATTAACAGCTGAGGTAACAATGGGATTGTATGCTTTCAGTGGACCTGTAGGTGTGTTAGAGTGTGAGTCTGACAATCAGCCAGTATGTGAAGAGCCATGCAACTTATGCACAGGAAAAAGCTCATTTTTACAGATTGCTTTGGATAGAATGGCTCACTAAATCTCATTCTCTAGTGTTCTCCTAGTTATTTGCTGTCCCTGTAAGTTTTATTTATTTGGGTTATAATGTAGCAAGGCATAATTGTGCATATTTATCTAATGAGTACAACTCATAGTGCCATTTTGACTATTTTTAGGATCTATTGCTTACTTCTGACCATGTTAGTGATAAAGGAGAAAGTCTCTTTCAAATAGGTTACCTTTTTTATGATCTCCTGAAGGCCTGTGTGAAGAACAGGTTTCTCGTGTGGCCTATACTATACTGACCTTCAAAGTTGACCTAATTTAATCTCTGTTCTGTGAGTGCACCAGTTGGATTTGCGAACTGCCTAAAGTATATTCACATCTCAACAGGGGTGACAGTAGAGCAGAGGCTGGGGGAACTAAAGAGACAAGCATTTAGCCCTTAATTTCCTGTCCCATGGTGCAGCTTTTTGGAGTCTCAGTTGGTGTGTTTGATAGAAAGAAGGGCAACGACAGGGGTTGGCTAGCTTTACTCTAAGTACAACTCAGCAGTTGTGACTGGATGGTATTGAAAGCATGGTAAAGGAGCCCATTGAGTCTGTTTGACAAGTGTGCTAGCTCTATAGTCAGTACAGTTGACTCAAAAGGGGAGGTGAGGGGAAGGGAGAAGAGGGGAGGGATACAATTACTGTTTATAGAGCTGATGTTGGATTGCTAAACATTTACAGCTACACTGTATATAACTGTATATAGGTATAGATGCATGACAAAATCCTGTGCTCCAGAATTGTCATTTTGGCTCCACTTCAAAAAAAAAAAAGGTGTGTGTGTATGTGTGTGTGTGTGTGTGTGGTGGGTGGGGGTTTATAAAGCTGTTCCACCCTGTTCATTGGATGTTAGTGTTTCCTTGACACTTACATGCTAGACATCAGGACGTAAAGTATCATGCTGAGTCCATACAGAATGATACGGTAATGCAGCAGCTGCATTGCAGCAGGCAGCCCTGACCGTGACCGATCAACTGATGCCGTTGTTTATTACATGGCCAAGGGCAGTGGCTGTTTATGTGAAAAGGCACACATGAATGCTTCATATAAACTGTATATAACTGAGCCCTTGTTTATCCAAATTATAGCTTTGCACATAGTACACATGTTACGCAAGCATTCACTTTCTTCCTGATTTATCTCTTCGTCTTTTTTCTGCTCACAATTCAAAGTCAAGCTGAACAAGAACATTTTCCAAATAAGTACACTGTGTCCTCTGACACTATGATGAACAAATTTAGCCTTGCCTTAACAATCAAGGTTTTGTCACCATAACAATTTGCTTAAACATGTCTTATTACAAGCCCTTACCAGGTTTAATCTAAAGAAGTAATGCATCCTGTCCAGGCTCAGTGGTGTAACTCTGAATGAGATCATGTGTAAAGGTGTGATGATCTGATTAGGCGGAGACCTCCAGCTGGCTCTGGCTTCTATGCTACCTCAAATTGTGGGATTGTACTCCTAATAGCTGCTGTCAGCAGTATGGTTCTAGGTCAGTAACTCTGACCATTGGCTCAAAGTGAGAAACAGAAAAGCATTTGAACTATTGACTTCCATCTTATTCTGCTCATACTCTAATTTTGGATCTATTCCAGCCCATTCACAGTGCATGAACAAGCACAAGCTACCATCAGCAACATTTGGGAGCCACAAAAAAAAAAAAAAACTCACACAAGTGCTGGCCCATGGTTCAAAGTATTGAATTGGCTGCAAATTTGCTTAGGAAAGCTGCAGTCTCTAAATCAATCAAAAATGTGATCAAAAGGCTGAGTTTTAAAAATTTAACATCTTTCTTTCTGACCAGTCAGAGATGTATTTCAGTTTCCTAATAAACTTTGATGCAGAAATATTGAACTAATCCGTCTAGAACATGGTGTACTGTGTTGAATACTATAAAGGCATCTGTGAGACCCAGTGGCCATGTGACTGCAACATTAAGCCACTGCCTGTGTTTCATTGTGTTCTGGGATCAGGAGATTAAACATGATCGTGTTTGTACAGGCCATATTACGATGTTCAGAGAAATCAGAGGAGTAGAGACAGGTGTTTTGTGATTACATTTACATTTTGTATTTAAGAATTTGGAAGAGCCTCTTATGTAAAGTAATAATGTAGAATCAGCTGACAGTGCAACAATAAATATAAAATCTGTAAATAATTTTTTCTAATTTCTTTTTTCTTAGACTAATGCTGTTTTCAAGAAGTGCTAAACAGTAGATTAGTCAGTAACTAAAACTGCCTAAATGCTTACATAAAAAAACTGAATATATTCACTTCATTCATTTCCAGAATATTTTTTCAACAGCCATTAATAAAGTATTCAACTCTATATGCAATCTGCTACAATGCACTCAGTGTCAAATCATACAGCGTGGTGAAAAGCACCTTACCAATTCTGTTTTTTTTCTGGATGCCATTTCATGTCTTGAGTCTTGTGAGAAGAGAAAGCAAAGGGTGGGTTGTGGAGTGTTGGATGGGTGTGGCCTTTCAGGTGTGTAATGGGATTCTTGTTACTTTCGGTTATCTAGCTTTATGAAGAACGTACATCACTCATACAGCTAGATAACCAAAGATAACAGCCAACCCCTTCGGCCAACCATCTCTTCCAGCCACGGGGGAATTGAGAACCTCAGAATCAGACCTAAAAATAGAGACGCTTTTGATTAACTCTGCAATTAGGACTGTGTGAATTTAATGTGTTTTAACAAAACATTAATTCAGTGTAATTTAATCAGCATATAACTGGCTGTATTCGAAAAATGTTATAGGTTCAGAGGTAGATAATTATGCAATCATTTACTAATCAACAGAGAGTAGTAGAGTATGTTATTTTTCCTAATATATATAAATGCTAAAAAATTATGTGATGTTGTCTTGGCTAATGTGGCATAATTTTTAAATGTGCTCTCTCTCAAATCCTCACAAAACCATGTTAATGACAAGACCCATAATAACTAGTCAAATTTATCTGTAGGCACATACAGACCACATTAACAGCTCTTTCCGTCTCAAATGATGTGATTCTATGCCTGGAAAAGGGAAAATATGCTCCCTGCAAATGGTGATACTTTTAAAATGAAACACAAATGATAAAGACCAGCAGTGTTTGTTTTCATTGTTCACAAATTCACCATCATGTCTATAGTCTATTTGTTTATCTAAGGAAAATCCCTGTCTCTTTCTCTGGATGCACACACACACACACACACACACACACACACAAACACACACACACACACACATAGTACATATGCAAATGAAAGAGGAGTTAGTCCAATTAAAAGCCTTTATGCAAGAAGCCATTCCCCATTACCGCTCTGAGGTGTTGTAATCAGAGTGAGAGAGAGAGAGAGAGAGAGAGAGAGAGAGAGAGAGAGAGAGAGAGAGAAAGAATGGGGGGTGGGGGTCTTCAAATCACGCAGTACGGCTTTTTGTGCCAGCCAAAATGGCAGCGATGGGTCAAGTTCAAACATTTTCATTTACACTATGCTCTGTCCATTCCCCATCTCCTAATTACTTTGCTAATGTCCCCCGAATGATGTTTACAGTACAAACTGTCCTGATTTTATCTGTTACTGATTAGCCTAGTTGCCTATGTGATATTAAACAAAGAATTAAGGATTTATGCAGCAAAGAATTTTCTCAACCCTAACTCATGAAAGATGTTAAGCCATATGTGTTTACAAAAGACACTCACAGCAAATGCCACTTCATTCTCATAATACAGCAATAGGCCACTGTTTAAGTAATTCAGCATTATACAACAGCAATAACAACAAGAATAATAATATTAAGTAGTAGTAGAAGAAGAAAAAAACAGAAAATAAATATCTAATATTTGATATTCATATTTCTGTTTTATTATTATTATTATTATTATTATTATTATTATTATTATTATTATATTTTTTATTTTTTTATTTATTTTTTTACTCACCTGTTTACTTGCTTACTATGCACAGTGGCAATTAGTGTTTTTAGAATCCATCAGGATTAACATTAAAGACTTTTAAATATAGATGAAACATGGAAAGTAAGTTTTGTCATTCTAATTCAACACAAGACTGAGGAACGAAATACAGTTTCTATTAAGTCAGGGTGCTACACATAACACTTAACAATATACAAATATATACAGATTCAATGTGTTTGCATATCCTATACCACGATAAATTGCGATTTTATCCATTCATATTCAATCGCTAAATTTAAGTCCGTAGTCAATCTGCTATTTCCCATAATATTCTACGATTGGTTGAACTGCGGATGAGGTGTTATGCAGCATCACTGGTCCAGCACCTCGGATGTTATAATTGTGTCATAACAAAGTGTTAATAAAATCAATGAACACACACTGGTGTTTTATTCAGGAGACTACATATTACACGATGATGGAAAGAGTAGATTTTAGGTTTTGTTTCTGGTCGGTTTAGTTTTCTTTAAGCTTGCATCACTGTCGATTGCGTCACACTATAGGCTACAGATTAACAGCACTTACAGGACATGTCGTAAGTGTGATAGTTTTCCCTTATTTCCAGAAATACTTCTGTAGCGTTTGTAATCACGGATGGTATTTTCTGGCGCATGGATTCACTGGTAGAGGCTGAATACGTTTTTTTTTTTTTTTTTACAATCTCAAGCTAAAGTTTATAGCCACGTCCTGGTCTGTGTACTAATTATAAAATTACACCTCATTACAACCAGCTTTGATTGTATGATTTAAGACACGATATGCCGTTTTCGATCTAGCAAACTGAAATTATAAAATGCCATTAAAAAATATATTACCTATATCATGGGCTTCTTTCCTTCAGACTATATCGTGAAGATTCTGCGAAAAGAAAACAAGAAAATAAACAAACTCACACGTCGTACATGGAAGACAGAAAGTGGCTGATTACACCCCATGTTTTAGTGCTACAGTACTCTAGTGCTCATCATGAATGCTTGAGCTGAATTTACGCGTGAAAATGTTCTTTTCTGCTTACCGAAAATATACGAATGATATTTTTAGGTTATCTGAATATAATCTGAAAATGATGCAAGCGAGTGTGTGTGTGTTTTGTGTGTGTGTGTGTGTGTGTGTGTGTGTGTGTGTGTGTGTGTGTGTGTGTGTGTGTGTGTGTGTGTGTGTGTGTGTGTGTGTGAGAGAGAGAGAGAGAGAGAGAGAGAGAGAGAGAGAGAGAGAGAGAGAGAGAGAGAGAGAGAGAGAGAGAGAGCGTTTTTTCCACAAGTTTAATAAAAGTTTAATAAACCAGTAACTTTAATGCGGGTGAATCCACACATTAAACCATATATATATATATATATATATATATATATATATATATATATATATATATATATATATATATACATACACGAAATAATAGACTAGTCCTATATATATATATATATATATATATATATATATATATATATATATATAGGACTAGTCTATTATTTCGTATGATTGTGTGTCGAGGCCTGGGTGCCTCTGGATTAAACTCTAAACACACGCTATGGTTGGATGATTAAGGCGTGCCATATGCACAGCTGTGTGATACACACCATAAAATCAGAGGTATGTTCATCAAGCAAGCTTAAAGAAATCCTAACATATGTACGTTAAATATGTAATGGCAGAGATTTTTTTTTTTAATGGTGTGCATGAGTGCTGCAGAGTGCTGCTGGGAGGTTAAATTAACATTACTGGATGCAATAAGTGGTTACATCAAGTGCAATAAATAAAATCAAAAAATTCAAAAAATTGAATTTATCTGCACGAAAAGAATAGATAAATTTAATCCAAGACCCAGATCTTTGTATTTTCTGGAAAATTACATCGAGTCAAAACGGCAGAGGAAGATATATTAGTGCTGGTATTTTTATTTAATTTTTTTTTTTTTTGCCTTACCTAAATATGGCTTAATGCAAGTAAAAGTTGGTTTAAATAATAAACAAAACATTTGCCTTTAATTACCTATGATAGAATCATGGATGTCAGGCTACCTAACCCAGAACCCACCTGGCGTCTCTTCACATAGTAGATTCGGTTAAACTAAATATTAAATAGTGGTGTGATCCGAATACATAACCATGTATCACAATATTTATTTAGCGTTATTAAAATATTATGTATCATACAACACACATCTTAAACCGAGAAGCGGCTGCGCTGCACGGCGCGTGAATCCTGCATCTCCCGCGAGCGCCCGTGTAAAAGGCTGTGAAACGCTCATTTGTGACCATCGAAGAACGGGTTATTTTCCCTGTCGAGCTGCTCATTTTAATATGATCCACATCATGGAGATAAACACACAATACTCACGGGTTTCTCGGTCACACGGACAGCTCTGCGATTGAGAACGCCTCGCGCTTGCCAATGTCGTCTTGTGTTGGCTCGCGTGCTGCGCGGCTGGGGCTCCGCGTGACGTCGCAAGCACCCCGTCCATTCAGCATCGGCGGCTAGCCCTCCGTTTCTACACCCATATGTCCCGTTCATGTGTCCATCTCCTTCCGTCCGGAGAGTGAAATGAGCTACATGTGCGTCCCCCTTCCCTTTTCTCTTCCTCTTCCGAGTATGAAACGCTGTTATGAGCCTCGTGGTGCAAGTCAAAAAACATATAGCATCTCTAAGCCCCGCCCTTGTGACACCATGCAGCCAGTTTTACACCACGCCCTCTCCGAGTTTCAGTTCATTCCCACGTTATTTGCTAAATAATTGTATATTTATACCCAGTAAAATGTAATTACAAAGCAATACAGGCTAATAGTCTGACGTGTATTTTTCGAGGGGGGTGCAAGTGAATAATTCAAGTGAAATAAAATAATAATAATAAATCAACAGCTAAGTCCCATAGTTGGTATATTGTGCATGGTACTTAATAGTTGTTTACCTTTATAAATAAAGGCTTTTAAAAATATATATATATATATATATATATATATATATATATATATATATATATATATATATATATATATATATATATATATATCAATCATTTTGAATGTAATAGCATAAACGCTTAGAAAAAAAATTAATAGTATAGATTTTCAATGTAGATTTTCTCAATATTACTTTGACTTTAAGACTTGTCTATAGCTCAAACTCAATGCCTAAATCAAGTCTGCTTCCAGTTCTCCTTTTGTCTCTGGCTTTTTTCTCTGTAGAGTCTAGGAATGTGGCCAGTGAATTGGCGTTTGTGAGACCGTGCAAATCAGCTTTAACTGTCAGAACCGAGGGCAGAACCCAGACAAGGGCGCAGAAAAGGGTCTAGGCTAGTTGATTATCATAATAATCAGATCATGGGGATAAAAAAATCTCCTTTGAATAAATTAGTGGTTCAATAGGAGGCGCGACTGCCAAAGAGATAACTTTGTCAGAGACCGTTGGTCGGGGTTTCCTATAACTCTGTGTGGTTTTGAAACTTTAGACGTGGTTCTACATTCTCAGTGCGATCAGCCGTTTCATTTGTGCTCCAGGTTTCCTCACAATGGCCCACAGAGAACAGGCTTTATCTGAGAGGAGTCATGACTTAAATACTGCACAGCCTGGGTTCAGGAAAACATCATGTGGAATCCAGAGCACGAAAGAGACTGAAAGTACTGAGAAGCTTACAGATGAGCCTCGTCTCAGCACATCACCGAGCCCCTGTAGTCGTGTTTTATTATTATTATTATTATTATTATTATTATTATTATTATTATTATTATTATTATTATTATTATTATTTTCTATATCATTATATTTTTAATTTTACAGACCTTCCTTTGGCATTTTAAAGGGGTTTTATTGCATTTAATAAGTGAACATACTTGTAAAAAAAAAAATAGTGAGAAAATGTATATTATTATTATTATTTTTATTATTATTATTATAGTTGGGAGAGGAAGAACAGGATGAGGAGGGGGCGGAGTAATAGACACATTTTTGTTTGTTTGTTTGTTTGTTTGTTTGTTTGTTCACAAATCAAGTAGTTTTAATTCCCATGAGATGGTGCCAGGTGATCTGCGACTCCAGCCTGAGTAAATATGAAGTTGTAAAGCCAGTGTTTTGCAGATTCTCTACAAACGTCACTTGTAAGATAAAATATCTGATGCTGACACTTAAAAAATCTATTCCCTTCTGGGGAAGACCTTAGAGTCTATATTTAGAATCCTGCAAAATGTCTTTACTTATCTGTTGCATCAAAGGCATCAGTGAAGAAGATGAAGGGCACAAAACAAAACAATAAAAAAAAAACAGTCTCCGGGATCTAGTATGTAAGATTTCTTTTCCATTTAATTAAATGGCGCAAGCATTGTGTGTGTGTGTGTGTGTGTGTGTGTGTGTGTGTGTGTGTGTGTGTGTGTGTGTGTGTTTTGTGTTTTGTGTGTGTGTGTGTGTGTGTGTGTGTGTGTGTGTGTGTACACACACACACACACACACACACACACACACACACACACACAATCTCAGTGTGAGTGGAGTGTGGATGGACAAGCTTCACCATTTTCACTAGGGATATGGAACACTAATGTGTTAACGTGACTAAGGCCCTCAATGCGATTACATGACTCACGACTCATGACTAGGATTGTATTGAGCTGACCTATTCTTTTTAAACTAGCACATTTTAGCCTCTTATAGTCAACGTGAGGGCGTCGTTTATTACGGCAGGGGCAGAGTTCTCAGTCTTACTGTTTCACTAAGTGTTTCAGTGTTATACACCCAGCAAAGTGTCCCAAAAACCTGCAAAGCGTTTCAGAGGAAATTATCGGTTGTAAACAACGTGATCAATTTGAGGGTTTAAATAGAGATGGTTTTTTTTAACTTAGAAAAGGGGAAGGGTAGCTAGTGAATAGAAATTAAGGGAATCCAGAGAATTCATAAATGTTAAGATGTGTGAAGCTGAACCTCTCTCTCTCTCTCTCTCACACACACACACACACACACACACACACACACAGAGAGAGAGAGAGAGAGAGAGAGAGAGAGAGAGAGAGAGAGAGAGAGAGAGAGAGAGAGAGAGAGAGGATGTGTATACATATGGAAAAAATGCAATCTATAAACTAGATCTTTATCATCTGTATAACGCATCAGCTGAATTTGATTAATCTATTCACGAAAACAAATGAAGCTCATTCCTCTGCTCCATTTTCCATATTACTGCTTCATTCTTTGTTTTTTGACGGATTTAAAATATGTATTTGCCTGCACTTTTTTTGTTTGACGTTATATTTTTATGCAACTGTAATGACCTGGGAGCATTGCTTTGCGAGCAGCACAGGGGACGTGAGACGCAGTTCAAACTTGAGCTTTTGTGCTCTTAATGTGACCATATTGTTCGGAGTCTGTGGGAGCGCAGTGGGCTCAGAGCTCCTCCATTAACCCAGCTTATCATCAACCCAGAACAAGTGACAAGGACATTCCCTTTACTAGCACAGAAAAGATACCTTCATTATGTGATGGCTCTAAATCAGCTCGAGTGAGAATACAGCAGACAGACTACAAGGACGAAAGAAAAGCTAAATACAGTGCATACAGTTCTCATCTTCAATAATAACACTGTAACTAAACAGCGTCTTTAAATAATTTGCCAGTGTGGCTGACTATTTAAGTCGGCAGGAAAAAACATATCAGAGGTTACCAGACAAAATTCCAAGTGTTACACTTTATTTTCTTTACCACATGGGTGCATGTATAAATACTAACACACCTATAGCTTGAAGCTGTGATCAACATCAATTTATTTTGAAGGACATTTTGTTGATTATGTATTCTCGATGAGAGCATATTCTTCTCGGTTTTATGGCGTTCTGGCGTCTCTTGTGAACCGCCTGACAGGGTTGGTTGCAATTAACCCTCATTTGCATATGTAAATGACCTGAAAATTCGTTTAGACTACCAAACGCGAATGAGGAGGCGATAGCTCTTTTACCAGATAAAATGCACAAAGTTATTCAACATATTTGCAGTGGTGAGCGACTACTGAATCAGGGTAAAAAATAAAAAATAATTAAAAAAAAAAAAAAAAAAAAAAGATTTCTTACTGTCATCTACAAAACTACACAGCTATTGTCTTTGGTGGGTACAAGGGTGCTTTTATATCTCAGGGCCCCCATATGAGTTTTAGAAAGCAGCCACGAGTCTTCTGAGAGAGGAGACATCATTTCTTATGGTTTTAACTCGGTGACTTTTAGTAGACTTTAAACTAAAATTTCCACACATGAAGTCGTGACACTTTTGGTATATATCAATATTTTATTTTTATTTTTTTGTATATAAGACTGTCTTACAGAACAAGGAAGGATTATATCATTAATTGTCTCTATATGGACAAGCAATCATATGACAATCATATATGGAATTATATTTTTAGATATTCCACAGCGTGATATTTATTATTTATTTCTGACAAGCAACCACTCATTCCAATTATCTATTTTTTCCCTTTAATTTGCTGTCATAATTGTTTTACACTCATTCATTATGTCATGAGTCTGACTTTTACTTGCAGAAGACTTGCAAAATATTATTTATTTATTTATTTATTTATTTATTTATTTATTTATTTATTTATTTATTTATTATTCATTAAATAACAATTCTCAAAATACATTTAAGAGCGGTCTAATAGTGTCGATTTATTTCCTATAGATTAGATTCCAGTTTGTCTTGACCTCTTTCCTCAGGTGCTCGCATCATCGATGCACTTCATCAGCTTTTAATGCAGCAAATATCTGTGCAAAATTCGTTTGTTTACATCTCCATTAAACGAAATTTACTTTGGGTTAACGAAAGTCACAACACATTGTGCATGAGAGCGCCAAAGAGCTGAACATTTGCCAAGTCCGGGGGCGCTTACAACAGCTTCTGTGTGTGTGTGTGTGTGTGTGTGTGTGTGTGTGTGTGTGTGTGTGTGTGGGGTGTGTGTGTGTGCGTGTGTGTGTGTGTGTGTGTGTGTGTGTGTGTGTGTGTGTGCGTGTGTGCGTGTGCGTGTGTGCGTGTGTGCGTGTGTGTGTGCGTGGGGTGTGTGTGTGTGTGTGTGTGTATGTACACATATTTTTGTGCAATTTCACATAGTTTGCACTGTCATTAGTAGCCAAAAATATTTCATTAGTAGCCAAAAATATTTTCTCCCTTTCTGTTTATTAGCACTTGATAACTACGGATATTGATCGATGTGTGCACAGAGGAAAAATGGGAAAGGTGTAATGTCTTCATATGAGGATTACCAGAGGTAAAAGAAATAAATACGTTGGAAGAAAATGTGATGTCCTCATTGGGGACAGTTGGGATTTAGGGGGGTGTATAAGCAAAAATAGCCTCTGATTAACAAATAGGCTAAAATGTCCGAACATTTAAGTGTAAAACTTGTCTGGGTCAATAAAAATGCTTGCACTTCCAGAAAAGTTTGTTCAAGTTAATTAAAAATGATTTAATACATGTCTCGGCTTGTTGAATAAAGATTTGGGTGTGAATGTGATAAAAGGCCTTTGACTAGCACTTCCTTTCTTCTCATAGAGACAAAAAGCGGATCAGCGAAGTGGATGTGTTTTAAGGTGACTGCACAATCTCTCCCTTCCTAAACTCAGAAGAAAAGAAGAGAGAGAGAGAGAGAGAGAGAGAGAGAGAGAGAGGGGAGAGAGAGAGAGAGAGAGAGAGAGAGAGAGAGAGAGAGATGTTATGGAATAGACACAGGAGGGCAACAGGGGGAAATAATCGTTCATTTGAACACAGCTAAACAGGGCGATTGCGTGGTCAGCATGGGCTCTTTGTAGGGTTCCCTGGGCGGAGATGGGGAGGGTTTCTACATGACAACCTGAACACCTTTATAGTGTGCTGTGTACGGATTAAGTATCAGACTCTGGAAGTCAGCTCTTTCTTGAGCGCATCAGACACAGTCAGACGAAAAAAAAAAGAGCATTTTGTTGGTGGCTGTGAGTCTGATTGAAAATGGGTCGTGTGATTGCTTTAATTTTAGCCGATCTTAAAAAACAAGAGGGAAAATGAAGTAAATAAAATGTAATTCATGTATTACAGGGGAGGTTCTGTTTTGCATTGCTGGACCCTAATTCTGTATATATTTCTATATATTTTTAAATGTGACACAAACAGCATCTCATATTTTGAGAAGTTACAAGATAAGTAAACAAAACAAGTAATTAGTTAACTAGACGTTTATGAACACTGTGGTCTGCAGTGGGCAGTAGTGGCTCAGCGATTAAGGTTATAGTCTACTGATGAGAATGTTATGAGTTCAAATATGTTGTGCCCTCGGGCAATACCCTTAACACTGTCTTTTCAGCTCAGCTGTCATTTAGAATAAAAGCGTTTGATAAACGAGTGTAAGTTCATAGTACGTTCTACTTAAAGTAACATAATAGAAAACTAAATCATCTGTAGTGTTTACAGCAGGTGTTCAGTCACTGGGGATTTCACTGTGTTAAATACAGTGGCGCTGTCCGCTCTGTAGTGCTGAACTTAAAGGGCTAATAAAGAAAAGTCTAATCTAATGTTATGGTGATATGATATATGACAATCTAGTGTAGAATGTGCAAAAGCAATGTTTTTGATGTTATTAAAAAATAAATACTCTTATCTCTTTTAAATTTTTATATTATACCAAAAAAATCTTATTTTAAATATTTTTAAATCTGTATATTTTATTCTAAATATTTTAAATCTACTTTTAATTCTTTTAATACTTTAATACTTTTGATACCTTTAATTAACTCTTTTAATTCTTGTCTTTTTTTTTATTTCAAGCTGAGGTGTGCTTTAGTGGATCTCAAACTTTTATGCTGTCAAGTGTAAAAAGTCAATAGCAGGGTAGTGAAATAACCTAGTGCAAATATAGTAGCCCAGATAATTGATTCATTTTGAAAAGTGTATATTTTCTGTTAGTGCACGATCTTTAGACACGAGGTAACTCACGAGGCTGTTTGTTTTGTGAATAAATTTTGTTATGCATAAAACAATGAACAGGTACAATCGGCTACTTATATACACATTGGATATCAACAATTAATGTGTTATGGATTTTCAGTTGTAGTCAGATTTTCTTTAGTTAAAATTAATGCAAGCGGTATAAATATGTTATCTAAACTGAAGAAAAATCAATTTTATGCGTACAGTGTCCATAAACATAATACATTATATTCTTGGTTCTGGAATATTGGAAAAAAGAAAGAAAAAAAAACTTTAGGAGCATTTCATTTATTATGGTATCCAACTACGATTCCCAACCATTAGAAATCAGTTAAAGCATAGGCTACACACAGAAGACAAAATTTGATCATCTTTTGTTTATATGGTTTTGTAATTTCTGTCATTACTGCCACCGATTTAATTATCCAGATGCAGCTAGTCTGAGTCTGTGCCAACTCGGTGGCTGTACATGCATGCGGTGAAAAGAATAAATTAATGATCAGATAGATACAGGAATGAGATCAGAAAATTCGTGAAGACAGACTAGATGTAAGGTGTTGTATGCAAAGGAATGTGATATTAAATGTACGCGGTTTAAAATAATAGCATTAAGAAAGCTTTCTTTTTTTCAAATGTATGCTTTTCATATACGTCGATATCAATAACCTGTTTATTACAATATTGAATATTTTACAAGAATTATGAATTATACAACATATACGATTAGAATGTAACATTCAAATAATTCAATTAAAAAAAAAAAAAAAAAGCAAGCCAAGATATAGCATCATGTTCTATTTTGGACTATTTTGCGTCTTCATCATTATAAACTGTCCTAAGGTTAGGTTACTGGATTTCAGATTGTAACCTAAATGTGAACATGGTAGCTTCTTCCCACAGAAGCATATATAAACACCAAGCACATTTGCATGTTTTATCCCACGGCGGAAATTACACAATGCTACATAATTAATATGCGCATAAATTAAGACTGGGAGAGTTTTTTAGATTTGGAGCACAGGCGGCCGTTCAGAGCAGAAAAAAGAGGTCTGTGTTGGCTCACTAACAAGCTGAACTGTTCACACGCTACATTTTAAAAGGGAGGGCGTGTGTGTGTGTGTGTGTGTGTGTGTGTGTGTGTGTGTGTGGTGTGTGTGTCGGGGGGGCGATTGTGAGTGAATGCAAGTCAAATAATTGCAGAGTCTTGTTGATATTTGGCTGTAAATCCGTTAGGTAAATATTATTTTTATTAGTTAGCATACTGATAATATATCGTGCTCATATTATAGGCGTCTAAAATAATATGAAGTGTTTTTTCTGACGGTGTACAGCAAGTCCAACTGTTAAGTGTGATGCGATATTCACACTTCAAGACCATTTGTATATCTTTAAGCACACCCGCAGTGCCACTCACTGTATCTGAGAAATTGATTTTCAACCTGTTCATGCTTTCTTTCTTTCTTTCTTTCTTTCTTTCTTTCTTTCTTTAATAAGACCTAATAATGGAATCTAAACGCGACACTACATTTTTGAAGCACACATGAATAAATCAGCAAAACTGCTGGTCGTACACAGTGTGCCAGATCATGAATCATTAGAGAAGACGGTTATAGTAAAATTCAGGCTCGTGCGCTCTCTGCACCAATTGCTTGACTTTTGCGCCACCCCGTGGCCGTATAGAGTGCACGCGCGTCATCCTAAATGTTTGCTCTGCTTCGAGGAGCTTCTGCAATGAGCTCTCATAAATCAGTGTCAATTATTACAATAATAATAATAATAATAATAATAATAATAATAATAATAATAGAGAAGCTTACAGATGAGTCTCGTCTCAGCATAGCACCGAGCCCCTGTAGTGGTGTTTTTTAATATTCATTCATCCATTCATTGTCTACCGCTTATCCCATCTATACTCGGGTCACAGGGAACCTGTGCCTATCTCAGGCGTCATTGGGCATCAAGGCAGGATACACCCTGGACGGAGTGCCAACCCATCACAGGGTACACACACTCTCATTCACTCACACAGTCACACACTACGGACAATTTAGAGATGCCAATCAACCTACAATGCATGTCTTTGGACTTGGGGGAGGAAACCGGAGTACCCGGAGGAAACCCCCGAGGCACGGGGAGAACATGCAAACTCTACACAAATGGCGGAGGCGGGAAGTTTTATTAGTTTTTTATTATTATTATTATTATTATTATTATTATTATTATTATTATTATTATTATTATTAAGATACCGCCATTTTTATATTTTATGTTTATTTTGTTGTACCTAAAGACAGACCCTTTTTGAAAATAATTGTCATACTGTATTCTTTCTTTCTTTCCCTTTACATTCTAAATGTAAGATCAATTATTTAAATCTCACCACTAGAGGGCAGCACAACACCCCTCTCCACGCGGTACTTCTACCTTCTATTTATTCATTCATTGTCTACCGCTTATCAGATCTATTCTCGGGTCACGGGGAGCCTGTGCCTATCTCAGGCGTCATCGGGCATCAAGGGCGTCACAGGGCACACACACACTCTCATTCACTCACTACGGACAATTTTTACAGATGCCTGTAAAAACATGTCTTTGGACTGAGGGAGGAAACCCCCGAGGCACGGGGAGAACATGCAAACTCCACACACACGGCGGAGGCGGGAATCGAACCCCCAACCCTAGAGGTGTGAGGCAAAAGTACCAAGCCACCATGCCACCATGCACCCTGTAGAAAACTGTAGACATACAGTTTTCCAACTGCTTAGGCATGAAAAATAAATTAACCTAATAAAATGAAAACTTTTAATGAGCATGTTAAAAAATCTGTTCCAATAAGCACACACTTGGTGACACCTGTTTCCAGTCTGCTTTTAGTGAGAACTTGAATGAACAAGTGAAGTAGTGTGTAGCATTTCACATGTAAGCAAAGAAAGGTCAGTAACTCCATCCCATTACCTCAAATGTAATTAGTTGGTTTGTTAAAAGATAAGAAATTGACACTCCTGTATTTGAAGTACACTTTTCCCCAAAACTCCATTTACATGGGTTGTAATAACCTTTAATGTATTCATTCACCAAGTGGTCATTGCTTTTTCAGACATCTCTGTTTTTTATGAAGAGAGAGAGAGAGAGAGAGAGAGAGAGAGAGAGAGAGAGAGAGAGAGAGAGAGAGAGAGAGAGAGAGAGAGCAAGATTTCGCACAGAACATAGAATGCCTAAGCCTATCGTTAATATTCTCATTACAGGTCTTTAAAACGGTCCATATGCTGATCATCTCATTGGTAAATCACCCAAGTTAAAGTGAATCAACATTAAGTACAAGCAATTGAACACAAATTATATTAACATGTGACTTCTTTGTTCAGCACAACCTCTTATTGAATTCTGTCTGCGCTCTTGATTGCTGTACTTATAGGCGCTGTTTGTGAGGGTTTAGATGATGAAAGTAGGATGGTTTGTTGGCTTTGTTTCCATAGATACGGCATGTTGCTAGGCAGCAGACAGGAAGCCAAGCAAGGAAGAGCAGCGGGTCACTGCAGAGAGGAGACTCTGTACCCACACACACCTTTCATCCTTTCATCCCGACTAATACACTCGGAAAAAAAGAGAGACACACAGAGAGAAAAGAGGTGAAGCATCATTAAATCTATGTAAGATATCTATAATGGAAAATATTGTAAATTCCTATTTTAAAAAAATCACTCATCAAAAGGAAGAGTGGTGGGGAGGGAGGGACAGACAGCAAGAGAGAACTGTTATAATACAGCTTGGATAAAGGAAGGCAATCAAGGAGGTAATGTAGAATCTGACCTATTTCCATTCTCAGAGGAGCAGATCTGGATCAGATGTTCTAGCACACAAGGGTGTCAGGCTGGAGGCTCATGGTAGCCCATCATGGTGTGATCACAAAAACTGAAATGTGGGTCAAATCAAAACCAAAATCAAAAAAGTGACTTCAATAAATCTGTGCACCATGGAGAATATCCTAACACATATGGAAAAAGTTTTATTTTGTTCTAGACAGCTAGTACTTTACACAAATGCATTTGTTCTAATGGGATTTAAAGTTAGCAGGTGAATGAACTGTAACTTCTTTTGCAAAAATTTGGGGTTCACAGCTCCAGGGTCCTCAGTTGGTTGCTCTGTTACTAGTTGGTATAATGAGTTTTGGTTACTAGTTGGTATATGGACTTTTGCATGATCTCCTGTGTCTGTGTGGGATTTCTCTAAGTTCTTCAGTTATACATCATAAAAACATGCATATAAATGAATTGGCCATGCTAAATTTTCCCTAAGAGTGCAAATGAGTGTTCATGATTGGATAACCTACAAATTCCCTTTGACCTTCACCAAAATAACGTGGTTACATGAAGATGAATGATATCCTTATCAAAGTTTATTAAACTTTGTGTAACCTGTCTGATTAAACATATGTCACATTGATGCCTTAGACAAATAAATTGCTTTTTGTTGCTTGCTTTTCCAGTTTGCACTTCTAAAGCAGACGCCTGGTCTTTATTACCTTTAATATCTTATAATAAAAGCACTTTCATGTTTCATGTTTATTTCATTAAATAGGTACTTCAACAGCTAAATGTGTACAGCACATTGCTTGCTTGTAGGAAATGTGTGATCAGAGAAAGGGCAACAGGATTGTATTGATTGTCTTCTACAGAACCCCTAGTGCGTAAGCTCCTTGCATAAAGAGTCAAACAAAATGCAACCTCTCTCTCTCTCTCTCTCTCTCTCTCTCTCTCTCTCTCTCTCTCTCTCTCTCTCTCTCTCTCTCTCATGCATTCACATACATAATGGAGCATTTTCTTTATAGAGTACTTGGGGGGAAAAAGAGCCAAGTGAAAATAAATCTGTGAGCAAAGCTTATTGCAAACTAAAAACTTAAAAAACAAAGAACACAAGCTTGGGAGAAAAAAAAATCAAGAGTAAATGACTTCACATGCTACCAAGAAATGAAGGAATAATAGAAAACATGTGTTGTCAGGATAAAATGCAGTCATGTGTTTTAGGCCAAGAACAAAATCTCCTAAACAAGTTTGCTAACTCTAACTTCTAAATTCAAGTAATGTGAAAATCATTGCGTTTTTAATGAGAGCATAAAGGGATGAAAGGAAAGCAAGGTTAAGCAGAGAAGTGATTTCAGTAAGAAATAAAGGAAGGAGAAAAAATAGGGGTTTGGGGAGAATGCTCCATGTGAGTCTATGAAATGAAATATGTTAGAAGGGATAAAAATATAGATGCAAGTTAACTAATAGTCTTTAAAAAAATTTACAAAAAGGAATGAGACAGTTTATTGACAGTTCATTGAGACAGGGTATTGAGTTAAGGTTAATTAATAGCATAACAATACCATAACATCTGCATAAAAAGAAAGAAAGAAAGAAAGAAAGAAAGAAAGAAAGAAAGAAAGAAAGAAAGAAAGAAAGAAAGAAAGAAAGAAAAGCAACTTGGCATTTTTAAAACAATCATGTTAGTACGACTTTAAAAGCCACTTTAGTGACGTCTTAGCTCTGGCTGTGACGTAGATAAAATATGGCGCAAATTAAATCGCAAAACTTGTGCTTTAGACTGCTCCATAACCTCTAACCTATTTGTGCTACTGTCATTAAACAACAATAGTTTTTACAAAAGTTGCCAGTCCGGTTGGAAACGCTTAAATAACTGTTTATTCTGCACTCGCCTGAATTATAGACAACTCTCGTATTGTGATTTTTTTTCGACCGCATCACTACCCTTTGCTCTGTAAACACTGTATCCTACCACGGAAATGGGACAGTGCGTACGTCATTAGTTTCCCGTCAATTGGCGATACAAGTATATCGCCACAAGTATATTCGATATTTCTCTCTCTCTCTCTCTCTCTCTCTCTCTCTCTCTCTCTCTCTCTCTCTCTCTCTTTTTTTATATATATATATATATATATATATATATATATATGCTAGTTACATACCAAATCAAAGTACGTTACTTTATTTATAGTTTACGTCTTCTTTTCATAATAATAATGATAATAATAATAACAAAAATGTTAATGATAATCGACAAGGTTCGATAAGTTATTTAAAATCGGGCGCATTTGATACCACTGGATTTTATTTCGCGGATGGTCCGATTTTAACAAAACAGAAATATTTCACATATTTTCAGGAATCACAGTAGTCGGTATACAAAAACATTAAACTGTTGGAATTTTGTGGTTTGTTCTTCGTTTTAAAATATAGAGGCGGATGAATACAGACTTGATTTCTGAAGTCCTTCCTATTTCACCTTAACCCTCGCCTACCGATTTTGCGTTTGTAAGTGAGAGCCCCGTTTCGCGCGAAGTGATTGGCCAAGCTCTGTTAAAGCCCGCCTCTTATTGGTCGGCAACATGTCTATCATAATGCAATGCCAGTCATGGTAGATAGGACACCTTGTACACTGTATCATTTGGCTGAGCAAGCTAGCTAAACAATTACTTGGGAACCCAAAGGGGAAAGACTTTAGAAATTGATGCTGACTTTGATGTTTACTCTTTTTCAATGACCATTTTGATGTTCGCTGTACATGATATGAGACTATTCAGCTCGTAGGAAATCTCGTCATTACCATACAGATGTGGATACAGTAGCTACACTGGGTAAGTGACTCCAGCTAGCCTGTCAGTTGTAGCTAGCTAGGTGTATAGCTAACGTTAGGTTAGCTCGCTGCCTTCTCCGGCTCGGTTTACATTTCGAAAAAAAATATTTGTTTTCCCTCGAATAGTTAATGTTTAACATTGTGAGAGCACACGTTAGCAGCGAATGCGTGTGCTCTTACTGCAGATCATTTCTGTACTGTCGGAATGAAAATCCGTCCAAAATGGAGGACTAGCTGTGGCTAACGCAGTTCGCTTGAGCTTGTGTCTGCATCACTTTGCTTTCTTTTATATTGTGAATGTTGTGCTTAAGTGAACAGAGTGACAAGCAACAGCCTAACGGAAAATGAACGGGTGAATGATTGCAACGCATTTGATTATACACTCCGTATTGGACAGTTGAAGCTAAGATGTGTTGTCTTTTCTTTTCTTGTGCGCAACAGTGGCGACAGTCCAATGTCAGATTTGCTCTTGCCTCCACAGAGCTGTCAGCACTATAACTGCACATTTCTCCACGTAACTCTGCATTATTCAACTCATTCACTTATCTCTCACCTTAACCACACTTATATGTGCCTATATACATTTAGTGGCTACAGATACGAGCGGAAATGCTGGTGTTTTAACCAAATGCTTGTGGATTTCTAACTGAAGGAGCATCTGATGTGTGTTCAGCTTGATCAGGACACCTTTTTACCAAAACATCCACACCGAAAGTCTGTTATGTTTGTTGCCCACGCAGTGCCTAGACCCCAACGCTTTCTCTTCGTATTACGCAACATCTGTGTGTGTGTGTGTGTGTGTGTGTGTGTGCTTTTATAGCCTTTTCGAGTACTTAAAAAAATACAACTGCAGCTCTTAACCAATATGTTATGTTTCTGGTATTTGCTCAATATGTGAGACCATTCTCTAATTGCCTTTCTAAAAAAAAAAAAACAGCTGTATTTGTAATGCTCCACATCCACCTGACTTGTTCGAGGTGCTAATATTGACATAACCATAACCCACATGTTTTGTGTTGTGGTTTGTAAAGAGGCAGTGTTTGGATTAAATGGCCCCAATTTTCCAGCTCTGGCCGCTGAAACCAAAGCACACTGCTATGCAGGTTGTGCATGTCGTGATTCGCAGCAGGATGCCACATGGAGGGGACACACTCCATCAGTCACTGGCACCCACCTGAGCTGCTGAAGAGTGAGCTATAGATCAGACTCATATTCAGCTTGTTCGTCTGCAGTGCTGCATAATGTCCCGCAATGTTTTCTTTTTCCAAAAGTCCAACAATTACGGCACGGTATTACAGCGTGGGCTCCCAACATGGAGTGATCATAGCATTAGAAACATAACACATTGAGATGGCTCACTACTTTTATTTAGAATTTTACAGCAGTTTGTTTGAATTTCATACAGCCTACAATACAAATGGTGGCATGTGGCCTTGGCATGTTCATCCAGATGTCAAGACAAGATATTATTATTATTATTATTATTATTATTATTATTATTATTATTATGTTTCAAGTGAAAAATTCAATAACATTCAAAGGAGAATGTCGGACCCATTGAGCTGGCAGTGCCAAATAAGGGAGTAATATTTTTAGTTAATCATTTTTACTGGCTATTAAGCATATTAGAAGTTGGCAGGGGCTTTCTGTGTGTGATCAGCTGATTACCTACTTGCCAACATCACATTATACAACATTTCAGCCTGTGGCGATTACATTCTGTACATACATTCTGTACGTTCTGTTTGAATGACATCCACAGCAAACCGACATTTATAACTTGTACCAAGCAAGCTGTAAATACTTTAACATTTTTCAGCAGTGAAGTAGTTCAGCATTCACACTACTAAATAGCTAGCACTTAATAAAAATATCATTTTTATTACTTTTATTTTAAAGGCAGAAATGAATCCTTTAAGATGTAAATTTATTTATTTCCTTCAAAAGTATTATTGTTTTTATTTTAAATGTGGAATTGAATCCCTTAAAATGTAAATGTATTTATTTCCTTCAAATGTATTAAATTCTTTATATTATAAATTTTATGCAGAAATGAATCCCGTGACCTGTAAAAGTTGTTAATGTTTCACTGAAACATAAATGAAATGCACTAATGGACAGAAAAACTGTCCTTGTTTCCTCCAACCTACTTTGAAGAACGTTTCTGTTCACACGACCCTGTTTTCTGCTCAACCCTGGATTGCGCTGATTGATAATGTAAGCAGAAGGCAGTAAATTTCATTAATCACAGGTCTATTGTTAGAGGATCTTCCTTATGTAATCTGACTTGGAGACCATGTCTGTTCTAGAAATAAGCCAATATTTCATTGGGATAATCTCTTACAAATAATAGTATTTAAAGATGGCTGTAATCACACAGTCTAAAACCAGTTGGGGTTTTTTTTCATTATGAAGTCTAATCATATAATGGCTCGTTTTAGCATCGTCAACAAGGTGTTAGAGAGTATTTTATTCAGCCTTTTGTAACCGAGTAATCGACCCAACTCTTAATATTTAGGACAGATAGGTATCATTAGAAAGCTTACAGTCTCATCTTTTTAATGACAAAATGTGTGTTGATTTTCTGGTCTTTGAGAAGACCAAATGACAGTTTTTCTAAAACATAAAAAAGACCATGCTGTCAGACTTCTCATGATTAAAACTCCTGAATTAAAAGCATCACCTCTTCTCTAGGCACATTAAATGTACATTAGGTAAGATCAGTCACTTTTTCAAGATTAGGTCTCTAACAGTTAAGTAGGTTGTTTCAACATTTGAATGATTTTTTTTCTTCCACACATTATCATGAAGCTGCAGCCCCAGGATCCACAGTGGATTGTAAAGTGTCTATAAAATGACTGTCAAGAGGCTCATCCAAACACAAACAAGCATATTTCAACCCAGAAATCAGTTTTCCAAATGGGATTTCTCAGCCACTTTATACACTTGTGTTGAGATTACAAGCTACAATTAAAATTGCTAAATAAAACTCATTACGTTTCACATATATTTCAGGTTGTTTGTACAAGTAAGAAATAATAATAAAAAAAAAGATCCCACATTTTATTACATAGGGATGCACACATGAATACCCGAGGTTACAGTAACGTGTATTAATTTTCATCAAACCCATGTAATGTCTATTGAGTATGAATTGTTTATATGAGGCAAGAGTCTAATAATCTTTGGAAGAATTGCTGGAACTCATCATTGCTATAAACTGTACAAATCTTATGGCATCATTCCAGAGTGCTTGATCTACCAATACATTAGTGATTTACTGCTGACAAAAATTGTCAGACAGCTGGCGTTAGTGCCCTTTCAGTTATCAACAATGCTTTAATCACATCATTTCTTATTCTGACTGGGTTTTATACAGGCATGTTGGCTCCCAGATCTGGCTGCTGGCTTACTTCCACTTTTGCTCTTTTATACATTTGTTACATTTTAGTACAGAGTTGTTGGCCGTGCTGTGTTCACATCATGAACAAAGTAAACACATTAACAGCTGATCGACATGCGGACATGAGACTCCCTGTTCACTTTTGCAAATTTGTTTAGGCACTTGTTCACTTATTTCTTCCAATACGTGCTTTTTCCTGTTTGACTGAAATGGATACAATAGATGAACAGCTTCATATGATGCAACCAATATTATTGGATTCGCTTTGAAATCTAAAGCAGAAAGGCAGCATCACTGCAGTACGTTGCCATATGGCATTATGTTTAATCCAGTAACTATCCGGCACCCATGCCCGGTGGATTTCCAACAAACAAGTACCTGGCATTGTTTTAATACTTATACCTAAAAAGGTATAATAAATGATCAGTAAATTTACATGCATATGCACGTGTGTTTGTTTACATGTGTCTGAGTTTTTTGATTTTTTTTTTTTTTTTTATGTCAAGGTAAACAGAGTTGTTGTTTTTAATACCCAGATGAATTTGACCAGTTATTTTTCTGAAATGCCCATCTCTAACAAGAACATGAATAGTATAATCTGGATTTGAATAAAGTACAATGGCACCACAAAGAAAGAACTGAGATTTTCCTTATTATACACCAAGCAGTCAGTTTATTAGGAGCCGCTGTACATGCTTGGTTAGTTTTGTGTCCACTGTAATCTCTGATTCTTGTTCTTGGCTGAGAAGTGTAACATGAAGTGGTCTTCTGCTGTTGTACTTTAAGATGTTATGAGTTCTGAGATGTGTTTCTGCTAACAAAGATGTAAAAAGTATTTATTTGAGTTACCATAGCCTTCCTACCAGCTTGAACCAGTCTGAATTCTCTCTGACCTGGATGTTTTTTGTTTTTGGCACCATTCTGTGTAAACATTAGAGACTGGTGTGCATGAAGATCCTAGGAGTAATGCTTAAATCAGCCCATCTGTTACCAACAACCATGCCACAGTCAAAGTCACAAAGATCACATTTTCCCCTATTGTGAATATAACCAAAGACCTGTATCTACATGAATTTATCCACTGCACTGCTGCCACATGATTGATGTACAGGTTTGTTAATAAAGTGGAAGATGAGTGTATTTTGTAATATTAATAATATTGACTAATTCTATAATGGGGGCACGGTGGCTTAGTGGTTAGCACGTTTGTGTGGAGTTTGCATGTTCTCCCCGTGCCTTGGGGGTTTCCTCCGGGTACTCCGGTTTCCTCCCCTTGTCCAAAGACATGCATTGTAGGTTGATTGGCATCTCTAAATTGTCCGTAGTGTGTGACTGCGTGAGTGAATGAGAGAGTGTGTGTACCCTGCGATGGGTTGGCACTCCGTCCAGGGTGTATCCTGCCTTGATGCCCAATGACGCCTGAGATAGACACAGGCTCCCCGTGACCCGAGTATAGATCGGATAAGCGGTAGACAATGAATGAATGAATTTTATAATAACTAATGACTAATTTTAGTCATGTGAAGTAATTTCCATAATTTCTAGGTTTAACATAAAAGGTATATTCATGAGACCATTGGTAAGTTATTGTTTCTATAGTAACAGCTTTTTCACAGGGACTTGTACGGCAGATGCTCCACATGATCTAAGACTAAAAATAAACACAGCCAATCAATTTTACTGTACCAAGAGTAAAAGTATTTTATTATGTCCCTGACATTTGAATTAGAATCTTGGTTTGCCCTCTTGTTTAATTTTCAGTCCCTCCTCAGTATGAGCATCAAAAGAATTTTTTAAAATCTGATCATTATTAATGATTTCTGCCATTTTTTCCCAAATACAGCTGAATTGCTAGCTGAAGTAGGAAGTTCAGAAATGAGTGCAAAGAATCTTGCATTAAATCACACCACTACTGCAGGCTTTGAGCGACTCCACCTGATGATATGTTTAAATTTGAGCTGTCGGTCATGTTTCAGTGATTGACAGTTGGTTTCCGTCCCTTTGAGAGTTCTACCAATCATTTAGCAGAAGCTATGGGTCTTGTTGGGACTAAGAGTGCAGTGTCCAATAAACATTGTTTTTTTTTTTTCTATGCAAAACCCATGCATCCACACTCCATTCACTCCAAGAGACACACAGCTTCTAGGCAGGACTCCAAATGACATGCTAAAAGCTTGTCATCCAATGAACATTAATCATTTGTCCCATTAAAACACAATGTACTTTAATCTTCCATAAACACCCAGACTTCTGTGAGTGTCTTTTCTCTTAGTGCTGTGTCAGGGGCTTCAGAGCAGATTTTCACATTGACTGCACTGTCCACTGTTTGAGTTAAATGAACGAACAGCACGATTATTCCCATATTTTTTGTGATTCACTGAAATGTTCAATTTTATCACAATTGATGAACAGTGTACACTTTGTTAAATGTTTCACTGCCACATATTAATAAAATTTGAGAGGAAGCCGGGCTTGCTGTGCAGTCTTGACGTAATCGCTTGTGCTAGACATGCTCCCACAATTCGTTTATATCTAGCCTTGGTATCATTTTGATGACCCTGACATTTTTTTCTGTGTTCTAATTGAACATTACAAGGCGATGGTTTTTTATCACCACCAAGAGCATTGTATACTGGTTCACCTTTTACAGGGTTTTTGAAATTGGCCTGAGATTTACTGGATTATTGCTGTCTGCTGAAGAGAAGCTCAGTGTAGCAGTTTAACTTTACCTTGGTCTTTCTACTTCAGCACAGCCTCAATGCCAGTATTGGCTGAGCTGCTGGTGGATTATGGCTGCTACTCCTCAGTGAGAGATTTAGAACAGTTTCTGTAGTAAGCTCAGAGATGTAGATTTTTTTCTACATTTCACTGGAGTGAGGTTTATCCAGCACCACCCTGCATTCACGCTAGCAGGCAACAGATCATCCATTGCTTTTAGTTTTGCCATGTTTGAACAGAGGTCACAATTTGTAATACCCAACTGCTAACTAGTAAAAGCCAAAAAAAATCACCTCCTTAAAGTCCTGCTCATTATCACGTAGTGTTCTCCGCTCCTTCCCACATTAAAGAGGGATGTCAGATTCACACGGCTGCGTGAAGTATCAGACGTGAACAAATCACTATTTCTTACCTTTATAAGAACATATACATCATCACAGTAAGCTGGCTAGTTTATTTTCTACAAAATGATGAACATAAAGCAGTCTGTGTTTTTGTTTTTTCCACATATTCTATATAAAATGTTTAGAAGACATTCTGGCTTGTAAATGACCATTTATGAGGTAAGTCGATGAAACATGAGTCTCATTGGAGAGTGTAGTGATCACTGCATGTTTGCTTGTGTTCTGTCCAGTATTTGTTTTGTTTTTTGGTGTTCCATGGAGAAATGGCAGTAGTTGTTTGTAGTTTCTAGAGCTTAGTTAAACATATTATGACTCTTCAACCTAGCTACACTGCTACTCAACTCTAACTGTACTTTCCATTTAAACTAATCAGAGGTTTCTTTATTTTTCTTTGTAACGTCTCTTTACAGATTTAATGAGAGGTCATATGTGATAAAGATAAGATGAAACGATGCCCAGAATTTTTTTTAAATGGGTAGATAACTTTTTAGATAACTAAATAGAGGAAATAATAGCATCCCCTCAGAATTGGAATTTCATCTCCTCAACTCCTTTCCTCGCATGTCAAGTCTATAGCTTTGTTTATACCATATACATCATACAAAATATAACAACAGTATAGTTTGTTGTTATAAATACACATCACTCAGTTCAGTTAGCTGGGCTAGCTCGTTCCTAACAAAAGCCCAAGATTGTGTCTTCCCACTTTGTCATTCAAACACAGAAGTCAAAAATGATAATTAATTTCAGGCTGTGACTCCCAACTTCTGAGGTAAGTCGAATGCAGGGTTATTGTCAGATCACACCTGCCGCAGGATTGGTTAGAGTAATCATTCAAGCCAATGAATGATATCTAATATGCATAGAATTGAGAAAATCCCAATTCAGATTTTGCTGATTGTCTGGTTGAGTTATCATGTGCCATGTTGCATGTATATAGAAATTGAACCTGTTGCTTATGGTAAACGTCCAGTCAGAAGATATCATACTTTAATACTGCATTGGTTTGATGGGTCATGATTCAGCAATAGTGTTTTTACAGTCATTTCGTAAGCAGTAATGACGGGGCATTGGTGGCTCAGTGGTAGGTTTCTCACCTATCATGTGGAAGGCCCGGGTTCGATTCCCAGCCAATGCCTCAACCCCAGCCACTGGATGCAGTGCCGGTCCCAAGCCCGGAAAAATGGGAGGGTTGCGTCAGGAAGGGCATCCGGCGTAAAACATTTGCCAAGTTGTTGTGCGGACCAGTTGGTCCGCTGTGGCGACCCCGAACAGGGAGCAGCCGAAAGCAACTTTTTCGTAAGCAGTAATGACAAAATAGCAGATGTTTAAAATTCCTAACTTGTACAAATAACCTGAAAAATACACTGATTTTCATTCCTGGTCTTGGCTGACAAAAGTAGTACCTGATGTGGTATTTTCCTGTTCTAGCCCATCCACCTCAAGGTTGGATGTTTTGTGCATGAGATGCTTTTCTGCTCACCACAGTTGAGTATTTATTTGAGTTACTTTATCCATTAGCACTTTATACTTCTGGTCGATAATCTGGCCAGTTTCCTTTGGCCTCCACCCACAAAATTGCTGCTCACTTTTTGTTTTTCAAATCATTCTGTATAAAAACTGTCATGTCTCAATTAGATCAGCCCCAGAAAATCAGCAATTTTTGAAAAACAATCTCTGATATCAGAAATCACACATTTTCTTCATTCTGATGAGGTCTGATGTGAATATTATCGAAAGCTCTTGATCTGTAATCTGCATCATGTTTTTTTGCACTGTGTTGTTGCCATGTGACTGGCTGATTATATAACTGCATGAACGTACTGATGTTCCTAATAAAGTGGACAGTGAATGTACGTGGAACATGATGACAAAAACAATTCATTAAGATATGACCTTGGTAAAAGTTTAAGTTGGTATGAAAACCACTTTGGAATCCTTGTTTGTTTTTTAGATGTTCCTCCTGTCAGTCATTTTTGAACACATTTTCTATATGTTTATATAAGGCACCTAAGATCATGGGGTGGAGCTTTGTGAACACGGGTGGGAATAAGCTCAGGGAGTTAAGATAAAAAAATCAATAAGCTGTTAAACTCACCTAACTATTAAAGATGCGTTCTCTACATCAATTCGAGACTAATCTTATGTAATGCACTTTTAATTTGACGTTTATACTTCACCTAGTTTCCATGAGTCACTGTACTGGAACGCAGGACGTCACTAGGTAACATTTACTATTCTTATTTCCTGTTTCTTGTTACACTTGAATGTTCTTTTAAGCTGATATAGTATTGTAAATTCAACAACATCAAGTATATAGTATATTCCTAATGTTTTCATAGTGTGTTTAGATAAACTGGATATTTTTAGTGCAATATGTCAATTTGTTTATGAATATAGCAATTAATTAGTCTTGGTTCAATATTTCCTCATAAAGGCTCATCTGAACTTGATAAGTATCTAGCTTTATCATAAATATTTGTAGCAGAAGTGCAAAGTGCAAGTCATACGTAAACCAAGTGATGATGACAAACAGAACTTGGCATCAGTGTAAATACTCTGCTTAGGGTTTGATGGATGCCTGAGTGTCAGTCTCTCCTCTCCTACCACTCACTCAGCTTATTGACATAATATTTAGAAAGCTGAATATTATGAAACATTTCATCCTCAAAGCTTTATCATATGTCCTAGTAGTATGAACTTAATAAAGTTCTATATGAGTAATGTGTAGTTCTCTATGAATAGATTATTAAATGAACATGTTATTCTGGGAACCTGCTGAAACACCAAATGCGTTAAATTGCCTTGCAGCAAGATAGCATTTGTGTGATTGAGTACTTCATTACTGAGCACAGTAATAACATAATGGATTACAAACATATGGTTGAAGTTTTCTCTTCATACCTTTTAGACTGGCAAGTGTTCTTTTAAATGTAGTAATTAAATGTAAGTGTACTTTAATTATGTACAACACTTCTCTCAATAGCATTTCTAGGTAAAGTGGTTTTAAGCGTTGAATCATTCTTTACACATGATGTTTATGGTGTTTATGTAAGTTTTTTTTTTAAAATAGGTTTTTGAATCTCATTTCATTTTTCTTTTTTGAGGAAGAAGAACCTGAAGGACCTGAAATGTTAAGAAAGTAAACCAGTTAACTTGTTGATCATACAGTACTATAGCAAATTATTTTACCAAGAATTTTTTTGTTGTAAATTATTGTCATTATTTACACTGGTGTTTATCATGTTACCACAACAGGACTATTAGAGATCCACATACAGTTTAGCAAATAGGTTTATTCCTGTTTATTCCTGTTTTTCCTTCTGTGGAATTGTACACTACATGTTAGATTACATTTTTGGAAAAATCAGAAGCCAGAGCAGCTCAAATGAAATCACAGTGTATAATGATATTAGAAAATCAGTGCATAAAACGTATTATTAATTAACCTTTATATCTAGATTCCTATCTGCAATACATTTATAAGAAAATGGGGGGAAAAAAAACCCTCCACCTTAAGCTCAAGTGTGATTTAGAGGCTAGTTGAAACTGCCACTCCCTACATGTCTCTAATGTACATGATGAACATATAATTATTTAATTATATCTCCCACTTTGATTTAAAATTATTTTAGTTGCATATTTACATGCAGCAAAACAAAGCTAGAAATGTTTAAAATGTCTAGACTCCAGTGCAGCATTTGTAATCTTTTTAATATACCTTGCTTTAACCGTGAATCAATAGAAATTCTGAGACATTTGTATTTATTGAATGTGTCGATGATGATGATGATGCCATTTCTATATTGTCTCTTCATGTAATCTTTATTACTGTTCCCATAGTTTTGCTTATATTTGACAGAAACTAATTTAACATTAATTGGAAAAAGAGTCAGCTTCCTGTTAGGATATCCATCATCCTCCACAGTGCTGTCGTCAGCATAAACAATGACAGAATGGATGTTTTGGCATGATTATTTGAATAAAAGTAAAAAACTCCAGTGATGGCATAAATCCAGTGCTGGCTAGTGGAAGATTAGCTTAGGTTTGTGTTTGCAATACTGGCATGTCTCAGAAAGATCCACTGAACTCATTAAGCTTCTAACCCGTCAGTGGATCCACGCGTTCCTCAGGATCATTATTCCATCCCACTCCTTTCCTTACTTCATTGTAGTTGCTGAATAATAGTGTGTGAGTGTAAGAATCTGGGCAGCATCTGACCTCCATACCTAATAGCACTTTTCTTAATAGATCTCAATTAACTGTTGTAAATGCCGATGAAAAAAACTAGCATAGATTACACACACATGGCAGTAGTGTATGTTTTTTTTTTATTTTTATTAAACAAGGTTGCATCATCGCATCTTCCCCTGCGCCCCCTATGCAAGTTGGCCAGAGTCTGTAACATTTCCAGTTTATTTCTCATTGTTGACATGGTGAACTTTAATATGCTCAGTGTTATGTGGCACAAGGAATGACAGTGTTCTCGGTATTCACAGTAAACATGAATCTTTGTGTTCATTTTTGACAAGCAGATTGAAGATCTGTAAGATTTTCACATAATTTCATTGCTTTTCACTCCTATCACACGGTTCTGCAATATATATCACATCCTTACTTTGTAGAATTAAATATTAGGTTTGTAGAGGTATATCTGATATAAAGCATACACAATTATGACAGATCTACACAGTGTGGAGTGCTGATCATGTGCTAGGTAAAACACATGCACTATTTTGGGCTTAGTGTTGAATTTTGGTAATATTACTCTTACTCAAGTGACGACATCGCTCATTTAGAAAACTGTGCGTCTATGGACAGATATAATGCTGCTGTCGGATTTAAATGAACTATTGTAAGAAATAAACATAAATTGCTCAGCTTCGCATCACATTGATGCACATTTAAGTGGATTCAAATAAGAAAAAATTTAGGTGCATATGATCAAATATATTTTTTTATGTTGTGTGTGTGCATGTTTATTTTCGACACAAAGAAATGAATATCAAACACTCATTAAAAACTTGAACAATTTCCAACTCAGTATTTCAATCTTTTATTGAAGCACATCAGCACATACTCTGGCAGTGGTTAAACTTTAGACTTGTGAAAATTAAGCAGGTCACTAAAGGGGGCTTTCACACTAGCAGTTAGTTTGAAACAGAGCATGGTTTACATGACAAATTTGTAACATGAAAGCTGTCGTGCAGCCTGGGAAACACATCACGACATCGAAATTGAGACAATATGTATTTTCGTGCATGTGTTATAGCGAGTGTGTACTATGAATAGGGAAATGTTGTGGGACAATGAAGGGGTGAGGTGCACTACTGCACATAACAGCACCAAAATTTAAAAAAAATTATTATCTGATGACTGCACCAGAGTTCGATTTGATCAAGAGAGTTTGAAACCAGACCAACGCTGCGGGGGCAATGGGAACAGTCACACTCAGATTCGGACCCCAGTCAACGTGCCCAATGTGAAAACCACCTAAATTTTTTAAATTTAGACAGATATTTGCATGTTATATGTAGTAAAATATACACATTGTTACTGTAAGTGAAGTACTATTTTTTTTTTAACGATTAACATTATAAACAGTTTGTTAATTTTTCATCAAATTATACACGCTACAGCTTTCTGACCTTTAGCTTGTATAACACTTTAATCCTTAACAGTTCTTTAGTTTGACCTCCAGTTGAATCCCTTGTTTCCCTTATCAGGGAGCGTTCCAAGTAAATCTTCTTTAGGAAGCTAAGAACCCTTAAGGGCTTATGTCTGAAAAGTAATGTTCTGTAGTAATTATTGTCATGGGATGAGCAATCTCTATAAAAAATCAGAGGTTTGAGTGTATTAATGATGTACACGTGGTCTGAAAGGTGTTTAATATATCTGCTTGTTGTAGTTCGCTCATCAGTAGTAGGTGACATGCTCATAAAATGTCCTTGTGCTAGAAACTCAATAACATGTTGCTTCTCTTACCAGTCCTTCTAAATACCATCGACAATGTATTTTATTGTTCTGCATTTATAGCAAAGCCTGTACTTGGTTTCAGGTTGGTTTTGGTGTGAGACAATAGAAGGAGGGTTTTTTTCTTCTTCTTTTTTTGTGGTGAGAAGAAAGTGTAGAACCTGTTTTCCTGTTGCACATATCAGAATATTTACCAAAATGCCTGTTAAATGTTTAGTACAGGGTAAGATGTGGTAATGTACAACCTGTACAGGGATATATAGTAGATTTTATTTATTAAAAATTTTTTTGTTTTTTTAAAATGCTTCCAGTAATAATTACTCTACCACCCAATATAAATCTAATCATATTTGAATAAAGCTTTATTTAATAATTTAATTAATTTTAATTTAGATAATTCTGACACACTGACGGCATTAAACACGTTTTATATTTGGAATTTTTTGAGAACAATCACTTTTAGTATTAAAATCAAATTTATGTCTGTTGAAATTAGAAGCTGTATCTGTATTCCTAGTTTCATGGTTAACTAATAATTGGCACGGGTACAAGTGTAGGAACGGAGAATGTTGGAATACCCGTTTTACCAGACTAACCTGTTGGCTTTTGCTGTTCAATGTTGTGGTGCAGTTCTCACAAAGTGTACGCTCAGAATCTTATATTAAAATATCCTACATCCTTTTGAAGTCTAGCACAATGCATGAGAGTTTGAGACATGGAGACGATCAGACAGACAGTGCCGCTGTTGCTCGGGGCTTTGGGGACCGCCAGAGCAAGACATGCCACTTCTGATGGAGGTGAGCGCGACTGACGGGGTTACAGTGGCGTGAGAGCAGGGGCTGGCCATCTCTCATGCACAGCTGAAACAGCAAGTGCTCTGGCCAAGAGCTGAAACACAACACCCTCCTCCCCCTCGTTCTCTCACTCTATCATTCTCACTCTGCTCCTTTGATCTAAGACCCTTCTCATTTTTTTTTCTCTTTCCTGTCTCTCTCCACCTGCTCCCTACTTTCTCATTATGGGGTATCACACACGCATACAGTACTGTTAATTTTGCTTTCTCTTTCTCTCACTTTTTGTTTTGTCTCATTTCTGTTTTTTAGCGGTACGACTGCAGTAAATGGCCATCTGTGCAAACTGTCTCTAGCACAATGTAGTGAGGCTCGTGGCTGACCTCTTCTCATTGCTCGTCATGCAGGCAATATAGAGAGCTGGGACATTTGCCAGGATCAGAGGAGGGAGGAAAGAAAAATCCCCTTTTTTCTTTCCAGAGTGACACACCAGAGCACTTGTTTTCTGTACGTGGGTAGTTGTGTGTGTGTGTGTGTGTGTGTGTGTGTGTGTGTGTGTGTGTGTGAGAGAGAGAGAGTGTGTTTGTGTGCGTGCGTGCTTGCGTTTATTCATGTGTGTTTGTTGCCCTAAAGCAGTGAATAAGAACATGGATGAATGTTAAGAGCCAAGCAGTCTGATTTCAGTACAGGGCATGGGTCATTCTTTGATTTGTACAATCACCAGATGGTTTTCTGTTCAATTGATACTTTATTGTCCATACTGCTTGCGTAACTCCTCAGAGCACGTAACTGGACTTAAAACTTTTTTCTTGTAGTTTGTTTTTATTATTTCTCTGTACACATTTATTATTGACAGGCGACATGAGAACGTCCAGGAGATAAATGTTTTTCTCAGATCATTTGTGAGACATGAACAGGTGTGTGTGTGAGCATGTGTCAATGTGTGTGAGTGTGTGTGCGTACTTGTGTGGCTGTGTAGCTATGTTATTATAGGGGAATTGCTGAGGAGTGTAGTGTGTAAGCTTGGGGTTTTAGGGGATGTCCTGCTGGCTAATGTCTTTTTTCGGAATATAAAGAATTAAAGAGTCTCTGCTCTCACCCACCTATAGACTGTCAGCTGCTGGGGGCCTGTTAAAACGTCAGCTGTTTCTGAGAAGAGGGGTGTGTGTGTGTGTGTGTGTGTGTGTGTGTGTGTGTGTGTGTGTTTTGTGTGTATGAAGGAGCAGTATGGAATAGTAGGATGGTAATGGTGAAAGAGGCTCTTTTGCTTGTGTGTGGGCCACTTCCCAACAACTCAAAACCAATAAAACCTGTTTATTTAAAAAGCAGTTGGTAATGCACATCGTAACAGCTGGCGGCCTGGAGGTCATCTAACTTCCATAAACCTTTTAGCTCAATCTGCAGGACTAGGTCAATTCCTATGAACTGTTAAATTTTTTCGAAATACAAAAGATTTTACTTTGAAATGCCTTTTTATACAATAATGAATTGATTAATGTATAATCAAACAGCATTTCTGCAGTACAGTGTGTGTCTGTGTGTGTTTTGTGTGTTTTTTTTAAACCAACACATTACGTTTTGCATACGAGCTGGAAATTTCCGTCCCACTTACAGAGAAAATAGAGAACTGAAAGTCTTGTCAGTCCACTGCTTAGAATATCTTGAGAGCAGCCTAACTAACGCTGCTTGGAGACAACAGACAGTCTATAAACATTAAATATGACTGTTACTCAAATATATTTTTAAAAAAGTGCAAGCTGTTAAACATGCTTAAAGATTTAAAGCCTTAGGGAACATAGTGTAGAACATAAAAAAATGTTTGTATAAAATTAAACTTCCTCATATTCTAATGAACACGATTGATTGACATTCCTCTACCCGAGACTGCCAGCCACCTACGCCACTCAGTGATGCAAGTGGGGAGAATTGCGATTGTTCATCTCCGCATGTATGAATCTCCTGTCACAGCTGCCTGTGTTTGCTCAGGTTGCCAGTTTTCATAATGCCAATGTGGGAAAGTCAACGGTCGAAACCAGACAAAACCACAAGATTAGGACTGTCTAATTAGCATTGAAAAGTTGTACACATTTATTCACACTTTTCAGACATATATTATTTACCAATAAGACCAAAATGAACCTGGTTCTGAAGACATCCCAGGTTTTGCTGAAGCATTAAATATTTTCTGCAAGTATATATTATCTGTTATGTCTTTCATAGGCCACTTATTTCCGGCATGACACTGCAGTCAAAACTGGCCAAAAATGGCAAATGAGGAGACAGCAATGTCATGCTGCTTATCCAAATGAGATTTTCTTTTCAAAATGAGCATAATGTTGATTATTCTGAGGGCTGTTTTTTGTGAAAGTGAATGAGCTCATTTTCATGATAGATTCTTTGATATATTCATATTTCTCAGACCAGACGGTACTAATGTAGCGCTGTAACTGAAATATAAATGTTAACCCTAAAGGCATGAATTATCTTTATCCTTCTAGGTCTCACCATTTTTTCCCCACCCATGATATTATATTTTCATAGCCACAAAAGCATGAGAGCACAGCGCTCATCCTCGGTAAGCCTTGCTTCTCTACAGGAGTGCTGTGCCATACCGGCCTGTGTACAACCAACATGTTGCCCGGAAGAGAAGCAAAGGCAATCACACACACAGATCCCCTTATTAGGCTCGGCGCCAGCGCTGTGTGCAAAACACCAAGCACTTCACTTATCGAGAGAGAGAGAGAGAGAGCGAGAGAGAGAGAAAATGGGAGCAGACTCATTATCAGTGATGTTATGCTAGTTATTGTGACTTTTGTCTCACAGCTGTTGTGGTTTAGACTTGGTTTAGTGGTATATTTGTTCCCACCCCTGGTAAATTGCCATCTTGATATATAGTGAGAGAGGCCCTCTCCTTTTTTATATAATTAAGCTATATAAGTCATGATTCATACAAGAAATATTCCTCCAATAGTGTAATGTTCACTTTTTTTTATCATGTTTTCTGTCTACAAGAAACTGTGCACTACTAAAAATGCCCTGACCCAAAACTCATGGCCTCTAAATTCCCATACCCCCAAAAGCCTGTAGAGACTGCAAGGTCAGAGAAGGTCAAAGCTTGTGTGTCCCACTTTGGGAAGCGTATGTGCACTGTACATGCACTTTAGTTCCACATACTTGTACTACATGCCGCCTAGGATGTGAAAGTTCTTTATCAGGGTTCACAACCGATACCATAAACACCTAAATTATATACATGTCTACAGTGCAGAGAGAGTTTTGATGGCTCCTCACTTTATTAACACAATGCTATTGAAATCCTGAATCTTATTATTCAGAAGTTGTTGATTTGATCATAACAGCACAGCTGTGCCAGTAGTCCAAGCTACGATTCGAATATCAGATTTATATTAATGTGCTCTATAATATGCTCTTTCCTATAGTAACAGCTCATTTAGAGATTTGTACGTTGGAAAATCAACATAATCTAAGGTTTATAGATGAATAAAAGATAATCGATGGATTATAAAATGTGTTTAACAAAGAGAAATATAGTTGATAAAATGGTTAGCTGTTTGTTACCATTTACGGAAGGAGTCTTAATTGTAAGTTTTCTGCTATTTGAAAGTCTTTAGGACAGAGTTGTACTTTTTTCAGAAACATAACAAACTGCTTTTTTAGTCTTACACTTAAGAGTAAAAAAAAAAAAGATAGTGAGAGAGAGAATGGGTGTTTATATCAGTTATAATGTAAGTGATAACAGGAACAAGCTGGTCAGTTTACATGTGTAATAATATTAAATGGATGAACTATAAACTGTTAAAAATATAACGTTATTTGTTAATAAATAAAAAAAAATGCACAACTGACAAGCAAGTGGAATAAAACTGCTATCATCATATATAGGAAAATAAACCAAGGTTGCACAAGGCAGTTATAAAGCAGCAGCTATAGTTCAGTCTCTCTTTGAGATGCAGATAATTTAACGCTAGATGATGTAGTGTTAAAGGCCCCAAGATGTAAGGGGGTTGTGAAACAAAAGGTGAGTAGGCATCTGCATCTAGTGTGGCCACACACACACACACACACACACACACACACACACTCACACTCACTCACTCACATATGCAAACCTATAGCCCAGGGAAATGAGGATCTGACTAACAGCATTACTACAAACCCCACAGTGACACCCAGTCTCCCTCTCTGTTACCAGCGAGGACGCTGATGTATTGGAGGCAGTTGCTGAAGGCATATAAGGACAGAGAGGGTAAGGGGAGGGTGGGCTGAGTGAGAGGAGAGCTGATCGAGGTCCCACCATTACAGGGTCACTGCTAGACAAGTCACTTCTGTCAGACAGGCGCAGCACACAGGACACGCCATATTCTGTTCCTATAAGGATATTGGTCATGAGTGAACACATGGAACTGTAACCATCGAAGAAGGTTTGTGAATCAGAAACAAGGATAAACTTCAAACAAACTTTTTTTCAATGTACGTAACTTATAGAATTTAACGGTGTTGCTTGAAGGTTAGGCCTCAAGGCTTGTGGTTTGCTGAAGTGTTATTTTTCATGTGGTTTGCATTCATCAGTTTAAAAAACTAATTTCCTTCCGGCCAACACACGCTTCTTATAACTCTTTTCTTTCTGCATTGTTTTTTTTTTTTTTTTTCTTTAAAAAATTAACAAAAATGGATTTCCCGCAGCAGTCATCATTGTAGGTTAGTGTGATTGATTGGATTGGTTTAAAATTTGACTTTGAACTCCGGTGAATGTTAGTGATTTTAAGTTTTTTAGTAATTTAAGTAACGGTTTCATGGTCATACCTCTGGTGTGTAGCCTGCTAAAGCTATGATGCCTATAATGAATGCTATAATGAATTGTGGATTTCTTAATCTCTAGTGATTTTTCTACTATGTCATGGTGATAAAACTGTCAAACAAAACTTAAAATCAGGAATCGTAATAAATGTACAGAACGCGGTTGGAGATTATGGAAAGCATAGGCTCTGAGTAGTTTGGACTAGCCGCCATACTCGGAGTAGCCTATTGTCTCACAGCTGTCGGTCTGCAAATCGGTGGATAACAGCAAAAGGAGACGTTTTGATTGACATCCCAGGTGGAACAGGGTGTAAGCTATGTTAGATGCTAAACCACACGTGGTGTATAGTGGAACTTTGTGTACAGTTGCTCCTGAAGCCCACATTCTTTGGAGGAAGTGGTATTCACTGCACTAAAGACTTGCATGTATTTACTCTAAGCTAGCTAAAAAGAGGAAGTCTCCTAGTGGTTTGATGTTGATTATAAAAACTCATTCCCTCATACACACAACTAATTGACATTAGATCAATACATTAATCTACACCGTAGTTGATAGTTAGCTCCAAATTGGGTTTTAATTTACTGTTTATCTGTTTGATTATGAATGAGACGTTACCAGGCACAAAAAATCTAAGATGTTGTACACCTACTATAATTCTTGGGCTTCTTTGGGCCTGTTGGACCAGTATCCAGCATGTGACGTGCATATAACCAGCTATTCATACGTATTAACATTCATGATGCTGATGTCATCAGCTGTGTGACTGAAAGGTGAAGGTGTTCCCCTTTTCAGGATGCTTTTGTGCCACACCCTTCATCTCCATCGTCATAGGACTGGAGAAATGTGGAAGGAGTAATAAAGTTGTTTGTTTTGCGTTATCTGCTCTTGCGTTAGTGTTCAGTGGTTGCGGGTTCTTGCAGCATGTGATCGTTGTTATCAGATCGAGCACTTTCATTATTAATTCTAGCTTTGCGTTGTCAACTGACAGGTCAGACCACATTCATCGCACTTATGCTGAGAAAAACAGGTCAGTGTTACCTGCAGACTCTTCACACTTCCTAAGCAGTGTGTGTGTGTTTTGCCCTTGTACACACTAATCAATATTTGTTTTACACAAAGTTACTGTTATTACTGATCTAATAATTACTGCTATTAATAATTGCATTATATGATGGAAGAAGCAGAAGCTTTCTCATGCTGAAACTGCAGAAAGTTTTGAAAAAGTAGTAATAGGGTAATAGTATAGGAAAAAAAACACATTCCATCACTGCATGTCAGTCACAAGTAAAGCTGTAGCATGTTGAAAACTTATTTTTCACAGTATTAAAGAGATTGCATTGTAAATTGTATTTACAAATTCTCCACGGCAAGATGCCAACACAGATTACAAGCAACTGATATTTATTTAGTTGGCATTTAATTAAATATATAGTACATTAAAATCTAATAAATAATGAATATGACCACGTGAACCATGTCTCTTTACACCCACGTTTCTGTATAGCCTACAGCTGTATTAAACTGCCTGCTGATCTACCTGACATGAAATCCGTTTCAGAAGCTAAGAAGACATTTTAGTGAAATATATTTATTGTTTTGTAAAGTAGAAGTGTCAAAGTATATCTCTTCTAATAATAATAATTATTATTATTTAAAAGTAATTACAGATTGACTAAAGCATTTAATTATTAATATTTTGTTCTTACAAAAATTGGTTCTTGAAAATAGAAAAAAACTAAAATATATTACATATTTTAAATATTTTAAATACAAAAGTTTTTTTAATATTAAATAAGGTATTAATTAATGAAAAAATATATTATTTTGCAGCACTTGCAGGGTATTGCCGGGAAATTGTTAGCAAATCTATATATCATGATGTATGTTGTGTATTTTAGAAATTAGTGTCTTTGAGAATATGATAAGTTTCTGCCACACAAGTATTAAAGTAGGGTTTGTTGAATTAGAGTGAGATTGTCTTTTTTTTATATATATATATATATTTGATTTGACACCCAGTTACTGGTGCCTGAAAGTTACAGTTTGCTGGTCTACTCTGTTGAAAGGTTAGACAGTAGCAGCTGAGAATCAGAGCCCATCCCCCTTCCCATCCTGCCTCTCTCTGTCCTGCCAGGAGAAATGCTGCCCTTGCGTTGTAGCCCCCCTCCTTTTACAGATCAGTTTCCTCGTATGATTTGTTGCTTAGCTCTCACGTTATGTGTCGGCAAAATAAAATACAATCACGGTCCTTAAACGTTACCTACCACCACACTATAGAATCACCATACAGTGAACAGGACATGAGCGTAAGCTGAAAAGACAAAATGGCAGTAGACTGTGGTCAGCAGCTGAGTGACCAGGTTGGTGTAAGCAAGTGCCTGCCAGTCAGGGAACATGAGGCAACAGGCTGAAAATATCCTGCAGTTGGTGCTGGCAGTACAACCCAAGGTTGGAGTAAATCACTGGAGAGTGTTCCATAGGGCACCACAAGTGCCATCACTGCCCCAGTTAGGCTAGAATGAAGGTTCCGTAGAGTAATGAACTCGGATAAACAGTTCCTTATTTGTTATTAACAGCTCTATACAGCTAGTCCATTCTCAAATAAAGCTTATATATTCAAGGGCTGTGTGCTAAGAAGTGCTATGTTTGTGTTCACTGGTTTGACCATGATAAGTTAAAACACAAGACATACAGGTCATGGTGGCCCTGTTCAGACTTAACATCCGACTCAGGTGTTCCTATAAGCAGCACACAGACAAAGAAGGATATCCATTCACACCAAGTCAATTCAGTGACCACGTATGGTCACGTTTTCTTAGAGGTGTGTTTGCCAGATCTGTCAAAGCAACCTGAGATCTCTTCAATTCCAGACCCAAAACAAGTCAATACCAAACAGAAAGTCAAACTAAATCAGATGGCCTTTCCTAGTTAAAACACAGAGAGTTCAGCTCAGTCGATAAAGTTCTGCTGTAGACTGTCATCTAACTGTGAAGGATCAAGTTCATCTTTTGCTCAGATATTCATGTTTCATTTGCTTTTCTACAAGTGCATAAGCAGAAGCTGAGCAAACTATAAACCACAACAATATCACTAAAATGGGCTATAATATTTAAATGTACCTTCATGCCATATTTTTTCATTAAACAGTATTATTATAAATAATATATATAAATAATTTAGGAAAATTATTTCCTAAAATAATTATTTAACCAAGTTGCTAAAATTGTCTGGCATTGTTACAGATAAACAGTAGCAGTAAGAATGAGTAGATCTATATTTATATAGTAAAGAGTGGTGCTTATTTTGTGGGTGTCAAGAATAAACAGACCTCACATTTCCAGTGCACTTCTTTTAATACAGAGATTTAATTGATTTAATCCAGGTAAAACGGACAATTTAAAGGAGCATGAAGAAGTTCTCAAACGTGGTAAGACAGGTGACTAAATCCTGCTGAATCTATTACTCTCCACCTGTCAACCTGTGTATATTGTTGATGTGTTTAAGTCTCTATAAACGTGTTATTGGACAGAGTGTGGGCCAGTAACTCTGAAGCTAGTCACATAATCTGTACAGAGGAGTCTTGTCAGACGGCCTTCTCTGATGCAGCTCAATTTAACAGAATGTTTTGTTCCACATTTTGTTAATTACCGTAACAATCTAAAATGCCAATCTCATATTCACCCAGCTGTATCCAGAGTCACAATGCAGGCTTATATCTTCCCCATACACTGAAGAACACTGAAGCCTGTGCTTGCTCTTTGTGCTCCACTGCTTTTGTGTCAGTTTTGCCTTTTTTTTTTTTTTTTTTTTTTACCAGTTCCAGCACTGGCACCATATGGCTGTCGATGACTGTCATTGAACAAGCTGTGGTTTGGGTGTTGTTTGTGAAGCAGCTCTTTTGCAAGCAGCTGAATTAAACATCTGACAACTGTGCTGTTCAGTACACGGGGATCCTGTGCTAAGCTGCAAAGGTGATGGATTTCTGTGCGCCACTCTGGCCCGAATCCAGTCCCAGTCCAGGCGCTGGCTCTTATCTCTAAGCCCCAGGCTACTCTGCCTTCAGTTCCAGGCAGGGATGACAAAACTGGACTCTCTCTCTCACACCCTGCAGAGGAGATTACATGTTCTCGCACTCACACAGTTGCACAGAATGGCGTATGCCCACACATGGATGTGCGCCTTCTGTGCTTATCCAAGTGGAACTTAGGTGCTTCAGAGCACGTCAGCATAAGATGGATTGCAGCAGCACTGTGTTTGATAAGGTTCCTCTCAGACAGAAGTATGTGAAAGATGTAAAGCTGTAATTATTTCACTGATTGTCTAATTACTTCTTCAGCACATTGAAGATTGT